>JAQFVV010012622.1:704176-891676 GCA_028023455.1 Epiperipatus broadwayi | reverse complement strand
TGTATTCTATGGTTACTTCCCATAGGCATTTCCGATAATATTTTCAATTCAAAAACTAGAATCCATATTCGAAAAATCAAATATCCACATAACTTTCAAAAGAATTCAATGTATTAGTTTAGACAATTGTTTTAAAGAAAGATACTAATATATTTTTAACTATCTCACAATAGTATCTACATCGTAATTAAACAAAATATCTTTTATACTAAAAATACTGTTTTGTAATTAGCTAAGTCAGATAAATTATATATACTATAATAAAAAATGTTCATGATTTGTAGATAAAATTAGAGGAATTTTAATGAAATATCAATTTATCAGTGCTTTGGATTAAAAAATTCATAAAATAAACAATTACAGAAACCTGTTAAATTCTTTAAAAGGTGAATATTCATAGACACAGAAAGCTGCTCTGAGAAGAACGATCTCAATATTTCTATAAAGACTTATTCTTATTGGCTAAGGCTAGTTATCTACAATAACTAATGTGTCATAAGCATGGGTCTTCCCTTAAGCGGGATAATTGCTAGCATATTTTAAACTTCTTCTTCAAAAAGCAAATCATCTCTAAATACCAAGCTAATATACTCACATTATGTTGATAATGTGTTCATTGCAGCTCCAAGAGATATAATCACAAACATTCAAATGAATTACAACTGCAAACTAAATTAATCGTGAACACCATCTGGGAGAACGAATTGCAGAAACTAAAATATTTAAATTTACTAATCCATAGCTAAGTCAGAACTCTGAATTATTGCATGATTATCAAACCTCTTGAGATCATAGGATTCACTTAACCACCCTCCAATTCACCTACATCACATAATTCACAGATTTAAATGCATTTTTATTTAGGAACCAAAATTTATGTAAATTCAAGACTGATAGGAAGTCTATTATTGCAATCTACATAAGGGATTTATTAAGCATTGACTTCAGCTATAGATTAATCACTAAAAAAATTGATCAATTCTATAAAAAAAAAAAAAAATAGCTAACAACACTATTAAAGATAAACTTCAAATCACCTTTCCTTACATTCTCAAAGTATCTAAACAGTGTTTAAAAACTTTAGCTAATGAATTTAAAGTTGGCTTCCACACTCTCCCTAATACTAGCAGACTCATTAATAATGCAAATGACAAAATTAATCCATATCAACCCCCCCAATATAGCATTTCATGTCCTCAGGCTGGATGCAGTGCCACATACTATGGGGAGACCAAGGCCATGGGCTATAATAGAGCTGCTCAGTACATGTTTACATACAGAAGAGCAAAAAAGAACAATAACATCTCAATATATATATTGAACATGAAAAGCAAGCCAGTTATATGTTCAAACCCTCCAACACCAAAATATTGTCAGCTGAGGTTAAATATTGGAAAAGAAAGATAAATAAAGCATATTTTATCATCAACAATGACAATGTGATCCATAGACATGACACATGTTATGCCATTCTCCAGAAAATGGACAAGTTAATTTACACTGGCATTTAAATACATTATCATTTACCAATATCAGAACAATGATTTAGAATCTGTTTTGGCTATGAATATGGAGAACAAAACCTTCAATGTGCTAGGCAGGATTAATTTGTTTTGATTGTTTACTTACCATTTACTTAACAGCTTCTTCCCCCAGCATGTTAAAGTACTTGTATATACTTTAATTTACATATAACTTTAGTATCAGAAACAACAGTTTAAAACACCATAAACTTGACACGATTTAGTCAGAGTGCATCAAATGCATGGAGTCAAAATCTCTCTGCATGTGGATAGTAATTATTTTAATGCCTTTAAAAAGAATTATTTTACTGCTGATTACAAAAATTTTACCACAGAGGAATAATGTATATTAATTCCCTTTAAAGAAAATCATATGTATATTGTAAGAGTTTATGAGTTTATTAGTTGAAAGAAATATTTTGGTAGGAAAATAGTCATTATATATTTACAAATCAGCTTCCTTATTTTCATTTATTATTTTAATCAGTTTTTAAAGGATTAATTTTAACAAGGTAACTAAAATAATTACTAAATTGAAATTCTTAAAATGAATTTCATTTATGAGCAAATGTGGACCTTATTTGCACACGCACATTTACCATAATCTAAACAGCAAAATTTTGCAAACATGGATTTATCGTTTATTAGTGTGCATGTACCATCATCTAAAAATAATAGGTTGAATATGTGATATTAATTTTATTTTACTAACATTAAAGAATTAAAATATTTAAGAGGTATATGTAAAAAATAAAACGTGTGGAGTTTTTAATTGAAATTTTATTTGTATTTTGAATGCAATAATTTAATTAAAAATGTCGGATTTCAAAATTTTTTATGGCAAACAAAACTGCAGTCATTTTAATCATTTAAAAATTTATTTTGCTTTATATCCCATATTCATGTAAAATTATTTAAAATAAAGATACTAAACATAGTTTTGATATTTATAGTTTAAATAAATCTTACCAAGAAATAAAACGTACATCATGCTATTCAAAATAATATGATCACTAACAGAGATTATAAAAGACCTAGTTTCTCTATTACATAGTTATGGTATTAAAATTGAATCAATTCTTATAATGTAAACGTGTAACATATAAGGCTGAAAAACTAACTTTGTAGATTTTATTTCTTTGACAAACTTCTGTATTTTAATTCCATGATTCATACCCAAATTAGTAAAGTTATAGATATAAAATTTCCTGTTAAATTAAAGAAGAAAAACTTATTTTATGATGTCATATCATTTTGCATTTGAAACCAAAATAAATATTCTTATTTATTTGTTTTGCATTTTTACTTTATGTTTGTTTCAAATTTAATTATAAATTTACTATTTGTTTTCCACCTACTCATTTAATATTCATTAGAAAACATTTTATTTTCAACAAACAATTTTTTTTGTCAATGTGAAGTAATAGATTAATGATACCAATAAAAATAAATATTTTAAATGATTTAAAATAGTATTTTTTTTTTCAAAACAAAATACATCTTATTCACTCTTTACACAAACTTTTTTTGCACAATTTTGAAATAACACAAGTGTAAAATATATATATTTCTCTTTCTACATGAGCTGCTTTAAAATAACACAGATTAAAAATAAAGAAAAAGAAAATGGTACTTTGGGATTAAAGTGGCTGTGATGTCTATATAACTGAAATGAAAACAGAAACATTATTGTCTGGAAGGTTTAAAATATCATCTTCCATTCTCAAAGTAATTTTTAGATTGTTTTAATTTGTTATTATACATTTTTTTCAAATATTTTTATAATTTCATGTAAGCAATGTTAAATAATTTATTTTCGTTTTTAGAAAATTATAAATGTTTTTAATTCAGTGTTTATCTAAAGATGTGTTTCTGAGGGTTAGTTCATCATGAGTATATCACAAAACTAAATGACAAAAAAATATGTTTAGTATTATCTTCTAATTTTTTTTAAAAGTTCCATCTTTTTATTCCTCATCATTTTAAAAACAAAAATCCTTTTTCTGTTAATATTCTTGCAAATGAAGAAATTTGTTTGTTTGTTTAGTCAAAATTTTTGTAGTTTTGTTTTGAAAGGAAGTACCTTTTTGGGTATTGATGCCATGCTTGCATTGTGACATTTGTTGTTTAAAAAAGTTCTTGTTGATATTGATATTTTAAAATAATTTAGTTTAAATTTAATTAATTGATTGATGTTTAAATTTATATTTATTAATTTTGTTTAACATCTATAAATGTGAAGTTATACATAACATGTTTTTGTGATACCAATGGTATCCCAATCATGCAGAAACATATGAGTTTATTGTCAGACAGTGGCAACAAATAAAATCTTTGGTACTTTTTCATTTTATGGACAAGCAAAATATTACATGTAATATTGGTAAATGTATCATTTTGACAGTCTACAATTTCTCTTTTCAAATGTGTTAGTTGTTAAATTAAAAAAGAATTAATAAGTTAAATGAAATAAAAGTAATAAATACCAATAAATTACATTAATAATCTTTATTTCAATTTTTTTAGTTATAAACTGTGGAAGTGCTGATACACTTTGAACTTTAAATTTTTTGATGACTAGTATGGAGAAGCAAATGAGTGCTTCATTGTAAGTGTTATCACTTCCAAGATTTTTGATTTTTCAAATGAAACTTGTGTTCCTCAAAGTCATTTTTATTTATGTTCAATGTGTATGAAATAACATTTGATAACACACAACTATTGTAGCATTCTAAAAAAATTTTATATTATTTATATAATTATTTTAATTGATTTCTTAGGCTGGAAGCCATTTTTCTTATTATCCACATGTATAATGTATTTCTTTACACAAATTTTTTTAAACATTATTTTTGGGAAAGAATTTTCCATATAAAAAAAAATATCTCTACTTAAAATAATCAATATAACCCTTTTTAAATGTTATAAAATTAATGTAAAATATTCGATTTTGATTTACAATTGTCAAACTTACTCTAGTCATAAATTTGACATGATCTATTCTGGATAAAATGTACTTTTATCCAAAAGTTTTTTTAAAACTTTATTAACTGTTTTAAAAATCATGCTATCATTAAAAATATAATTGAAAATTACTCAAACTTTTATATTTTTATTACTTAATTAATTATAAAATATTTGTGCTCATTTTGACTTTTCATATTTTATTATAATAGTTTAATCAGAATTAATGGTACTTTTTTTTCCATATATCATAGCATCGACTGGCAGGCGAACCCACAACCATCTGCAACCAAATATTTTCTTGCTAGGTGGCTGCGATGGCCTCTTGGCTAACAAAGCTTGATACAATTATTTCTCTCTCTTTTCATGGGATGATTACCAGATGGTTTTTTTTTATTATTAATACTTGTATTAATAATCCATTTTCAAGGGTGTCACATTTTAAACAATACTGCTGTTGATGGTTTTTTAAGATGATTATTATATTAAATATTTCATTAAATTTTCTTTATTTTTAAATGATTATAAAAATAATAAATTATTCAAAAGACTAAACATTTGTAACTAAATAAAATTTAATATAACTGTAATAAACAAAATAAAAATAAAACATAATGCAATAATTGTTTTCAATACTTTTTGTGATGACACCACTAATACCTCCATTCACAAATAAGGTTTTATACCATGCCCAGTAGCACACACTTTTTGTGGAAACAATATTCTGTAATTTTGAAAATATTTCACTGTGTCTTCTTCTGTCACTGGTAGATTCCAGATTTTAATTATTTTTGCAAAAAAATAGGAAAAATAATTAACCAAGGGTTTGAATGAAAATGTGACAATAAACATTAAAAAAGCATGAAAATGTTCACATTGTGTTACCATTTTGTATACTATAATATATGTAAAAAATAATTCATTAAATAATTCCATAAGGTCTGAGTAAACACAAGACAAGAATGAGGGAATGTCCATAAATCTCTCTTTTATTTACTCAGCAGTAGACTAAAAACTATTGACCTTTGGTGACAGGCTTGAGATTTTTTAAATTAATATATCAATGAAAGCAGTCACAAAGATATTACCTTATTAAAAAAAATCCTACATTAATATCAGTTACAATGATGTTACAACAATGATCATAAACGAAGCAAAAAATCTGCTTTTTCTGAGGAAAATAGACACTTATTCTTAACAAACATGAAATATGTCAATATTCACTCATTAGTAAAAATTATTCATTGCAGAAAGTGTCATTGGTGAAAGAGTAAGTAAATGAACACTAATGAGATGAGTAACATTTTACTATTGTTGAGCAATATATGTCACTTCTAATTACTTCAGGTTTTTGATTTGTACACCATTAAAACAAAGATATCTTTTAACCAGAAAGATTCTAGCAGTAACTAGACTATTGAGTGAGAATGTGTAGTAAAATGATATCAATCTCCAGGATTAATTTTTCTTAGTTAGATGTTAAATCTGAGTCTTCTGTTAATGAAAGTCCTACTTGCCTGGTGACTCAAATACTTTGCACTTATAAGATAATGATAGTCATGGGTCCACTTCTGTGTCTGTTTTCTTCATCAGAATAAAATGAATATTATATTAGAATCATAGTAGGCAATATCTCAATCATTAAATCAAAATATCTTAACTCATATATTGATTAAAAGTGATTGTTAAAAATATATTGGAGAAATTAATTGTGAAGAAAGTAAAACAAAAAAAAATCCAATTTGTATAAAAACAGTGATATAAAAACAAAAAAAATATGGTATGTTATTAATGAATTGCTTGATTTGTGTTATTTAGGATAGTTGTAGAACAATCAACACTAAAACTCAAAAGTATTTCAGATAAATCTCCAATAATATAGAATGTAAAAACCTCAGTCCAATCTATTGATGTGATATGCTATGGCTTCTTCTTTCCTGGAGTCAGAAAGCTCTCAACCACCATGCCCAGAGAAATCTGTTAGCCACCTTATCTTACTTTCCCTTTCCATTCCTATTCTAAGTTTTTCCAATATTCTCCTATATCTTTCCACATTACATATCCACAGCATTATCTTTGTTCACACTATGGCCTTTATATCTAAATTTTTTTATATATTTTTCCAAATCCAGCATAAAAAACAATAATCTACTTCCAGAGTAATCACTTTGTTGATACATATATTCTCACAACTTAATTATTTGCACCCTTCCTGCTTGGAATCATTTACATTAAATTAACATATATTTTCTATTATTGCTTAATATAATAATGGGCGTTTAATAAAATTTATAATTACAACTTTAAATTAAATTAACATATATTTTCTATAATTTCCTTAAATAACATGCAGACTAAATCACTCACATTTTCCATTTGTGTATATTCTTTTGTTGCTAATGTTCCTGTTCAAACCTTAAATAGTAAACAACTTTCTTTGTTATTATCATAAATTAAGTCACACCCAATATTCTGTTTATTTCTATATATATATATATATTTAAACTCTTCTTACTCTCCATACTAGTTTTCCATATCTCCAACTTCTTATTTTTTATTAATGCATCTATTCTTCTATTCCGTTTTTTGGCATTATAACACTCAACAATTCTTCTAACACAATAATCCTATCTTCTGTATATGTATACTGACACAAAATCATTATCCACACTTCTTGCATAACTTACTACCTTTGGAAACCATCTTGTTGCCTGTCCTTTTCTCATAACCCAATTAAAGATTATTTTGCCTATTCTTTTATTATTCATAATTTTCAGTCTACTAATCATTTTTATTTTGCTTTTTCCATCTCTTATATAAAATCTTGACCATCACATTTCTCCTTGAATTGCCACCTTTGCTGACATCACATCTGCATTTAATGCAAGTCTTTCTAATTCTCATTGTGCTTTTTCTAAATAATACATCATAACTTTACTAACACATAGCACCTCATTACCATAAGATATGTTTCTGCCACTTTTTCTATACAATTCTAGCTACATCATCATATTTATTATATAAAAACTCTTAATTTCATGGTCAGTCCCTTTTTTTTTTCTTAATTGATCATTTTATTCTCCCATTCATTCAAGAAATTTCTCTGATTATTTAAGATGATTCCCAAATAGTTATACCTATTCACAACATTTAGCTTTATATCCCCGGCCAATAAAATTATTTCCTTTCTATTGTCTCAGCATTTATCATCATTACTTTGGATTTTCATTCATTATATTTAATTCCCATCTCTTTAACCACACGTGCACACATCTTCAACATAACTTGCATATATTCCCTACTTTTTATGCACACGGACGTATCAACAATAAATAAAAGACCTAATAATATATACACTTCCGCCCAATTTAATAATGGAATCTCTACCCTTATCTTAATCTTTTTATTGCTTTTTCCATTTTTCTGAGATATAATAAAAACAAAAGAGTTGACAAAGAGCATCCTTGCTTTAGTTCCACCCCATTTTTAAGTCCAACTAATTTTATATTTTCTAATTGAAATGTATAGTAATTATATTGATATAATTTCTTAATAGAATCCACTAAAGCTCTATTCATTGAAAGTATATTGTATAAAACCTGTCACCTAGGAGCGTAAATGTTATATAAAACCTGAAACAACAAAATATCTGATGATTTATAAATATATTTAGATATGACAATTAAATTCAAAAAAGAGATAATCTATAGTAAAATAGGTATATTTTTTATATGGTTGCACAAATTTTGACTCTTTTTAAAAAAAAAAAAATCAAATTTTTATTACTTTGAAGGATCTACTAATCAAAACAACAATATTTGTAATAAAATTTGTAAAACCTTTGTCGTTGTTATGCATCTCATAACTGGAAATAATTTGTAAATATTTAACAGAAATAAATTTTATATTTAATCCAATTTTCTGTTTTATGTTATATTAGAAAAGTGGAATGCTAAAATCGAATAAAATAAAGAACTGAAGGTTAGGATTAATGAAAAAAATTTAATAAAAGGACTATGAATTACTTATGGATTACGATCAAAGAATTTAATTTTAAAATGTGGTATTTAGGTGTAAAATTGCAAATATCATCTTAGCATTTTCAAGTGGAAAACATTTTTCATTCAAACACTTCATAACTTCAATATTAATTTTGAATTTCTGTATGCATATATATATATATGTTAAAAATGTATTTATGGATAAAAGACGGGAAAAATTTTATTCTATATGAATTTGCATATTATTAATATTATAGCAACAATATTTCAACAAGAACTTACCTATGATTATTTTGATTATATTGTTAACTCTAGAACAATTAACTGTTTTGGAATATATATATACACTCAAAGACCACTGGGCTAATTGTTGCTTTACTGCTGAAGAATATATACGATTAATCTAAATGCATTGCAACAGAAAGAATTACATGTTTAGGAAAATTCATATTCATATACATATAAGTATAGGGGATTTGAACTCAGATTTTCAAGCACCTTTCAATTATCTACACTATCTCATACAACCGATACACAAGACTACACACATGCAGAAAAGATAAATAATCACCAATATAAATATTTTGTGCTAAACCAGTACTCATCAGTTGGTCTAGATTATCATTATCATATCACATACACACACACACACATATATATATATATTGTAGCTGGGTTTGTCCAAAGCTCCATTAGATTAGACTTAGCTATGTAAGACAGTGTTTAATGAAAATTTTCCTCATAGGTTGTATTTTTTTTCAATAGACAAATTTTCTAACCAATGCTTAATTTGAACCCATATTCTCAGGGATTGCATATGTTTTACTTAGTATGCAAACTAAACATTTGTTATATAAGATTTCTAAGCAAAAAATTGTTTTATTTAGTATTGAGTCATGGGACAATTTAATAGCTCAAGGTATAATTTATAGACTAGCAATGTTTATACATCACTTTAATAGTTGGAGATTGGAAGGAAGGGAGGGGGCTGTGTGATTTATAAAACTACTTTAGAGAGTGAAAATAGATAATCGTGGTTTTACAATGACAGATTAGAACTCAATAGATCATAAAATTAAATTGTAAAAAAAAAATCATCAAGAATTAATCAGAAGTCTAGAGCAATCTGTTTAATTAGAATTGTATGTGTGAAGGTTGTGTGTATGTATTTGATTGGGTTGTGGATTTTAATTGTAAAGTTCATAATTAAATAATAATTATTCCATATCATCTCATGGGGAACTTCTTTAAAGAAGAAGTAATTCATTTTAATAGTTCATTCATAGCAGCCAAAAAAAAAGTCAGTCAAAATTCTGGGTTTGAAATTGGGTTGCTATACATTTTTTTTATTATTATTAAAGGTAAAAGAAAAAGGGGGGGTCTTTCATTTGTTCTTTGGGCAGATTTCCACAGCAGAAAATTACTAAAGTAAATCAAGTGATATCTATGACAGAGGGATTTAAGTTTAAAAACAATGGGTGGTCATCCATTAGAATGCAGACATGAATTTGGCAGGTGGTCATTCAGGAGGGCATACATTTATAAAAACAAAAAAGGAAAAAAAACAATAGGCAATTAATCAAGGAAAAACATAGATGTAAATGGTGGAAGGTCAACCCTTCTGGGGGGGAGGGTAAAGGAACCCAGACAATATAAGAGTTTGGCTGATTTGTTGGTTGGTTGTTGTGGAGTTGGCTCACTCTCTCTTTTCAGGCTCTCTTATCATTGGTTATAGAGAAGCCTTGTTGTAGAGTTAAAGGAAATTTTTAAAAAAAAGAAAAGAAAAGAGAGAAAAAAAATTGTTTGTTGTTAGTTATTCTGTCTGTCTCCTGAATGATAAACTTAACCACATTTAATAATACTCATAGAAAAATGATTCTCAAGTAAGTTTATATTAGGTGCACATCCCATTCTCTCCTGAAATAAATCAACTTCACGATTTGTATCATATCTAAATATACCTAATTTATCAGATATCGGCAAATGGTGAAACTTGAGAATTGAAAGTTATTCCATTATATAAAATAAAAATAACTCTCTTAATTTAAACATACTTCCGTTGCTCACAAAACAAAATATACCTATATTTTTTATTAATATAGATGAGTCAAATAAATAAAGAAATATATTAAAGCAGGAGTTTCTGATAAAGTCAACATTTTTAATTTTTAAAATGATCAAGAGTTAATAGAATTTTAATGAGCAAGTAAGAAACATTTCAATAATAAAAGTTGAAACCATAATTAGGCAAAATTAACACATGAAGCAAATTTAAATTGTTTCATTTCTGTGGAGTAATAAAACATATTCTCAACAGATGAATAAATAAATTGCTACAATTCAGAGATAATATCTTATTTGCAATCGTTGAAATAGGAATGTATAATTATATTTATATGTTGGACTATTTTCTTCATCTAATATAAGTATTGAATGGCTTTAGCAAAATTGAACTTTATTTAAATATTCCAAATACATTCAATTGTTAGTAATAGCACACAGATTAGTATATGCACAATATTTTGAGAGGTATTATTCTTCCCTGCTCTTCAGGTGTTGCTCACCTGACTACTGACAGTACTAGCAGGTGAATCAAATCTTGACCCTTAGATTCTTCAGTATTGAATTTCAAAGTAATACTCTAACCCACTGAGCCATTCTGCTAAAGGCAGAGCCTTACCTTAAAATTCAATACTCAAAAAAATCAAAGGTCCAGGTTTGATTCCCATGTCACTGTCCACACCAGCAACACCTGAAGATGATGGGCAAATAATACCTCTTGAAACATTGTGCATATACTAACCTGTGTGTTATTACTAAAAGTTGAATGCATTTGAAATATTTAAATAAAATTATTTTTTTCTAAAAACATTCAATACTCTTTATAGATGACGGAAATGGTCCAACAAATAAATACATTTAAAATGACATAATTATAAACCTTCAGGAAAACACTCAGAATGTATAATGCCTTTTCTAAAATCTTAAAAATATCAGAATGAAAAACGTTTTACATTATGTTAATAAAACAATGAATTTTAAAATAATATTCTATTTTATTCTATAGATCTGTGACAGTTTTAAAATAAATCACTGATACATTGCTTTCAGTAATTGCACATCAAGACAGTTCCTTGCAATAACATAATTAGATTTAAATCATTAATGCTTTGTAAATAAGCATTTAAACTTTCTGCATACAATGGGTTCTCTTTAGGTAAGATATTTTGTACAATATAAAGCAATAGCATTAATATTTGTAGTTAAGCTCACATAAGGCCTAGTGGTTAGCATAGCTGCCTTCCAAGCAGCTGGCCCAAGTTCGCTTCCCAGTCAACACATCTGACATAAGAAAAAAAATAACTGCTTCAATTTCTAGATGCCACATTGAATTAAAAATATAACATATATCATTTGAATAATATCATTAGTATGAATAGATTTAATATAAAGTTGCATATACTTTTAGAAAAAACAAATTTGAACATACATATTAAAGTGGAAGAAATTGTCATTACTCTAAAAAACTGTAGAAATAAAAAATATTTGTAATACTCTAAAAATGCTTATTATTTACATAGGTTCACAAATTCTAAATTTTGAAAGTTTATATAAATTTTGAAAGTTATATGTTAAATTCACATTTAAATAGGTAACTTCATTACAATATTCATAAAATTCTGAATATCACATAGCTTGCTGAGATAATTTTATATTATTAAATCTTCAAATATATATTTTCTGATGCCTTTGATTTTTACAAGCTGACCCAAATTTTATTCTTCCATGTAGATATTTTCTGGAAATTTATTCCTTTCTAATGGTAAAAAAAACAAAAACAATAAATAGTGTATATCAGATATCATGTATTGTATATCAGATAATATGCATTATGGATATTATAGAAAAAAAATTTAAGTAATGTGTCATTTATAAAAAAATGAAATTAATTTTAAAATAAAGTCAAAAATATTAATATATCATACATATAAAAGAGCAAAAAGAATAAGTGATAGGATGAAAGACTAAAGTTTTTTCAGAGTGCGCGAATCACATTTCTACTCATGATTAATAAAGAAGAAAACTTTTTTTCAATTAAGTGCTATATAAAATATTAATAAAAATAATAAAACTACTGGTGCTTCTTATTATATATCTTATATGTTATTTGTAATTGTGAAAATTCCTAATAGCTTACTGTGTAAATGGCTCAATTTTAGAGAAATTTATGATCAATTGTCATAATAAATATGATTATAAGCATAACATGCAAAAATATATAATATTTGTATTAAAAGTTAGAAAAAATATCTTTACATTGCAAAAAATGAAATATAATTATTTATGTGTAGATGTCAAAGATATATAATTCAGATACGTTCTCAACAGTTATATGAGATATCGCTTGCAGCAACTGATATAACAATAAAGTAAATTTGATTTTTCATTATATGCATTATATATAAAACATATATTTTTAAGAACTAGATTGAAATAAATATACAGATAAATTGCTTATAGAATAGACAGAAAACATCATGAGGTACATGTAAATATATATATATATATATATATATATATATATATATATATATATATATATATATATATATATAAATGTAAAATACAATACTGTTATATATATATATATATATATATATATATATATATATATATATATATATATATATATATATATATATTGTGACCATCTGAATGGGCACAAGGGTTTAAGATACTTTGTATCTAACCGAATAGTTATATTATATTAAAAAAAAAATGAAATAGCCTTAGAATTTTAATTTTTTTTTTGCTGGAGATTGTTTAAAGCTTAGATATGTGTTGCTTATGCAGTTTATTGACCACTTGATAGGTATTCATTATTATTAGTGTGGTTAATGATGTATTTAATGTAAAGAAGAGGGGTTGTTTATTAATGGAATTGATACATTTTGTCAGAAAGATGCAAAGTTATTTTATATTATTGTAGTATTGGTTGAATAGTTTCATAATTCTTTATTCATTAATACTTATCCTTTTGTCAACAATTAATAGCCATTTCAATTATATTTAGTTAAGATAGTTTAATATTTAGGTTGCAGTACATGTGCATGCATATATGTCTGTACTATGTTTCATTTCATTTTCATCTTTAATAACAGCAAACAATAGTACATTCACAATAAAAACTTTTAAATTACAGTAGTTATCTTAAATAATTTAACAAATATATATTTCTTTCCAATGATTAATAGATAGTTGAATCAATAGATTATTTTACAAATTAAATAAATTATTAATCATTTTTATTTAATAGTTAATTAATATTCATTTTTCTTTCAAGTTTGTAAAAGCTATTTATTTTATTATTATTTTTATCTTGATTTTAATTCTAAAAATCAAAGTGATTTTTTTTTTGAAAATATTTTTTTTTGAATATGTAATTGGCTGAGCTAGAAGAGAAGCGTGGGAGTAACCTTGTGGAAGGAAATGAATTTTGCTAAAGAGAGCTATTTAACAAAGATCTCCAGTGGAAAATTTGTATTATGTAATGTAATTGTAGCCAAAAACAGTGGGTCATTTTTTGTGAAAGTAAAACCAGTTGCTGAAGTCAAATTGATTTTAAAAAGACTTTGGAGTAAAATTTCGAAAGAATCCCAAGAAATTTATTATGGGACAAGTTAATTTCAGAATGCAGTTCTAAATTTTAAAAAGGTACTCAGTTTACTTTACTCTCCTTGATTTAAACATATTGAATTAACCTCTTCCTAACTATTGCTCTTTTAAAAATGTATGTTAATAACGTCCAGTCTACGTTATTTCACTTAATTGTTATTTTAAATAGGAATAAATTGCATGAATATTATTGTTGTATCATTAACCAACATATGTTCTTTAATATATCTGGAAAACACATGCAGAACTATTTTACAGAATATATTTTAATTCTTCACTATTTTCCGTGATATGTTTTTGTGAGAATTAAACATAAATGTAAGGATATGCATAGTTTGATAAATCATGCTATGTTTAAATTCATCATAAAGAGATGACAGTATTTGTTTCTCTGGTATTTCTGGAAAAAATACATATTTTAAATGAAGGAAATAAAATGTGAGCTACTTCAAATTAAGTATTTGATTAAATCAAATGGAAGGATAGAACTGCGGGTAATTTTTGTTCTCTTCGATAAAGATGAAAAATAAAACAAAATATTATTAATTGAAGAATTACTAAGGAAACATGGTATCTTAATGGACAATATTTAAGAATAAACCAGGCGTATAATAAATGATAAAGTGTTAAATGCTATTCAAGAAACTAGTAAAATAATTACGTATTTAATTTAGAACTACAATGGAATAAGTGAGATAATTCCTGCCCAACAGTAGTTAAGAATTTATTATATTCTCGTCATAATAGAAAACAAATTGATTGCTTATGTATGATACAGTAACATAAATAACTTTGTTATGAACATTGAAGATGCTGAGTCCTATTTAAGCATGATTATATTTGTTTGGTTACCCTACAGCAGTTTATTTTAATTTAAATTCAGTTTGGAATGTGTCCCATATTGTTTCATAAACCTGGAACTGAGCTTTGCAAGTGAACTTTTATTTTTAAGTTACAAAACTAACAACCTTTGTTTCTTTATTTTTTTTATTATTGCTTGTCATAATTAATGTATATGATAGGTAGATAGACTTATTTAGTATTATGTTTATTTATAATTTGGGTAATTTTGATCTTCAAGACCGTCTCTGAAGTGTATCCGAATGAGGAATACGCTGGTAAAAATTGATTGTGTTCAAATAGGTCTTATTGTTGTTTTATGAAGGTAAAAGAAAGAAATATTTTTTTTTCAAATATATTATTAGAGAGGTTTATATTTATATTGCATACTTTATTATCTCAAAATGAGAATTTTTTTTTTTTGAATCAACGAACGTATAATAGATATAGTTTGCAAGATATGAAAGAGAGTTCATTCATAATAATTATAAATATTAAATTTTAAAAGTAACCTAAAGTTTATTTTGAATTAAAAGTTATACCTTAATGCAATATTTAATTACCATGTTGCCTGCATAGTGCATAATTTAGAGTTAATTTTATATATATTTTTGTTCGCGGGTGTGTGTTTGTTTTGCACAATTATGACATTTGTTTGATAAAGATAAGTTTGTGAATGTTTTATGTATAAATTTCGGATGCTGTCATATTGTACTGAGTTGAATGGATTGGTATGTTATCTGTATGTATTTATCTGCCAGCATGTATTTATAATGTTCAATATTTAGAAAAGCTATGAGAATAGAAAGAAATCTGATTGCATTGTAATATCTGTAGGGATAAAAGATTTTGCTTATTTAGTCTATGTTAATAATTTTCCATGAGTAGAGCCTAGTTTATATTATATGTGTATGATTAAATGATATTTTGAAGTGATGTTTTTTAGAGCCTGGTGAATGTATTTAGAAGTAGATGAGTTATTGTTGAAGTATGATTAAATGATGCTTAGGAAGTTATGTGATGTTTTTCTTGGATTCTTGGTGATTGAGTAAATGTTCTCCACCAAAAGTATATTTAGAATCAGATGAATTATTGTAAAAGAGTTCAGTAAGAGTTTATCTGCTCCTCATGTAGAATTCCCTTATAACGTATAGTATGTATAATCATGAAAATATAGCTGTGTGTTAATTAATAGTTGGCCAGATAAATTGTTAGATTAATTCTTGACGTAGTATTAGTGTCTTATTTCATTGATGAATTACGACATTGTCCGAAATAAAATAATTGTATAATATTGTCTTAATGAATGGAGAGTTTATAGAAAAGGTTGTTTTATATTATTGCTGCTTGAACGTGCACACAAACGTGTAATATAAATAATATCGCGTATATAAAGTATTGACATTAAAATGGTAAATAAATATTTTAAAATACAGTGTATTTATTTAAATAAATGTTATAAATCATCAAATCATCAGAATAAACATGATTTTGTTACTATGCATGAAAGGTATATGTAATTGAAAGTGATTATTTAGTCAATTAGAGAAAGTTGCTTTGTTGAGAGCCAAATATTATTAATTTGATTTATTTTGTTAATCAAGAGTAATACCCTCTCAAAAGTATTTTTTGTGCTAATAATATAACATGTTATTTATTTATTGTCATGTAGATGGAACATGTAGGCAAAGCATGTGTTCGAAGTCAGGATATTTAAGTTTTGTTATTAATTTGCTTTGATAGTAGAGATAATCCCAAACTGATGCTCAAATTTATTTGATAATTTAAAAATCTGTAAGACAAATAGTCCATTTGTAAATATCATGTTAAACCAAGTTTATTTTATTGTAATAAATGATTTGTTTTAGTTATTTAAAATTTTAAAAACTGTGTCTTGAGTTATTCTTGTGTACATTCGTGTTTCCATTTCCACATCTCCACATTTCATAAATCTATTAGAAAATAGATATATTATTTTAGAGTTATAATATTAAATTTGCTAGTGTCTGACAATATTGTTTTTCTTAATCCAAACATTATAAAAGAACATTTGCCACTGGGCAAACATATTAGAAAGGTTGCCAAGTTAGTATATTTTGTTAGATGATGATATGAAATTAAAATACCCTATCTCTGTCATTATTTTATTATTGAAACACCGTAAAATATTTTAATGAATTTGTTTCATTACATTTTATCATACTTTAGAATTGTAATTTATGGGCCAATGTAGTTTATTTGATTCAACTGTGTTTGTTAAAATTCCCTGAGATCTTATTGTTTATTTCTTGATTGGCACTAAAGTAGATGTTTAGATTATGATATGCCAAGTCATAGAATTGTTTAAGAATATAATTATAGCAAGCTGATTTTATGTTATATTTGGGTGAAGGAAGAAATTAAGTTGAAAGTATATCTTAATAGACTGTACCAAGTAAACATTATGATTCTTTATCATACAATTAATTAACAAAGGAATTTACATTATATTAAATGTTTTGTAATATTTCTTCTTTTATTCATTTATTATCATATATCTTATGAACTGCCTATAGCCTCCTACTGAGCTGAGCTGAACATAAATTTAAATGTAGAGTCTCAGTAATAATTTTGTATTATATATTTTGTTATATTGTTCTATTTATTAATAGAACTGGCACCCGGGCATTTCGCTCATGTAATGCATATGAGCAGTGTTGGGTGTGTAGATTATAATGTATATATATATATATATATATATATATATATATATATATATATATATATATATATACTTAATGGTAAATGCAATATTATAGTCTAAATTCTTTTGTAGCATATATTTCCATAAGCTTTGTATTGCCGTATTTGCAACTTGCCAATTAATAACATCATTCTTATATTTATAAATTAATATTGCCTCTAATTTTCCTTTTTTTTATGATTTCTTTCTTCCATTAATATTTTTATTTCATTACTATTAAATGTAAACTTATAATTACAAGTTTTTTTATGGTCAAAGAATACTGAAACTGTATTAAATTGATTACTTACATTATTTTTAATTTGATTATATAATAATTGATGTTCCTTCAATCTTTTTTTCACAGAACATCTCGATTCACCGATATAAAATTTCTGATATCTACATGCAATTTGATAAATTATATTACTTTTTTGCAATTTAGGAATTATACTCTTAGAATTATTAATCAACCAATTAACATTTGGAGGAACACAAACTGAAATATTATACTTTTTTTTAAATATATTCTTAATTAATGTAAATTGCATGTTATTTATAAACGGCATAGATATCCATTTTTTATTATCTAAAGTAACACTGCAAACACTATTCTTATTATTCAATAAATTTACTGTATGCACGATTTGGTTTTTATCATAACCAACCTTCAACAGTTCATTCGCAAAGAGTTCAATATTTAAAATTTTATCACTCGTATATTTACATAATTTAGCATTGCGATGCAAAAATGATTTCAGACTTGCCATTTTATGTATCATTGGAACACGTGATTTAAAATGAATATATCATCTTTCTTCAATAGATTTAAAAATTAATTTATAATTTAAATCAGTAGCATCTCTAAATATTTGTAAATCTAAAAATTTTATTTTTTCATTTTGTTCATTCTCAATAGTCCATTTTAAATTGTTTAAATTATTCATATTATATAAAAGAACATCAATAATGTCTTTAGGACCACAAACAGAAATATTACCAACATATCCAGTGTAAATTTTAATATCTTCAAAATTATAAGAATTAAATATAATATTTTCAAATTTCGACAATGTAAAATTACAAATTTTGCTACCATAGGTAACCCCATTGGCCATCCTTTACCCATTTTATAAAACCTATCATTATATGTTGCAATAATATTATCACTTATACATTTTAGTGATTCAATAATAAAATTTATTAAATGTTTATTTACAGACATATTAATTAGTTCAATTTCAATTAAATTTATAGATTCAAGACAATCAATTGATCCATATAACTCTGTTACATCCAATGAAGTGAATAGATCATTATCATTTATTTTTATATTTTTAATTTTATCAACAAATTCATAAGAAGATGCAATTGTATATCTTCCAAAACCCAACATATCTTTCAACAATTTACAAATATATTTACCTGTTTTATACATAAAAGATCCACCAAAATCAATCATCAATCTAAGAGGATTTCCTATTTTTGATGTTTAATGTTAGCAAATATTCTTGGGCATATAGTCATAGTTGAATATATATCATAATATGTACAATTATTCATAAAATGACTTTTATCCTTTTTTAAAATACTATTTATAAATTTCACACGTTGTTCCTCCATGTTATAACTATCAATGATATCAAATCCCAATTTATATATATATATATATATATATATATATAAATTGGGATATTATATATATATATATATATATATATATAATAAACCATTATTAGATAGCATTATAAATTATTTATATCAAAAAGATATTTAAAAAATATTATTTACTTACACCTTTTTATATTGGTAGTTGGTTAATTTTTAAAATCAAAGAGTTGTGTAGTTACTGGACACATGTTTATATGATGCTATGCACTGTGGCTTCTCTTTTTTCAAAGTCAGGAATCTCTCAGCCACTATACCCAAAGAAAGCTATTAGCCACTTTCCCTTCTCTTGCCATTACCCAATCAAAGTTTTTCACACATTCTTCTCTATCCTGCTCTATTCCATTTCCACAACATATTCTTTGTTAACTCCATTGTTTTTATATCTAAATGACTTTTATCTTTTCACAAACCCAGCATAAAAACCAAGAACCAAGTTGCTGTATAATCATTTTGTTTATGTTTATTCTTCCACAACTTCATTATTTGTATCCTTTATGATTGCAGTCATTTACTATCAATTAACATGTGAAACTATTTATTTCTATGCCGTCTTGCTGATTAAATTATCCACATTCAAACATTTGAAAGTTCTACCAAACTAGTGTACCAGTTTGGAGAATTTATTTCATGTGGATAACTGTATGACAATATGACATATTTTGATATAATAATTGCTCTTGATGCTAGTTCAGATTAGAGTATAAGTCATATAACAAATGAGAAATTGATAGATAGATAACAGCAAGCAAACAGCAGGCAAATTTAAATAAACAAAATAATATTTATTAATTACAAATAAAATCATAAGCTATCAGAAAAAAAAATAATTAAAATCGATTAACTTCCATTATGTATGGTTTTACTATTAAAGAATCTAAACATAGTTTATTATTGTCTACTAAATATATCTAAATCTTAATTGCCTTTTGTTCCAACAGTTCTTTAAACGGAAGTGAAACGACTTTAACAAGATTATATCCAAGCCATAAACTTTTAATTTTAATTAACTTAAAATTATATTTTGTCTTATACTTTTGTGTGCCAATTCTGTCCAATATAATTAGCAATTAAAATGAAAAATATAGAAATGATAAGGGGCTATTCATATTTTGCCCTCCACAGTAATGACCCTGACTGCCCTACATAGAGAAAGCAACATGGGTAATTAACCACTGAGAAAAAGAGAACATCACTTATCACAAACTATGCTGACAGAGACTGAACTATCCACACTGCCTATAGCAGTGATAAAATGAAATGCAGTGGTAGTCATACTAAGATTAACTAGAGCAAGATACAGCTATTGAAAAATTTACATTAAAGTCATATATATCACTGTTTGGACAGAGATGTAGCAGCCAAACACAAAGGTAATGAAGGCTCTGACAAATCTTAGAAATTCTAAATGTGAACAAATACATATCATATACACACAACTTTCTAATAATCTACTAACAAAATAAGCTAACAAACACTTTCATTAAATTAAAGTCAATTGAAGAAAACAAATATTTAAAGCACTAAACTGTTTCTTCTTAATCTAATGATATGTAAATAAGCATTTATTTTTATAGCACTATGTTTTATAAATTGTAATACATTAAAGATCAGCCTTTTCAAGCTGTTGTGCATATGCTTTTTAGAGTGTTAATAACAAATGAATACTTTCACTCCCAACAGAAGATATAGTATTTAAGAAAGAATAAAATGAATCCACTTATTCTTTCCAACCCAAATGCTTATATATGGGCAAATCTTAAGTACTGGAAGTGAAAGCGTGAGGATAATTTCGTCGACGTCATTCATTCAGACATCGTAATCAGTAATTTAAAGTGAGTGGTCTATCCTCATGCTTTCACTTCCAATACTTAAGATTTGCCCATATATAAGCATTTGGGTTTGAAAAAATAAGTGGATTCATTTTATTCTTTCTTAAATACTATATCTTGTGTTGGGAGTGAAAGTATTCGTTTACTATTAACACTCGTAAAAAGTGCATGCACAATAGCTTGAAAAGGTTGATCTTTAATGTATTAAACTAATGATGTATAATATAATATACACTAGTAAAGTAAGTAAAGAACTTTCTTGAGAGTAAATTTACATAATAATAAATTTTAAAATAAATAAATCTTTAAAACAGGCAAAACTCTCCATATAGTAGGGCCATTAAGTGCCAACTAGAATAGTCAATGGATGTCAGAAAGCTTGTTCATAAAATCCCTATCTAGTGCCTACTCATCCAATATCCCCAGACTCCTCATTGACAAAGGCCATAAGCCAGCAACTAGTCTGGAGATATTGGATGAGTAGACACTAGATAGGGATTTTATGGACAAGCCTTCTGCCATCCATTGATTACTCTACTTGGCACTATGTGGCACTACTGTATGAAGAGTTTTTCTTGATTTAATAACAGTAATGTGCTAGCATAAGAAATAGTGTTTATATGATGTAAATAAATCTTTAATAATAATAAACATAACCTAGATAGTGATTAATCAATTACTATCAATTACTAAATGGAAAAAAAATAATGTCTTATTCATAGAGGGAAATTAATCAAAAGCATAAAATATTAACATAACTATACACATTAATACATTAGTTATAAATTACTTATTATAAATAGAATAGAAATGAGTTTATAAAAAATATGTGTTAACAAACAATAACAATTAAAGATTAGTTTACTGGATAAATAAAGTTATAATATTTTACCTGAGCCTTTTATGCTGCATAGTTTAGATTTTGAAGTATGTACTTTAATTGAGAGCTCAAATGAGTGGTGCCATTACATTATCAGGTAGTTGAAAAAGAAAATTCAGTGTCCATTTTGTTGATCAGTGAAAACAGCAGGTCAGTATTTTATACCATGATGGGAATTGAAGTTCAGCCAGAATAAGTGAATTTGCCATTGTGAGAGTCTTAGCAACATATATTATCAATGTAAATGCTGGAGATAATTATCTTTTTCATTTTTTCTGAATATTTCGTGGTTTATTTTAAATCAGCTGGGTATCATATGGTAATTGCAAGTAACCAGTGCAAATTCATCTTGGGAAATTTTATAGTGATTAGTGGAAAAATAGCTGGAACTTTTTCATGTAATAATAGTTTGCACTCACTCAGAAATTAAAGAAAAGCAAATGAAAGTGAGAGTAAGTAAATGAAAGTTTATTTTCTCTCATTAAAGTTGAATGTGGTTGTTTTTTTTTTTTTTGTTTTTGTTGTGTCGTTTTGGAAGGGAATCGCCATTTTTTAGTTTTTTTTTTTGAGAAAAAAAAAAGAATAGCTAAGGCTACGGCTGAATATGCGTACAGTGGGGTAAAAGCTTAAGCGTGCTGGGTTTCCTGTGCCTTACCCCGAAGAGACCATGCGGCAATAACCGGAGAACATCTACCGGAGATCTATTAACTTTTCACAAAGGAACTGACCCGACTCGGAATGGACTGTAGCGTGATAAATCGCCTCGTGTGTCTACTTCAAATTTCATATGCTTCCATCTTGTTTTGATATCCCCGGGGATCACATCGGACAAAATTGCAGGTAAGTGAACTTAAATTATTTATTTTCCAAATATTACCATTTTCTCCAGAAATTTTCAAGGATAATGAACAAAGGCAAGAAAGTTAATTTTTAAGAGAAGGCCGGTCAAATCCAGCTGATTAGAGTTTGTCTGTACATACGTTCATTTTCTTATTCCGTTGTAAATCCACACAGTATATATGTATGTTTTCTTAGTTTTATGTAAAAACAATGAGAGGGGGGGGGAGAATATTATAATAAAAGGACGTATTATTTTAAAGCTTATATTACATGTATATTTTTTTTTATTATTTAACTTATGAAAGATAGTCCACGAATTTAGACAATTGGTTCGGATTTTCTTGTTGAGAGTTGCAGGAATCCCCGTACATTTTCTACGGTTTATTAACCACCCGCCTGAGTGCTGAGCTAGAGGTGTGGCCCTATCACAATCGTATTCTGATCTTCCAGCATAATACTTATGTAAAAAGTAAGTTTGGCGCTTGGAGTCTAAAATAAAAAAAAAAAAACTGACGTCCATAAATATGCTGCGAGAAAGATACGAGTTTTCTTATCAATGTTCTAATTAGACAAAGAGAAAATATAGATAAGTATAGGGGTAACGAGTACACCCGCTACAATGGCGTCCCAACTAAGGCTTTTGAAGAACGGAATGTAGGGGGACCCGAGTAGAAAGAGTAAAGATTCGATAAGGAAAAGGAGGGGGAGTAGGATGGAAACATTAGAGAGACGTAAAGTTTGTTTCGGTTAAAATGGGTTTAGTGAAAGACAGAAAATAGTTTCCGAGTGTTTAATAAAGAAATTAGATTCGTAGCATGGCGCTTTGGGGGAGGAAGGGAAAACCTACCACATTGTAAATTTGGAAGCGGTCAAAACAAATTACTACGATTTTTTTTAGATATCAAAAATATATTTGGTAAAAGATAGTGTGAATGAAAACAAGACTCCAAAGGAAAATGGACCAAGAAAAGAAGGAAGAATCGAAGATTTTGGAAGTCATTCTGGAAAGGCTGGAACAAAGATTCCAAAAAATTCGAAGATCGATTTGAGGAAAGGCTACGAAAACTAGAGCAGCAAATGGAAAGAATAACAGGAATTAATCAGGGAAAAGAGAACGAAGGAGAGTCAAGAAAGGAGGAAAGTATAGATAAAGACGGGAGGTCCAAGGGAAAGAAAGGAGATGAGAAACAGGTTGAGGGCGAAGAGACAAAAATAGTAGAGGAAAGGGAAGCCGTTCCGATCTACGCACCAGCACAGGCCCATGTAAACCAATTTTTAAAGGTCCGGCCATTTGCCGGCCAAATGGGAGAAGCTCCCGTGGAGCACCTACAGAGTCTGGGAAGATATTTTAGCGTTAACCCTATGGCGGAGGAAAGCAAAATCGCTATTGCTTGCAGCAACTTAACGGGAAACGCACTATCATGGTGGAATTCGTTGTTTCAACAACCCGCAACATTTGAAGAATATCAACGAGAGATGAGAGATAGTTTTGGTCAGAAGATCGTCAAGAGTTGGCTAGATATCGGATTATGCAGGAGAAATATAAGGAAGGAGAGCAGGAAAGTTTTTCACAATTTTTTCATCGACAAGTGGCAAAGCTGCGAACGTTAGACGCATGCAATTTAACGGAAAACCACATCATTCGGATCGTGAGGCATAACATGCCGATGAAGGTGGAACAAATGATGTTAGGCATAAGGAAAGCGTCCATTGAGGAGGCCGCTGAGCTACTTAACGCGATTGATATGAGCGCCTATGATTATAATGTACCGACGGAGCGAGGAAAGGAAACTCACGACACTCGAGTTGTGAAATTCGGGACGGAAGAAGGAGGGTCGGATTGGAACCCACAGGATCCCAAACGAGGGGATGGTAATACTAGATCGAAATGGCAGTATGAACATGAAGAGCCACGACCGCCACGCAAGCCGAATTACGGACAAGGAAAGAGTTCGAGTTCATCCTGGCAAAAGGATGGCAAATAGAGTTAAAACATATATATACGGAATTGGACACATGCTGAAAGTTTTCTTTGTTTTTCTTTTGTGTAGATTATTTTATTAGGGTGTGGGTTTGATATTTAACAATGACATTATTAAGTATAGGGGCTGTTATATACAGCCACATTTGAAGTTATATGTGTGGGTCGAGTTTTTTTTTTCTCCTCCATTGTTTTGTAGGCTAGAGAGTTAGATAAAGAGGTAGCTCAGGAGACTTGAGATGGGAGCGGTCTATCGAGTCTGGCGGTGGATGGCGGGGCTGGTTGCCTGGATCGGGCATGTGGTGTGTCGCGTACTGTATATAAATGTTGTTCCCGACATGGTTGACCGACTTATGTAAACTTAAGCCAATAAGTCTCCCAAAGAGAGCACGGCAATCACATACCGTCACACCCACAAAGCTCCAAAGGAGAGCAAGGTCTTGGATGACCCCTACTTAAAAGTCGGATTTTGTTCTAGTTACCCACGCCCATAAGACTCTGAAGCAGCAGAGCGTGGTTAGAAAGTCCTGACGCGTACGGAAAGAAAAAAAAAAAGGAAAAGCGATTTTTTTTTTGTGTGTTTTTTTTTTGTGTTTTGTGCATGTTCCCGGTCTCATAACCAAATAAGTCTGTGTGGAAGTGACAGGGTGCGGTGCGTTACACATCACATGCGTGTGAATTGGTGGTTGAACTTATAGTGTATCGTTGGGATTGATGGTCGTTTCTTTCTTTTGTTCTAGAGCAGCAGGGCAGAAAGTTAAAAAAAAGAAGGGAGATTTGGAGGATGTATCGTTTTATTTGATAAGTTAGGTAGGAGCCGTTCAAATACGTAGACCGTATTTAAAGGCTTCCGGGAGGAGGGTATTGTAAACAGTCGGGTTTAAACCCTGTTTACAATGTAGAAAAAACGCACACATGCGTTATGTATTTTTTTAATTAGTTTCATATAGTTTGGTTTTATTCCGTTTTAGTATTTATTTTTTTTGTTAGTGGAAGAAAATGTTTAAAATCTTATTAAAGTGAGAAAAGAGGGAGTGGGGGGGGATTTGCGTTTTGTTTTAGTAAAAGGGATATATGTATGTATGTGCGGTGTGGATGGACAATTTCAAAAAAAAAAATTAATAATAATGAGAAAACGGACGTATGAATAAATTTGGTATCCAAGATGAGAGATTATTGTAAGAGAAAGGAAGAGGAAAAATATGTATTGGAGACCTTATCTGAGGAATTAAAAAAAAAAAAGAAGACAAAAAAAAAAAGAGGAAGGGTTGAAATGGACGGTCAGGAATGTTGTTTGCTAAAATATCCGAAGGCGCGAAAAGTTCTTTGCTTGTTAGCCTAACTGGCCATCTATACCACGTGGTGAGGAAGAAGGGGGCGGACTGTTTTTGCGAGGACAAAAGAAGAAAAAAAAAAAAAAGTGACAGGGAGAGTAGAGACGTGGTTGTTTTTTTTTTTTTGTTTTTGTTGTGTCGTTTTGGAAGGGAATCGCCATTTTTTAGTTTTTTTTTTTTGAGAAAAAAAAAAGAATAGCTAAGGCTACGGCCGAATATGCGTACAGTGGGGTAAAAGCTTAAGCGTGCTGGGTTTCCTGTGCCTTACCCCGAAGAGACCATGCGGCAATAACCGGAGAACATCTACCGGAGATCTATTAACTTTTCACAAAGGAACTGACCCGACTCGGAATGGACTGTAGTGTGATAAATCGCCTCGTGTGTCTACTTCAAATTTCATATGCTTCCATCTTGTTTTGATATCCCCGGGGATCACATCGGACAAAATTGCAGGTAACGTGAACTTAAATTATTTATTTTCCAAATATTACCACATTTTCTCCAGAAATTTTCAAGGATAATGAACAAAGGCAAGAAAGTTAATTTTTAAGAGAAGGCCGGTCAAATCCAGCTGATTAGAGTTTGTCTGTACATACGTTCGTTTTCTTATTCCGTTGTAAATCCACACAGTATATATGTATGTTTTCTTAGTTTTATGTAAAAACAATGAGAGGGGGGGGAGAATATTATAATAAAAGGACGTATTATTTTAAAGCTTATATTACATGTATATTTTTTTTTATTATTTAACTTATGAAAGATAGTCCACGAATTTAGACAATTGGTTCGGATTTTCTTGTTGAGAGTTGCAGGGAATCCCCCGTACATTTTCTACGGTTTATTAACCACCCGCCCTGAGTACTGAGCTAGAGGTGTGGCCCTATCACAATCGTATTCTGATCTTCCAGCATAATACTTATGTAAAAAGTAAGTTTGGCGCTTGGAGTCTAAAATAAAAAAAAAAAAACTGACGTCCATAAATATGCTGCGAGAAAGATACGAGTTTTCTTATCAATGTTCTAATTAGACAAAGAGAAAATATAGATAAGTATAGGGGTAACGAGTACACCTGCTACAATTATAGATAAGTATAGGGGTAACGAGTACACCCGCTACAATATATATATCCAGTTGCATTCTTTGTTCACTTGTTTTCTTGAAAACATCTGGAATCAGCTTTATTAAAACTAACTCCAGATAATCTAGTATTTTTAAAACTAACTAATTAAATTCTTAACATTTTTAACTGATTATTTTTATTACAATGCCTAAATTTTTTTCTTACAATAGATTAAATTTTATTTGTAGATTAGAAATTGTTTTACACCATTTCAAAATAATCTTATACAACAAATATCTAATTTATTTATAAAGTTTACTTTTTATATTTTTAAAACAAAAATTTGACATTACTTTGAAATTTAATCTTACCATTGCCCATGGTAATTACAATATCTCAGATCAAGATAATTGATTAAAAAATTATTTATTTCATTTGGCATTGTTTGAAATAGATAAAAATCAAGTTTCACAAATCTCATGCAATTTTCTGTTTAAAGTTTTTTTTCTTACAAAATTAACTACAAACTTATTTATACTTATTTGCATTGTATGTGTGTTATATATCTTATATGATGCACCCTTAAAAATTACAAAACATAAAAACAATAATTAACAAAATTTAAAATTTTACAACTTAAATATGATCTTTAACCCTTCTCCAACCTGATATTTGAAAAATATAAATTTCTATCTTTTTTGATATTTTGAGATGCAATAAAGAAGTATTTCAATACATATCACCAAAAACTGGATTCTAATTCTACAACATTGAAACACGTCAATGTTTTAAGACATTATAAATTATTTATATAAAAATATCAGTTGTATTATATAATTACAGCTAATAAAAGATATTATTTTAACGTGTTTTAGTTTCTAAGCCCTCATACTTACATATCGTGTATCTGAATTTATAACTGTTTTATTGGAAGTAATAAATCAATGTTTATTGTTTTTTTTGTTTTTTTTGACATATAAAAATAAAAAAAGAAGTGAAAAACTCATTTTACTAAAATACCCATAAAAAATACAATTTTCATCTAAAAAAAAACACCATTAGAAATCAAAGAGTATGCTGAAATAACAAAAATAACACATGCATGTAGTCTTTACCAATTTCATGTTATTTATATTTAAATTCTTTGATTGATCAAGATTCTAAAAAATCATCATAACTTGTCAATTGACATAAAATAAAAAATAGTATGATAATAAACTGGTTTTATAATAAAAGTTCAGAATTAGCTAGAAGTTTATAGAAATGGTAATATATATATATAATTTTTCCAGCGTAGTGGTCTACAATAAATATTCATATTTATGACAATCTGTAAATTCTTTTTTTTTTAGTGTCATAACATCGGCCGGGACGCGAACCCGCAGCCCGGGCAACTGCCTGGAAGTGCAATGCAGTCGCGCTGACCTCTCGACCACTAATGCAAGACAATCTGTAAATTCTTTTATAACAATACAATTTTTTTACATTTTTCAAATAAAGACATTTTTCACAGGCTTGAGATCATGTACAGGCTGGGGTAGACCTACTTAGATGACATTAAAAGCCTTTAGAAAAATATTATTTAACTTAATAAATAATAAAGAAGTCAAAAGTAATTTGACCAAAGAAGTTGAAAAAATAATAATGAAATAAATTGAAAATAAAATAATGAGTAATTTATTTTTTCTGCTTTTTCTTTTTAAATGTGTGTGTGCTTAGGAGAAAGACTACAGAGTTTATATGATATTAGAGAATCAATCACTTATTGATATTGGGACAGAGTTATTAAGCATTAGCTCATTAATCTTTTGAGTAATGAGGTCACATGAAAATAGATTTGACCTTGAACTAATATCTAGACAGTAATTAAAATATAATTATTTTGTTTTATTTATTAAATAAGCATTATTTATTTAATTTAAAACAATACCTTTTCATTACTTTATTTAAGAATATTTCCCAAAGAATTATAATTAAACCATTCAATATTGAAATACTCTCTTATAGGTTTATTACATATTATTAAAGATAAATAACACTTTATTTAATGATATTTTTTTAAAATTCTTCTTTTTAAAAATGTTCTCATGCACATTCACCACAAACATGCATACTAAAAAGCAATTAAATAAACTATTAAATTTACTATTGGTAAAGAAATAGTGTTTTAACCTTTCAAGTCATATGTCTCATGATCTATATAGCTTGCATTTACAATATGTAATATAAAGAGCATGCTAATAGTTCTAAACAGGATTTTTATATTTTTTATGATAAATGCTATGAGATAAAGCATTCAAATCATCTTTATCTAGGATTGTCCGATTTTCATACTAATTTTGAGCTATGGCTCACATCAGTGAAAAACTAGGATAACAGATTCAAAAAACCATTCAAAGTAAGCATTTACCTAAAATATAACTTTTAAGAAGATCTGAAATTTTTAGACATCTATAAGCCTTTAAATTCAGTTCTCCCACTGAAATAATCGTAGGGATTTTAATTTAATTTAAATACACCATAAATTAATGGGCTTAGTAATTTAATTTGGCCAAAGACTTCAACAGCAAAATAATAATAGTAATAAAATCAAAGTCATGTCAAATGACCTATATAGCTTGCATTCACAAATATGTAATATAAAGAGCATGTTAATAGCTCCAAATAAGCGTTTTTTTATTTTTTTATAATTGCTACAAGATGGAGCATTCAAATCATTTTATCTAGGATTGCCCCTATCCACAGATTAGTTTTGAGCTATAGCTCTCTTCAGTGAAGAGCTAGGACACTAGATTCAAAAGACTATTCAAGCTAAGCATTTATTTATTAGTTAACTCTTAAGATGATAGATATATGCAAGTCTTTAAATTGAGTTCTCCAACAGAAATAATCATACGGGTCTAAATTTAATAGAGATAAAACATGTATTAATGGGTTTAGTAATTTAATTTAACCAAAGCCCCCAACAGCAAAATAATAATGGTAATAAAATAAAATAATATATCCCATGACCTATATATCTTTTATTTATAAATATACAATGTAAAAAACATGCTAATAAAACTAAACAAGCTTATTTTTATTTTTATAACAAATGCTACAAGAGAAAGCATTCAAATCATCTTTATCTAGGATTTTCCTTATCCACAGATTGGTTTCAAGCTACAGCTTTAGCTTGAGTGTGTTTTTTAAATCTAGTATCATAGCTTCTCAAGAAAGCCATAGCTTGAAACCAGTCTGGAAATGGGGACAATCTTAGATAAAGATGTTTTGAATGTTTTCTCTTGTAGCATTTGTCATAAAAATAAGCTTTATGAGATATGTTAGCATGCTGCTTATATTACATATTTGTAAATCCAAGATATGTAGATCATGTGACATATGACTTGATTTTATTACTTTTATTATTTTTCTGTTGGAGGCTTTGGCTAAATTAAATTACTAAGCCCATTAATATATGGCATATCTGAATTAAGTTTAATCCATAAGATTATTTCAGTTGGAGAGCTGAATTTAAAGACTTGTAGATCTTTATAAATTTCAGATCTTTTTAAGAATTAACTTTTAGATAAATGTTTCACTTGAGTGGTTTTTTTGAATCTGGTGTCCTAGCTCCTAACTGAAGAGAATCATACCATAAAACTAGCATAAGAATAGGTACAATACTAAATAAATTAGAGTGTTATATTTAATGTATACTGCTAGTGAATATCGTGTCCCTAATGTAGTTTAAAATCATACTGTACTGTAAATAAATGATTGTTTTATACATATTTAAATATGCTATATCAGAGATTAGGCCATTACATTATGTGATTTCATGGCCTAAAGGAAATACTTATTATTATAAAATCTAACAAAAGTGTTTAATATCTACATGAGTTTTTAGAAAGGGCAATCTAATATATAGTATAAAGAAAGTTTTTTTTTAAGTTCTAACAATTATATTGGTGTTGGTAGCTTGACTAAACTCTATGTAACTGAAAAGATGATGGAGTGAAAGTTTTGTCTCTGTTTTTTATTGTAGTTTATTTGTGGTAGAAAAGTGATTGAAGCTTTTGACAAGCATTTGACATGTTGGATTGAAACAAAAATGACACTTTAAAAAACCATAGGATAAAAAGTATAAATATTGTTATTTCTATGTTCAAAAATGTTCTACTTATACTGCACATTAAAAAAGTGAGAAAAGAAAGTGAGAGAAGGAATAGTAATTTAAACAGTTATGCATTAAGTTTGTATTTGCAGCATGATGTGCAAATAGTGTTAAGCATAAAAAAATATACATATTTATTTTACACATTATCTATAACAACTTATTAATACAGCAATAATGTAGTGTAATAGAAAAGATAAAATAGTATTGAGAAAGGCAAATGTAGAATGAATACCTCTGTTCTAAGGTATCATAAAGTATTAGAGATTAGTAAAAAGGAAAGAATATATTCAGTCCTCACAATGTTAGACAGGTGGATAATTTCAAATATGTTAGATCTTCTAAATAATAATAAACACATATTGATTTACTACCCATCATTAGATAAATATGTAAAGGGTATAAAAAATAACATGTTGTTGACAATTTGTTCAAGTCTGCTCAGCTTAAATTCAGACCCAATTGTAGACATGGCAAATAGATGCACTATCAATGCTGTATAAGACACACTTTATTGTAGTATTAAGGTTAGGATTATATGCTAAATAAATACAATATAGTTGTATTTCTGAACATATGATCATGTTTTGATGCATTGTGTTTAGTATTAGAGTCATGTAGAACTTTACATCAGAGAGATATAAGTTAGGTAATAAATAAAAAAAAACTTTCAAATCGTTTATTGAACCTGATTTCATCAGATGATCAAACAGATAGAAGTGATAAAGCTGAGCCATGACTTCTAAGTCAAATGGCTCCAAAGTATCACTACACATCAAACAACTCAGTCATTTCATTCTACAACATTATTATTTTTTAAAAGATTATATATTAATTAAAAAAACTATTTATAGAAAACAAATTGGCTATTCATCCAGGGATAAAAATTATGGCTATAAATTTATCTTCATGGTGTTACTACCGATAATTAAAGTAAAAATAAAGTGTACCCCACTGAATTTATCTTTGATGTAATTATTGAACTGACTAAAATAATGAAAAGAAAAATCTGAGACTTTTGGTACAGACCAAAACTTTATTATTTATTTTATTTACTTAATTATTTTATTAGTAATATATCAAATGCAAAAGATAAATAAGTGCGAACAAACATTAATTACAATATATATTACTAATAATGGAAAGAGTTATAATCTAATGGAATATCACTTGATCATACAAATAACTGGCTATGTCAAATATAAATAATTTACCATACCTTAACTTTTTACAGACATTCCTAAAATCAATACCTCTCACATGAATTAACGAAAATAATTATAAATATATTTTTAAAAAATTCTTTAACATTTATAACTAAATTTTATTGATTTAAAATTTAATATATTATTTTTGAAATTTATGTAATCTTGCATTCCTCTGTACGATTTAAAAGCTTTTATTTAGTTTAATAAAAAATGCTGATATTATAAAATGAAAGAAATATTATTTTACATTCAATATGTGCATTATTGTAAAAACACACAATGGCTTTTTTTTTCTTCACAATTTTAATTTAGTTATAAAACGATAACGTTATAAAACTTCTAACTACCATAGGAAATAGAGCATAAAAGAGCAAAGACATTTTAGTAAATAAATAAATTAAAGACAAAAGCTACAAATTATTTTACAGTTATTAGTAATAAAAACATCAATAGAACTGTTTGTGATCAAACAAATTCGTTTATTAATATCTTCAGGGTATAGATCATGCGATATTTTTGTTGTCATGAAACAGGTATTATTATATAAAACCTAAAAAAAGAGAAAAAGTTAAAATGCTATTATCAATATTAATAGTTATAGTTTGCACGCTGACTGTGCATGTGTGTGTGGATACATTCTATAATGACCAGTTTAATTTAGAGCTAATAGTAATTTATTAGATTCAGAGCTAAGGTTTTCTAGACTAATTTGACATTTATATATAAATGAATGATTTGTAACTAGAGATAATTACATTGAGAAGAATGTAATACAAAAATGTAACTCAATATTGAATGAAACATTTGCATTCACTTGCCAATTAGTAATAAACAGAATGTGATCTATTAAAAACGAATAAATATAAGAATTATGTGGAATAACAGAATTACTTTTGATATTAAACAATACAATATTTGTTGTATAGTTTTGGTGTTATTTCTTATGGGATTACTTTTTTTTCTATTATTAGGAAGAAATGTACTTAAACACACTCTATCATATTATACAGAATGTAGTATAAAATAGCAATGGAAAAAGGTAGTGGATTAAGACAGAAAATCATATATGAGTAGTTAAAATGTTGTGTCTCTTCTTCTGTGAATGTAAGCATCCGTACTTCACTAGGATCATGTGAAACTCTTAACCTGGGACCATGTGAATCTCTTAACCTATTTGGTAAATATTTAATTTACTGTTAAAAACATATCCATTGTTAAAATTGGAAAATTGACTTCAATTTTATTTAAATCATCATTTAGTACACTACTTTAATATCTTGAAAGTGTTCTTCAAAGTTTTCAGGAAACATAAAAGGATTTCAGTTCGTAATTAAATGGTAATGCATGCAAGAAACTCACTGTAAAAACTGGCAGCAAAATGTAAGTCCATTTTCATAGTTTAAAAATCATACTTTATATCACTATGAATTATTACCAGAAAATTACATCCTGAAGTAGAAAACACACTGTTGATTTATATAAAAAAGTGTTACTTCAAGGGGAAAAAAACAAATATTTTTATTTTCCTTCAATTTTTTCTTTATCAATGTATTAACAAATTACACTTCTCTTTCTTTTCATTTTTTATATAAATAAAGTAGAAATTTCAAAAGAAAAACAAAATATTAGATAAACATTTGTTGTTTAAGAATCAGATCATATATTTCAAATGAAAAAAAAATATTGTGGAGAGAAGAGTAAATTAAATACTGTTAGTTGAAAAATAGCTATCCATTATATATATATACCACTTAAAATTACCACTTAAAATTTACTACTTAAACTATGGTAACAACAACAATTATTGATAAATAAAAATATTAACTAATATTTTATTATACTTTGTCCTCCTAAACTTACCTTCCAGAAAATGGTTGGTTTTCAGGTAAAGTGTCAACTATCATCAATAGCGAACTATCAATAACACCCAACATTCGACTACCAAATATATACCGACCAAATAAACACTTTATTTTTATTTTTTAAGTTTTTATTTTTATTTTTTAAATTTTAAAACTTCTCAACCAATAGAATTTTAATATGAGGAAAAAGAAAACGATAAAAACGATTTTAAATCTCACATGCATTCTTTTGATTTGAGAAAGAGGATGCTCTGAGGAAGGTACTTGATATTGTACTGAAACGTCAGCATTTAGCTTTTTCACTACACGGAATATCCCACAAATAGTAATAATAATATATATATATATATTGTAACCCCTCCTCACTGAACACCAACAATCACATATACCCGGGGGCGCCAATTCTATGGATCATAGAATAAACTATTAATCTAACTTTATCCCAATTTTATTTATGAGGCTCTTAATTAAAGTTTCACCTTAGCCTAGCTCAGTTGAGGGATACAGAGGTGTGTGAGGTGTAGAATAAACATTAGATGTGGGAGGAAATATATAATTAATAGGAAATAAAACATCTATCAAATTCTAAAATAAATAAGAATTATATTGGTAAAATTCTACCATCTAAATAAACTAATTATAGTCTATATTTCCACTCCTCCCATCATCCACATGCATTGAACAACCTCTAACATATTATAAAATTAAATTAAAAAATAAAATTGTAATATTTAGAAACTATAATGTATAACAAGTTGGATCTAAACTTAAACAAAACCTGTCAAAACTAAGTTATTAAATATACACTAATCTAATATAGTTAACTGAATTAGTATTTGATCTAAATTAATAATTGAATATCTCAGGGAATTAATTTATTGCATAGCTTAATCTAAAATCTCTATCTCTTAACAACTATTATTTAATATTATGAAAATATGGAATAAATCAAGCAATGCTTTAACTAAATAATGGCAGTTAGATAATGAAAGAAATCGGGCACATTTTGATTTCAATTCATCATCTAATCAATTACTAAATGATAAAACCTTTTAGAAAATCAATAAATAATTGACATCTCATACAGTGTTTGGATCAAGGGAATCAATATTATCATGTCTGAATATTTATCATTATTAAATTAAATGAAAATACAATTATATCACATTAGATAAAATAAATGTGTGAGCATGTGTGGAAATATGAAACACGAAGGTATGTTAAAGAATAATTCTAAATACAGTTTTGAATAATAAAACATTTATTAAAAGAGAGGAAAAAATATAATTAAGCAAACATTTAATTTCTTTACAATTTGTACAGATATAAATTCTAGATGTATTAACATCAGTGGTTGAAAACTACATAAGTGCAAAAACCACAAAATAATTTTCTAATTTATAATCTAACACATTTCATCTATCTAGTCACTTTGATATACCTATGGCAACACATAATATATTTAACCTTAAATAATAAGCTAAAATAAAATGTATATATTTTATTGCAAAAATGGTTTTCAGTACTCAGTTATTTCTGATAAACCTATAGAACTGAAGTAATATAATCTTACACTTCTAGTAATCAACTACAAATTTTATTTTATATTCAACATTTTGTTTTATAATACTCAGTTATCACTTAATCTAATAAGTCTATAACACACAACATAGGTTAAATATTTCAATTATATTATAAAATAAAACTAAAAATCTTGGCATTTTACCTTAAATACATATTAACAAAGATAAGGGATTTGAACCTAAAAATACTCAAAAAATAAGATCAAATTATACTTTGCAAAATGGAAATAATAGCTATGTTTTATCTTTGCAAAAATATAAATGAATAAGGCTATTAATTAACTATGATTTGTCTTTGTTTTCTTGCTTATTTCAGTGATGATTAAATATTATGGAAGCTGATGATATGAATTTAAATAATAAATGCAAAATGATAGAAGTTAGACATTAATGATGGTTTTTCTTATAACTTTTAAATTAGTACTTTGCACATATGTCTGCATTATGTTGTGTGTCATACAATAAATAGTTAATACTAATGAATCCTATTGGTTTACTTATGACTGTGCAAATAAATCATAATACAGACAATGACAATGGACTAAACAAGCTTCAGCATTAATTCTAACATAGCTGGTTTATGAGTAATCAATTCTACTTTTATTTTTCTTCTCAATAAATAATCTGGCACATGGCTATGAGTAAAGATGAAAAACATTCTATAAGCATATGATGGTAAAAAAAATTTACAATTCAAATCATATAAATAACACAATAACTCCCAGGTCTACTTCTGAGACTAAATAAACTGGTGGGAATAAATCTCATCACCAAATAATCACGGAGATAAAATACTTGGATTCATATACTATAATTAACAATATCAAATATCAAAACTGGAGGATTCAATCTATTCCTATCAAATACTTCAATAACAAAGGGATTTTCTCTATCCCATAAACACAATAAAACACCCCTAACATCACTCTACATAGCCACTAAACACTTTTCTTATCAAACATAATAAAGAAAAATAAATTATTGCTTTAACCAATTATAATCTTTCAAATTTAATTAGTCCATTCTCATCCTCCAAAACCAATAAACTTTATATCATTTTACTTGCAATCTACACATTATAATAATTAAATTTAATAATATACACACATATACAACCATAAAAATACACAGACAATGCAAATCCCAGTAGGTAAAGAACTACTGTAAAATATCAATTACCAACTGCAAAAAAAATAATAGGTAAACATTTCATATCTGCTATAATATTTATAGCTTGAAAACATCTTAAATACAGTTGAAAAACAAGGCAAGATAATTTTTACTGGCAAGGCAAGACAAAATAATTTTTTAGTGCATTTACATTAGCACAAATATTAAAATAAAAGTTTGGTTTAAATCAATAATAGTTCTCTATGTTCTAAGTTAAACACTTATTAAAATAGTTATTTTCTAAACTGTTGAAAAACACAAAAAATAAAATATAAAATTTTATGTAATAAAACTCTTAAAATAATTGTTCATCCCTTTTAACATAAAATGGATGTCTCCCTCATATGTTTCTAATAAAACACATGATAAAACTTATTTTAATCTAATAAAAAAATTACTGTGTATAATATTTCCCATATTATACATTTAGTGAGATGTTCTAGAAGACATAACAATAAATATAATAATAAAAATTATAAAACAATCTTTAAACTATCACTATCTATCTAAATACTATTAAATAATAATAAAGTTCTTTTTTTCTTTTTCTTTTTTTTTGGTTATAAAAAAAATGAAAGTTTATTGTAGTTTATATATGACATCCCTTGGACATGTCTTAAATAATAATAATAATAATAATGATGATGATGATAATAATAATAATACCAATGCAAAACCACAGAAAAGATTCCAGAACAGTATTTGCATAAGTATTCATACTGGGATATTTATGGTTTAATAAACAGAGAAGCAGATACTAATGTTATACAACCTATGCTAGGAATTAACAACAAGAGACTATTTACAGAATATAAAAAATGGGCTTTAGAGCCCAAATACTTTGATTTTATCATGAAAATCAATCTCATTGCCATGCCAACAACCCACTTTCTTTATCATAAAAGAATGTATATATCTATTGACCCCTTCTGTGGACTCTGCCATCGAGCAGAAGAGACACTGGACCACTTTATTTATCAAAGTGTAGCACTTAACCAAACATGACAGATGATGTGTAACACCTACAGAAAACCAGGTACAATCATTAATCACATAATAGCTGCTTTTTAGGGAAGATCAATACCTTGCATTAGGGCAGCCACATTTGCTCTATATGCGTACTGGTGCACCCAATGTACTTTCTTAATTGGCAATAACACCAGATGACAGCCAGCTACATTTAGCAACAAACTGCTACACATTCAAAATATAGATAAAATAATAACCAACCCCCACTTATATGCAGCAACATGGTCATTGTTAAAACAACCATCAATGCTGTGAATGCTGCAAAGAAAACTATCATACAACTAACATTCAAAGTGACATGCGGACAAAACTAAATAAGCTTCTCAAACTTTAGAACTCTGATTATTTTTGCTTTTTTATTTTTTATATTGTTATAGTCCATTAACCACAAAGTGTAGCCACTAAATTTATTTATATGTGTTTACCCTAATATTATTCATTGTATGTTAAATTTCAAATTTTCTAGATGTAAACTTATGTAAACCATTGAGATCAATAATGCCTTTATTGAAACGTAGTAGTAGTAATAATAATAATAATAATAATAATAATCAAATTCAAATTCAAATTCAATTCAATTTATTCTATGAAATAAAACAAAGTACATCACAAATATTTAAAAACTCCAAACAAGAAAAATCTTGTGTGTGGAATTTACATGTAAAAATAAATTAAATAAAAAATACAATCAAAAACTCAAAAGAACAGTTTAGGAAATAAATAAAATTAATTAAATAAATAAAATAAATGCCAAAATTAATACATACTACACAACCATTGACACAAATATTTTTTGAATGATATATAAGAAATATTATTCAGATCAATTGAACATTCATATACAAATTTATTAAACAACTTTGACCCAGAATAAACATATTGTCTTCTACTAGATTCCTTAAAAAATTTTGGTAAAGGTAATTGAAATTTATTAGAAAGACGAGTATTTAGAACATAAACTCTAGAATTCAGAAAAGGTTTAGCACAAAAAATATCAAAAATAACTCTATATTGATATAAGTGATTTACATCAAATAAACCAAATGCAATATAAATATCTCGAACAGAAGAGGAACGAGATCTACCAAAAATAATGCGCAAAGTATAATTTTGCAAAACACGCAAAGAAGATAAAATATGTGGAGAAGCATTACCCCAAATAATGATATTGTAAGATAAAATAGTCTGATAACAGGCAATGTAAATAAAAATGAGAGCAGACCTAGGAAGAAATTTAACTAAATAATAAAACATATAGTTTAAATTACGTAACCGTTGACAAAGATAGGTAATGTGATTTGTCCAGGACAATCTGGAGTCAATATATATTCCCAAATAACAATAATTATCTACCAAAGGAATATTCTCACAAGTACATATACTATTATAATGTAAAATATACTTACAGCAAATTTTAATCTTAAGAGAAAAAAAAGTACGCTTGTAAGAAAAAAGAATAGCTTTTGTTTTATCTAAATTGACCAACAATGAATTATATGCCAACCATTTACCAATTGAGTCCAAATCCTCATTCACTAATTTTTCAAGAAGATTATAAGAAACAGCATTGCAAGATAAAGCAATATCATCAGCAAAACCAAAAATCTTAGAATGTAACTTCAATGAAAATAAATCATTAATATAAATTAAAAACAATAGAGGACCAAGTACTGAACCTTGCGGAACTCCAGAATTAATCAAGACAACATCACTGATAGTACCATAAATATTAGTAAACTGTTTCCTATCATTTAAATAACTCTCCAACCAACTACCAATAGATCCACGAAAACCATACAAGTAGCAACGCTTAATCAAAATATTATGATTAACAGAATCAAATGCTTTAGATAAATCAAGATAAATAGCCAATGTTTTAAGTTCCTGATCCAATGAAGATGTTAAATACTGAACATGATGTTTTAAAGCATCTAATGTACTTCTGCCAGGAAGAAAACCATATTGATAGTCAGATAAAATTTTATTTTTAAACAGAAATGACAACATTTGATCCCTAACAATCATTTCCAATAATTTAGAAAAAACAGAAATAATAGCAATTGGCCTATAATTGACCATAAGAGTAGAATCACCCTTTTTATAAACAGGAGTAATAACATTAACTTTCAGACATTCTGGAAATGATCCAGACTGCAAAGATAAATTAAATAAATGAACTAAAATAGGCAAAAATGCAACCTTATTTTCTTTAAGCATCTTAGGTGTTATACCATCTAGTCCAAAAGAAGTGACATTTTTTAAACTATCAATTGCTACAGACAACTGAGATTCAGAAACATCAGAATATAAAAAAGAATTCAAACTTGAATAAGAAGACAAAATCTGCTCAGGCACATCACGCATCGATAAATTTACAAAATACTCATTAAACCGATCAGCTAAATATTTTTCATTATTCTGTAACTCAATTAAACTTTCATTATATTTAATACATTTAATACGATCAGGAGAAGATTTTTTAATCAAAGAATTTATTGTTCTCCATTTCAAAGAAACATTTTTATCACTAAGAAATTCTTGATAATATCTAAACTTCAACTTTCTAATATCAGACTTAATTTCAACATTAAGTTTTTTTAAAACATCTGATGAGCCATCCAAAGATTTTAATACATTTCTCTGATTAATTTTACATACCAGCGCATCTGTCACCCAAAGAGATCTTCTTCTATTCTTACTTGTCAATTTTAAATGAAACTTTGCTTTAGCAATTAAATCTAAACAAATAGCTTGGAACCCCAAAAATGCATCATTTACATTATCTATCATAAAAATCTCATCCCAATTCTGAACAGATAATAAATAATTCAATTTAGAAAAAGATAATTTCTCAACATATGCACAAACATTAATATTATCCATACAATTCAATATTTTTAATTCAGTAGCAAAATGATCTGTAAGAAATAATTTAGAAAGAGACGAATCAGAAAATAAACTGCGGCTTAATCTAACAAAAATATGATCTAAAAGAGATTGAGATATAGGAGTAATACGCTTAGGTGAAAAAAGCGTTTGGCTAAATCCATAGCTATAAAGTAAATTTAAATAATCTATAGTAGACTTACAAGCATTATTTAACAAATCAATATTTAGATCACCCATTAAAACAGCAGATTCTGAACCCAAATCTAATAACAAAGAATCAAGTTCAGTAACAAAATCCAAAACTTTACTTGTACATGATCTATATATAGCCAAAATAGAAAGCACACATTTAGGGAGTCTCAAAGTTAATAAAATACATTCTGCAGTATTAAATGTTGGAATATTGAAAGAAAAGTCTAAACCGGTTTTTATAAAAACCATAACACCACCAGATCGTAAATGCATACGAGGAGAAAGTATACTCGTATAGCCATTCAAACTATATAAATTTTGTTCTTGTAAAGAAATCCAAGTTTCCGTTAAAATAATTATATCAAAATGAAATAAAGGAAAATTATTTAAATAAACTACAAGTTCATCAAAATGACATCTAATGCTACGTATGTTTAAATGAAATAATTTAAGTGAAGCAAAATCTTTTTCCTGAGAAATCAAATCAGAATTTATCATAATAAATAAATTTCAGAATGACTCCAAATCACTTTCATTTCTAATTAAAACACGAGGAGAATTATAATCTTTTCTCACATACACTGATCCATTATGAATGAAAGCAAAACCTTGACCAGAACGTAACTTCTGTTTCGCCAACCATAAAAGCCTTCTATTGAATGGAGTCAAACGCTGATTAATATAAATACGTTTGTTATTATTAACCCCAGGCAAAATTTGAGAAACTGTTAAAACAGATTTTTTATTTATTAAAAACTGTATGGCAGAATTTCGTGATTTAAAACGAGCTACAACAAAACCTGGAGCTCCTGATTTATTTTTTGTACGAAAAACGTTTTCCAAATCTACAGCGACATCTGTAACACCGAGCTTGTCCGCCACGTTAGTTAAAATTAACGGCAAATTTTCATTTTCTTGACAAGGCAAACCCTGTATTTCAATTTCATGATCCAGATTAAATCGTTCCATAGAATGTAATTTATCTTTCAATAACAAAATCTCATTCTCATTTGATGTACAAGAATTAGAAAGACGAATTATTTCTTGATTATTCCGATCCACATTTTCACGCAAAGAAATAACTTCTGTCCGCAAATTAGCAACTGCTTGAGATAACTCTGAAATTGTGTTGTGAATCACCGGCAATAATTTTAATTTATCCAAAATTTCCTCCAAAATTAAATCAGGTGAATTTTTAGCAGTCATAGATGAAACCAAAACATCACTAGCCTTAGAAAAACTAACTCTACAAGCAGCACACCTCCATTCTTGCTTCTTTTTTATAGACATTCTTCGGTAAGTAGTATCACTCAACGATGCACATGCAAAGTGCATACCGGACGTACAACCAAAGCAGGATACGAAATTACCATTTTTTGGTAAAAGTTCTTTACAAATAGAACATGAATCCATCATTAAAAATTTAAAAAATCAAGAGAACAAGTAAACACGTCTTTACACTAGAAAACCGGAAGTAATAATAATAATAATAATAATAATAATAATAATAATAATAATAATAATAATAATAATAATAATAATAATAATAATAATAATAATTTTTTAATAATAATAATAATTTTTTATTTATTTATTTATTTATTATTAATCAAACAATACACATATATATAAAAAGGAGAAATACTCCAAACAAGATAAACTTGTGCTAGGAGTTTTCTTAAATTATTAATTACAAATCAAAAACAAAAACACCAACAAAAATAACAACAATAATAATAAAATACATTACTATACTATAAATACTAAAACAAGTAAACCAAAAACAAATAATATAATAATAAATACAACCAAATATATATATACACATACATATTAAACAAATATATATATTGTGACACGACAACTTTCTTTCTTCCCCTACTAACTGAATTTTAGTTATTAGAATCGTCGTCGAGGGCGCCACCAAGGATTTCTTTCTTGGAACCTGGTCACGTAACTTTACATAAACCTGGTCTTTATTTATTTTCGAATGACGATTCACTGATTATAAACTTTGATTATAATCTCACAGGGGTTTTCCTTTAAGAACACTAACTAATTATTCTAAATAATTCAAGAATTCAAGAATACGTTGGACAAAAAAACTTTTAATTTCTTTTACTACTATTTATTATTAATAACCTTATAATGCTATCCGATCCAGAAAGAACTGACTTACAATTTCTGATTTTCCCTCTGTTTACTTTCTAATTATGCTTCCCAAATATTTACCATAGATTTACTCGCGCCTACACTAATACTGCGAATTCTAGCAGACGTGTATATAAGACGACTTATAGTATTTTTAATCTTTCCTGAAGTTTATTTTTAAACTCCACTTTCTTTGGTAAATAAATAAATTGCAAAAATCTTACAATGAACGTATAAGTGTCTTTCGTTTTCTTATACTTTCAATTCTTCCCTTATTTTCTACTAACAAACGAGTAACGCCCCAAGGTTCTCTGTTACTTGGCGACACACTTTTATACCCCCACCCTGTTGTTACTCTCTAGATCGAATAGATATTAAATAATTTAAAATACAGTTATTCCAATATTTCATAAAAAATATTGAACGAAAATTAACATTAATAGATTGCAATATTAAACAAATTTATTTTCCCCCCTCTATTGTTGAAACATTCGTAATAAACATAATAAATGAAAATTAAATTAAATATAAAGTTATATTATGCTTTACTTAGAGTTCTCATTAATTAAAAGTTTATAATTACTCTAATCGATCAGAGCGGAGTGGCCTGATTTTCATAGGTTTTACATTCCATTGGTCGTGCCTTTGTCCTTGTACATGCGAATTCCATGAGTGTTCCTTTAGTTGTCCGGCTAGCAATATCCGTTTCTTCCATTCCATAACTCTCTGGATAGCTTCATTCAGATGGAGTGGCAGTCAATTCCCCAAAGGGGAAGGTTGTGATAACTTTAGCCGCTATACATTTGACAAGAGTCCACAAAATTAAATTTCAATAATAATAATTTTTATTATTCGAAACACAGCTGCTTTCTTTATTGTCCTTGCTGGTCTCTAAAGTCAAGTCAACTGATCTAACTCTAAAAGCGATCTTATCTCCACTCTTTCTTATCTTTTTTTTTTAATTAGCGTAATAGCAATTACTAACCAAATATTTTTACCTTGTGAAAGTTTCAACAATAGAGTAAAATTACTACCAAGAATCTAATTTTGTTTTCTTTTCCCCACCCTTTTATCTCTCGAATTTTTCTCCCTTTTAATTAAACACTTTTAACATATTTTTTTTTTTTTTATAAATTATATTCAATTTTATTTGTTTATCTCAAAATAAAAGTTCAAAATTTTTACCCTTTCCATTAAATCAAAACCATTTGTTAATTAATTCTTTTTTTCATTTTACAAACTATTTAACTTCAAAAATATTTATGCCAAATAATAAATATGTGAGCTTATATATATATGAGCTGACTTAAAATATCAGCTCAATATATATATATACATACACATTAATTAATCAATATATTACACATGAGACAATAACCAAAATTTTAAATAATTTTTAAAAATATAAAAAGATAAATTATTAACATCAATTGAACAGTCAGTAATAAAAGAATGAAAGAGCCTGAGTCCATTGTAACTAAACTGCCTGCGACTGCTTTCTAAAGAAAAATCTGGAACCACCAGTTGAAATTTGTTAGCCAAGCGGGTATTTATAATTGATACTTTCCGACACAGTAAAAAGCGACGACGATATATATCAATGATAATTCTAAACTTATATAGTTTAGAAACAGACAACACACCAGAATTGACATATATATCTCGCACAGAGGTCAATCTATGTCTACCAAAAATAATACGCATTGTATAATTTTGCAAAGTATGTAATTGAGATAGTGAGTAATCAGTAGAGCCACCCCAAATGGAAATATTGTAACATAATATACTCTGATAACAAGCAAAATATATAGTCATCAAAGTAGATCTAGGTATGAATTTAACCAGATAATAAAATAAATAATTAATTTTATGTAATCAAGAACATAAGTAGACAATGTGTTTAGACCAAGATAACCTTGAATCAATATAAATGCCTAAATAGCAATAATTATCAACAAAACTAATGTTACAACATGTACAATTACTTTTTGAATGAATATTATACTGATTACAAATCCTAATACTAATTGAATGTGTGCAGTGTTTATACGAGAACAGAATACCTCTGGTTTTATTACTATTAACCGTTAAATAATTTATCATAAGCCAGTTACTTATTAATTCTAGATCTTTATTAATCAATTGCTCCAAAATACTATATGAAACAGCATCACAAGACAAAGCAATATCATCAGAAAACCCATAAATCTTTGAATTCAAAGATAAATTAAAAATGTCATTTATATAAATTAAAAACAGTATAGGGCCAAGTACAAAAACTTGTAGAACACCATGATTAACTAATCCAAATTCTTCAATAATACCATGTATTTTAGTAGCCTGTCTCCTATCATTCATGTAACTTAACAACCAAGAAGCAAAATGACCTCTAAAACCATATGAACACAAACGATGTAACAAAACTGTATGATTAACAGAGTCGAATGCTTTGGATAAATCCAAATAAACAGCTGCTGTCTTGAGACCCTTATCCAATGATAATGTCACATTATGTACATGGTTATAAATAGCATCTAAAGTACTCTTTACAGCAACAAAGCCAAACTGATACACAGAAAACACTTTATGAACATTCAAAAATGACATCATCTTATCCTTAACTGCCATCTCAAATAATTTAGCAACAACAGATATTATAGAAATAGGTCTATAATTTCTAATAATCAAAGGATCACCTTTTTTAAAAATGGGTGTAATAATCCCTACTTTCAAACATTCAGGAAATACACCAGAAGATAAAGATAGGTTAAACAAATAAACTAATACCGGTATAAAAGCTAATTTATTATCTTTCACAATTTGGGATGTTAATTTATCTAATCCAGAAGAGCGAACATTTTTTAAATCGTGGATCAGATGTGATAACTGAACATCGGAAACATTTGAACAAAAGAAAGTATCAGAAACAAATGTAGAAGTCATATCATTAATAGATGGTTCTATGTGTGGTTTATATACAAAGAAATTATTAAAAAGATCAGCCACGTATTTTTCATTACCTTGTACCTCTAACATGACATCATTATTCTTAACATAAGTAATTTGATCAGAAGATTTTTTAACCAAAGAGTTTATTGCTTTCCACTTTAAAGAAACATTTTTATTACAAAGAAATTCCCTATAATAATTCGATTTTGCTATTTTAATATCACATTTAATTTCTTTATTAATCTGCTTTAAGACAATTGAACTGGCAGAACGTTTTAACCTATTTCTATAATTAATTTTTTCAATCAACTGATCTGAAATCCACAAAGAACGTTTTCTATTTTTATTATTTAGTTTAATACGACAAGTAGCCTTATCAATCAAAGAACAACAAATATTTTGCAATTCTAAAAAAGCTTTATCAACATTATCCAAATCAAAAATACAATCCCAGTTTTGAATAGATAATAAACGATTTAATTTAATATGTGATAATTTATCAACATACCTACAGCTAATCGAATTATTATGAATCATAGACAATTTTAAAAAAATTGCAAAATGATCAGTAATATTTAATTCAGATACACCAGATTCAAAATTATAATCCTGATCAAGTCTAATAAAAATATGATCAAGCAGAGATTTACAATTTGGCGTTATGCGCGTAGGTGAAAAAATCAACTGATCAAAACCACAACTATATAATAAATCCAAATATCCACAGGTAGAATTATGTTCCCCACTCAATAAATCAATATTTATATCACCAATCATTACAACAGAAGACGAACACAAATTAGATAACAAATTATCAAGTTCATAAATAAATGTTGTAATAGAACTAGTACACGATCTATATATTGCTATTAATGAGAGAACTCTGTTTGGAAAATTAAGCGTTACCAATATTGATTCAGCGGTTGTAAACCTGAGAATCTCATAAATATAATTTAAGTCATTTTTTTATAAAAATCATTAGACCTCCTGATCGCGAATACGAACGTGGCGCTAGTAAACTCTTATAACCGTCCAAAACATATAAATATTGTTTCTCATTAGAAATCCATGTTTCAGACAGAATAATAATATCATAATTTATTTTAAGTCCATTTAAAAATACATTGAATTCATCAAAATGAGCTCGTATACTACGAATATTCAAATGAAAAATGTTTAAGTCTTTATAATCCGGAATATTATGAGATCGTATACTAGATAATGAAAATCAGATGGAGGATAAATCTGCTTCATTTTTTATAACAACAGTAGGAGAATTATTGTCATTTCTGATATGTACCAAACCATTTCGGATAAACACCACACCTTGTATTTGGTCACGCATTTTTTGCTTCGCTTTCCAAAACAGCTGCCGAGTAGCTAAGGAAATCCATTCATTAACGTAAATACGTTGATAATTATTTTCCAATGGCAAAATATCTGACACTAAAATAACAGATTTCCTATTACGCAAAAAAGATCTAGCCATATTTCGAGAGTTAAAACGAGCAATAACAAGTCCTGGTTTATTCATCTTAGCCTTTGTACAAAATACCTGTTCTAAATCATTATTAGAAAAATGTTCAACATTAAGTTTATTTGCTATTTTAGAAACAACTTGCAACAAATCTTCATCACTTTGATAAGGAATGCCCTGCAGCTCAATTTCAAAAGCCATTTGAAATCTTTCCAATGTCTCCACTTTAGATTTTAACAAAGATAAATCATTGTTATGTGCATCATAAGTAGAAAATAGATAAGAAATATCCTGACTATTCTTTTCAACCCTTGAATGCAAAATATCAAAATCAGCTTGCATTTTGGAAACAGTTTGCGTCAGCTCCAATAATATATTATGAATAACTGGTAACAACTGCAATTTCTCCATAATCTGCTGCAAAACTGAACTATCCGATGTCGGGGAAGGATTTATTTCTGTATTAGTAGTAGAAAAAGAATCTCTACAAAAATAATAATAATAATAATAATAATAATAATAATAATAATAATAATAATAATAATAATAATAATAATAATAATAATAATAATAATAATAATAATAATAATAATAATAATAATAATAATAATAATAATAATAATAATAATAATAATAATAATAATAATAATAATAATAATAATAATATTAAGCACAGAAAGATAAATATTGACAAAAGCAACACATTCCTGCAGGGAAACAAAACAACATTATTTGGGATCCAGAATAGTGCGTTCAATGTTTTTTTTAGCAACACTAATAAACTGCTAGTAATATCATGTAAGATATTTTTTTATTAATTAAGCAATAAACAGTTTTTTTTTATTATGATGCAAATAAAGTAAGAACTCATATTTCATTCCCAGAATATGTTCAAGCATTTATTTATATTTTTATAACCATTCATGAATGTATATGATTATTTGACTGATAAAATTTATTGTAAATTTACATTTGTTGGTTGGCAATATTTTATATGGAAAATCCCATCGCAAATGAGGAGTGTAATTAATAAAGTAAAATCACATTTAATAGCACATTTAGTATTAATTTTTTAGGCAAAAATAGAAATAATTAAGCAAATGTTCCAATAATAATGACACTAAAATCAAATGATTTATACACATCTTTTCTTAATCTTTTTCTTTTATAACTAGCATAAAAGTTAGCATTAAGAGTTCTTAAAACGTCTAATAAGAGGTCACATATTTTCCCAACATAATAAAGATATATACATGTGTCAGTTATTGTCTTAATACTATAATTAAAATTTAAGAAAAATAATTTTGAAAAATAAACATACATTCTTCTTTCTTCTTCACAAGTGGAATTATAGTTTAAATAAAATAATTTTAAAGCAAAATTATGTACTTTCATTCCTTTCCACATATTAATAATTAATTTAAAATACTTATAATGTAGATACACTTATGCATTTAAAATAATAAGTTGAGAATTCTGAATCTGTCAATTAAAAATAGAGATTAATCTAACTTAGGGTTGTTTACACACTCATCATAGAAGAAACTTGTAGTACCTTTTAACTTTCAACTTGGTTTTCCTTGGAAAAATATGCTTTTAATAAAAAAATGTACTATTAATAATTTGTAGTTCTATCAGTAGAGAATTTTAGCTAGTAGTCTTCTTAGAGGGTAGGCTTCTTTGGTAAGCTTTTTATGTTTTAGTTTCTTTGCTGGTCCTCTTAAAAAACAATTACCCAGCATTTATTCTTTCAATCTAAGGTTAATTAAAATCTCTAAGTTCTACAGAGGGAGACAGACAGAGAGACAATTTGCTCCTCCCATTGCAATAAACTTAATTTATGCAAGAAAACTTTCTGTCTTGAAAAAGAAAGAAATTAGAAGAAAAAATCACTTTGTCTATTAGAATAAAAATAAAGATTAAAAGTTAAATTGAACTAAGAATTTATATTCTTAAAGTAACAGAACAAAATTGATAACAATTATTTTAACAAATAAAATATTTTCTAGTATAATTATTGTTCATTAATTCACCAGTTCAATAATCCATTAATTCACTTAAAATGTTATTATCTGGTTTTTAACACTATTAGTTATGAAATTAAATATTTGGATATGAGATATGATAATTGATGGTTTAATGGAACATATGGATGAAAAATGAAGTTGAATAATGATACAGACCTACATGAATATTTAAAAATATTGTACTACAGACACCAAACTGATAAGACTAAATTACTATGTTAATGATGAAGAATAAAACATATTTCACTGTTTATACTATAAATTAAAATATGAAAAACAAATGAACTAGAGAATCATTCAAACAAATCTGAATATGGCTTTGTAAACAAATAAAACAAATTAGCATCAACCCAAACTAAAACTGACTATTTTTATAACAAGCCATCCCCCTATCCTATCATTAATCATACTATAAGTAAGATACTGAACATCTAATAATTCTCAAATTGTACCTATAAGTACTTTTAAGCATAGTTTTAAGTCTTTACTAAAAAAATTTAAAAATTTCATGTTATTTCATTTTTTTTTTAATAATATCAGATGTTATTGATATAGTATTATACAATTCCAATTTATATATATATAACTTTATTTATATCACATTTTCAAAATACTGTCCACAGTTTCTATATTAATTTCTCTCTCACCAATATATGGATGAAAAAAATCAAAAATTCCTAAAGATTAATCTCACATCAAACACAGCAACTTCATGTTCATTTAAATGACATTAATACAATCTATTTGATGGTGAATTTTGAACCTTTTAACTTAGCATTATTTTATTATTGCCTATTTTACCAAGACTCCTACCCACAGGAAACTAATATGCAAAAAGTAACAAAATGGCCATTTAAATAACAAAAGAGGAAATGTCTTGAAAACAATTTCTTATAAAAGAACAATAAAAAAAAAGTATTCTTCAGTTTTTTGATTTCTGTTTGATGTAGGTTTGAACATTTTTCTATTTTTTTTTAAATCTAGCTAATGAAATCTCGATATTTACAATCACAATCAGATAATGATTTGTGCATCTATATAAACTTTATATCTAGCAGTATGTAACAAATATTAAGAATTATCAATCCAAGTATAAACACAAAATTTGATTAATCAAGAAATTCCAAATAATTCCTCCACCACTCTTAAAAGAATAAGCAAATTCTATGAGGTGAAACTATCATATATATAATATTAGGGGGATTAATACCTGACTTGTGACACTTTGAGAATCATCCTGCATATCATCATCTTAGCATCACCATCATTGTCAACCATTATCAATCCACTATAAGATGAAGGTCTCTCCAAATTTAATCCAATTTCTCTCACATAATACCTTTTTTCTCTAAAAAGCACCAGCCAATGTTCTTATTTTATTCATACAAATATGGAATTTTTATTTATTAAATCTAAATAATGTAACACATTTATTTAAAATCCATAGGGAATTTTACTGTTTTTAGTCTCTAGAATTTTATATAAAAACCATGTTTGTGCTCTTAAACTTAGTTCACAAATCTTAATTATACCCATTTGAAAATTAATTAAATAAACCCCTTAAAATATTTAAAATATCTATAAACCTAAAAACAAATTCATATAGAATAACTTAATAATACCATTAAATACAATGCAACCAAAACTCAATCTAGAACATTACTGACCTAACTGTGAACCAATGTAATGCAGTATAAATAGTAACAGTCAAAGGACTATAATAATAGAAAGGAGAGTGAAAGTTCAACTTCCAAACAGCACCAAAACTATCATATAATGTATTCAATACTGCAGTAGAACTAAGCAATTAACACTTTTGAGATAGTGCTATATAACAAGTATGACTCATTAAGTAAGTACTTTATAAAATATGATCACATATTAATATTGGAAATACATTACTTACAGGGTTAAACAATTATAATTTGAAATTAATTATTTTTGGAAAAAAAAAGCGAAATGAAATTTGTATTTTGACAGTCTAAGGACAATTGTAGCTAAAAGAAACATTTTATGCCAAAACTAAATTTAATAAAGCAGTACCGCATTTATGTCACCTTTTTTTCAAATCATAAGAACGTTTCTTATATTGGTTATTATACAATACTATTTATAACTGGTGCAATATGTCCTAATCCATTTTTTCCCATTTTTGAATTTTAAGAACTATTAAATTTTATATGATTTGCAGATCCATTTCTATGATAGTAATTGCGTTTGAGAAATAGTGTGCATACCCATACAAGCGCTAAAATACATGTGTGTGCTTGGAAATAATAATATTAGTTGATGAAAATAGGGTAAAATATGTAACAATTATATTTCAAATGTGCTGAATATTAGAATTAATTGGTCATGGAAAAAAATATTTCTATCAAACAATATATTTTCAGTTCAAACAATTTTCTTTCTATTATAATTTAGAGAGTAATATTTAAAAAATCTAAAATATCCAAAAGTAATTCATAGTAAACCAAATTAACTGTTTAAACATCAATTAAATACACAAAATAACAACACTTCAGAAATTTCTTACTATTAAAGATGAATACCAGCATAATAAGTTTTGACTTTCCATGGAATAATAAAAATGTATATAAAAACAGGAAGAAATTAAATATCACTTATCGTTAAGAATAATAATGCAATAATCTAAATTTCAAATACATAAGCATTCATATTAGAGAAAATACTTTTATAAAAAGCTTGCACATTCATAGTAATTTCGAAATAGATATCAAACTAAAACTCATTATGTGGAAAATATTAAAATTCAAATAAATCTCCACAATTTATGTATTATCCAAATACAATTATATTTGTAAAGATTTTACTACCACAATTAATTCTGTCTAATAATAATATTAATCTTTTTATATTTTTAATAATAAATTTAGATATATTTAATATTAATATTTATCTTTCATTTGCTTAATCACGTTTTTGCTTTTTCTCTTTATTAGAGTTGGTTTTCAAATGAAAAAAAAAAAGTAAATAAATAGTTAACTTAAATCTTAAGTTGATGACATTTTATATAAATGATAATAATAAAGAATACATAACGGTCTATTTCTGACATTCAAAAAATATGAATAATAGTTTTTTTCCCTATAGAAATTTAAATAATATTAAAATAATATATATATAAGCAAATATAATCACTATAGGATCAAATGAAAATTATATTATAAATTTGTCTATCTTGAACCTATCAAATATAAAGATAAAATAATATAAGGTAAGAATTAATAAAATAAATAGTTGTAAAAACAAAATTTTCAGGGAATAGAACAGTTGTTACCAAGTATATATATAAATTTTATTTTATTATTTTATTATATACAATTTTTTTTTCTAATTTTAAAATAATTATAATGTATAATATATTACTGAATATATTTAATAAAATTCCATGTGCATAAGAATTATTTCGTACACACACTTAAATCATAGTGAAGTATAAATTACATTTTACAATTGTTCATGGGCACTTAGTAATTGATAAAACGATTAAATTTAAAATTGGTAATCCAGCGTTTATACAAACGGCAAAAACAATTATGAAATGAAAAAAAAATATTGTTTAAATAGAAAAACATCTTAATGCTAAATGAGATAGACCCCCACTAATCATTCGGCATTGAGATAATAAGATAGTCCAGTAGTTGTTCAAGATAATCTTCTCAATATAAAAAGAGAACAAAATTTTAATGTGACTACGATTTTCTTATTATCGGACTGTCGAAGGAATAGCAGAAGTGCGTCTCATTTAATATAATAGGTTTTACTATTTAAACAATCTATTTAACGTTACGTACATACACACACACGCACACACACACAAACATATATATATAACCACTAGAATAAAACTACAAAAATTTAAAAATGCCTATACATTTTTTATTCGTTGTGCTCAATCTTAAAGTATACAGATTCTGAAAGCTAGGAAAGGAATTAAATAATGTCTGAGGAATTCTATTATTAAATTCATCATCGATTGATTGAAAGTCTCTTGGAATTAAATTATTTCTATCCTGATCAAAGTTGTTCGCACTTGACTCAACATTATGATTAAAATTGATTTATTCTAGTGCCTATGGTAACAATTAATATCAGATCATATATTCTTTTCTATAAGCTTATGATTTTTCTCTAAAACAAAATCACCCATACCTAATCCAAAAAAACAAAGTGTTATTCAATAAGTGGATTTCTACTATGAATATATAAAACATAAAACAAAGATAAAAATATTCAAGTATTTATTACCTAGCAATTGTTATATCTGAAAAATACTTCTTTTTCAGTCAATGCATATTTATAAAATAGTGTTGGAAGGCTTTTCTTCTGCAGAGAGCTACTTATAAATACGCTTTACATTTCACATAAAACATCGAAGTATATTATTTACATATATTAAGTCATAAATTACTTCCAAGTTTTTTTTTTTGTTTTTTTTTTCTTAAATAAAAGGGAATTATTCAATATGCTTACTTAGATATTCTGCATTAAATGTTGTAAGCATTTATGTAGGCATATCCTATTAGCACTATTATAATCATTTTCAATCATTATTGATCCAACTCAGAATGAGAGTTTTCCCATGTTTGATTTATTCACAATTTTGTAATATTTAAATATCCATCATATATAATTACTATTCTTCAGTAAGGCAGAATGCAAGAATCAACGTTATAATGCTACCCATGTTTCTGTACCTAGAGACATCATAATATTTCTTTAAAAATTACAAGAGAAAATAAAAAGTGTATTTGCATTTATAATGACAAAATAAGTCACAGGATCAGGAACCAAGAATCACATTTAGAATATGAGCCAAATTTTGCCAGACCCTGAACTAATGTAATGTCATAAAAAGCCACATCTATGCAATGTTTTTTTTTAAAAAATACTTCGTTTGATATTCATTACGGTATTTATCTTACACCATAAAAACTGTCACTGACTTTGAATGAAGGGCGAAATTGTATTATGATTGTCATTCAAGTTTTAAAAAAAAGGATAACCATCCACAGTATTACTTTTTATATCTTCATTAACATATAGAGTTGGTTTAATTATTTACTATATATAAGTTTATGATAGTTTATAATTATATCATGGTAAACTTGACTGTGATTTATAACTATACTGATTAGTTGTCATCCGTAAATGTGGAGTTTTCTATCAAGTAATAGTAAACTATCATATTTTATAAGGAAATATTTCAATATATATATATATATATAAATGAAAAATTTGGCAAATCTCTACAACATTCATATATATATATATATATATATATATATATATATATATATAAATGAAAAATTTTGTAATATCTATAACATTCATATATATATATATATATATATATATTATAACCTACACTCCCAACACTGCTTATATACATTACATGAGCAAAATGCCCAGGCACCAGTTCTATTAATAAATAGAACAATATAACAAAATATATAATACAAAATTATTACTGAGACTCTATATTTAAGTTTATGTTCAGCTTAGCTCAGTGGGAGGCTATAGGCAGTTCATAAGATATATGATAATAAATGAATAAAAGAAGAAATATTACAAAACATTTAACATAATGTAAATTCCTTTGTTAATTAATTGTATGATAAAGAATCATAATGTTTATTTGGTACAGTCTATTAAAATATACTTTAAACTTAATTTCTACCCTCATCCAAGTATAACATATATCATCTTGCTATAATTATATTCTTAAACAATTCTATGACTTGGCATATCATAATCTAAACATCTACTTTAATGCCAATCAAGAAATAAACAATAAGATCTCAGGGAATTTAACAAACACAGTTGAATTAAATAAACTACATTGGCCCATAAATTATAATTCTAAAGTGTGATAAAAAGGTAATGAACAAATTGACTAAATAATTTACTGTTTTTCAATAATAAGATAATGACAGAGATAGGGTATTTTAATCTCATATCATCATTTAACAAATATACTGACTTGGCAACCTTTTTAATAAATTTCTCCAGTGGCAAAATGTTCTTTTATAATGTTTGGATTAAGAAAAACAATATTGTCAGACACCAGCAGATTTAATATTATAACTTTAAAATAATATATCTATTTTGTTATAGATTTATGAAATGTGGAGATGTGGAAATGGAAATACGAATGTACACAAGAATAACTCAAGACACAGTTTATAAGATTTTAAATAACTAAAACAAATCATTTATTACAATAAAATAAATTTGTTTTAACATGATATTTACAAATGGACTATTTATCTTACAGATTTTTAAATTATCAAGCAAACTTTGAGCATCAGTTCGGGATTATCCCTATTATCAAAGCAAATTAATAACAAAACTTAAATATCCTGACTTTGAACACATGCTTTGCCTACGTGTTTCATCTACATGACAATAAATAAATAACATGTTATATTATTAGCACAAAAAATACTTTTTGAGAGGATATTACTCTTGATTAACAAAATCAATCAAATTAATTATATTTGGCTCTCAACAAAGCAACTTTCTCTAATTGACTAAATAATCTATACCTTTCGTGTATAGCAACAAAATCATGTTTATTCTGATGATTTGATGATTTATAACCTTTATTTAAATAAATACACTGTATTTTAAAATATTTATTTCCCATGTTAATCTCATTACTTTATACTTTATATTTAAATGAATGTAATGTATTACAAAAAACATTTATTCCTCATTTTAATTTCAATATCTCTATACTTTATATACGCTTGTGTGTGCACATTAAAGCAGCAATAATATAAAACAATCTTTTCTATAAACTCTCCATTCATCAAGAAAATATCATACAATTATTTTATTTCGGACAATGTCGTAATTCATCAATAAAATAAGACACTAATACTACATCAAGAATTAATTTAATAATTTATCTGGCCACCTATTAACACATAGCTATATTTTCATGATTATACATACTATACGTTATAAGGGAAATCTACATGAGGAGCAGCTAAACTTTTACTGAACACTTCTACAATAATTCATCTGTTTCTAAATATACTTTTGGTGGGGTCTTTTTCCTCATCACCAGAATCTAAGAAAAAAAAAAGTCACATAACTTCCTAAGCATCATTTAATCATACTTCAACAATAACTCATCTATTTCTAAATACATTATTGGTGGGGATTTATTCCTCGTCACCAGGGCCCTAAGAAAACATAACTTCGAAACATCATTTAATCATACGCATATAATATCAACTAGGCTCTACTCATGGAAAATTATTAACATATACTAACTAAGCAAAATCTTTTATCCCCACAAACATTATAACGTAATCAGATTTCTGTCCATTCTCATAGCTTTTCTAAATATCAAACATTATAAGTGCATGCTGGCAGATAAATACATACAGATAACATATCCATTGAACTTAGCAGAATACGACAACACCCAAAATTTATACATAAAATATTCACAAACTGAACTTTATCAAACAAATGTCATAATTGTGCAAAACAGACACACACCTGCAAACAAAAATATATATGAAATTAACTCTAAATTACACACTATGCAGGCAACATGGTAATTAAATATTGCATTAAGGTATAACTTTTAATTCAAAATAAACTTTAGGTTACTTTTAATATTTAATATTTATAATTATTTCGAACGAACTTTCTTTCATATCTTGCAAACTATTTCTATTATACGCTTGTTGATTAAAAAAAAAAAAAATCTCACTTTGAGATAATAAAGTATGTAAAATAAATATAAACCTCTCTAATAATATATTTAAAAAAATATTTTTTTCTTTTACCTGTTTGAACACAATCAATTTTTACCAGCATATTCCTCATTCGGATACGCTTCAGAGATGGTCTTGAAGATCAAAATAACCCAAATTATAAATGAACATAATAATAAATAAGCCTATCTACCTATCATATACATTAATTATGACAAGCAATAAAAAAAATTAAAGAAACAAAGGTTATTAGTTTTGTAACTTAAAAATAAAAGTTCACTTGCAAAGCTCGGGTCCAGGTTTGTGAAACAATATGGGACAGATTGCAAACTGAATTTAAATTAAAATAAACTGCTGTAGGGTAACCAAACAAATATAATCATGCTTAAATAGGACTCATCATCTTCAATGTTCATAATGAAGTTATTTAAGTTATTGTATCATACACAAGCAATCAATTTGTCTTCTATTATGATGAGAATATAATAAATTCTTAACTACTGTTGGACAGGAATTATCTCGCTTATTCCATTGTAGTTCTAAATTAAGTACATTATTATTTTAGTAGTTTCTTGAATAGCATTAAACACTTTATAATTTATTATAAGCCTGGTTTATTCTTAAATATTGTCCATTAAGATACTGTGTTTCCTTAGTAATTCTTCAATTAATAATATTTTGTTTTATTTTCCATCTTTATCGAAGAGAACAAAAATTACTCGCATTTCTATCCTTCCATTCGATTTAAGCAAATACTTAATTTGAAATGGCTCACATTTTATTTCCTTCATTTAAAATACACATTATTTCCAGAAATACCAGACAAACAGATACTGTCATCTCTTTATGATGAATTTAAACATGGCATGATTTATCAAACCATGCTTATTCTTAAATTTATGTTTAATTCTCACAAAAACATAACACGGAAAATAGTGAAGAATTAAAATACATTCTGTAAAATAGTTCTGCATGTGTTTTCTAGATATATTAAAGAACACACATTGGCTAATGATACAACAATAATATTCATGCAATTTATTCCTATTTATACTGACAATTAAGTGAAGTAACGTAGACTGGACGCTATTAACATACATTTTTTTAAAAAAGCACTAGTTAGGAAGAGGTTAATTCAATATGTTTAAATCAAGGAGAGTAAAGTAAATGAGTACCTTATAAAATTTAGAACTGCATTCTGAAATTAACTTGTCCCATAATAAATTTCTTGTGATTCTTTCAAAATTTTACTCCAATGTCTTTTTCTAAAACCAATTTGACTTCAGCAACTGGTTTTACTTTCACAAAAATGAGCCACTGTTTTTGGTTACAATTACATTACATAATAAGCAAAATTTCCCCTGGAGATCTTTATTAAATAGCTCTCTTTAGCAAAGTTCATTTCCTTCCACAAGGTTACTCCCATGCTTTTCTTCTATCTCTGCTAATTATATATTCAAAAAAAATCTTTTAAAAAAAAAATCACTTTGATTTTTAGAATTAAAATGAAGATAAAAATAATAATAAAATAAATAGCTTTTACAAACTTGAAAGAAAAACAAATATCAATTAACTATTAAATAAAAATGATTAATAATTTATTCAATTTGTAAAATAATCTATTGATTCAACTATCTATTAATTATTGGAAAGAAATATATATTTGTTAAATTATTTAAGATAATTACTGTAATTTAAATGTTTTTATTGTGAAAGTACTATTGTTTGTTGTTATTAAAGATGAAAATGAAATGAAAATGATGCAGAGTCATACATGCGTGCACATGTACTACAACCTAAATATTAAACTATCTTAACTAAATATAATTGAAATGGCTATTAATTGTTGACAAAAAGATAAGTATCAATGAATAAAGGATTTTGAAACTATTGAACTAATTAATATTACAATAATATAAAATAACTTTGCATCTTTCTGACAAAATGTATTAATTCCATTAATAAACAACCCTTCTTCCTTACATTAATTACCTCATTAACCACACTACTAATAATGGATACTTATAAAGTGGTCAATAAACTGCATAAGCAACTCATATCTAGGCTTTAAACAATATCCAGTAAAAAAATTTAAAATTCTAAGGCTATTTCATTTTTTTAAATATAATATAACTATTTAATTAAGATACAAAGTATCTTAAACCCTTGTGCCCATTCAGAAGGTCACAATATATATATATATATATCTAATGCCACATTGTAGTATGTCTCCCATACTAAGTAACACAATCTGTTAAAATTTCATTTTATAAAAAAAAATCTCATTAAATTCACTCATCATTAATACTCTCACATAAATGACCAAATTTCCATTATTCATGCATATTAACACAATTACATTGTTCATTCAATATAATATATGTCTTATTTATAAAATATGTCTTTATTTTTTTTTCAAATTCTTTTATTAAATACCCATTCAATTATATTAAAGAACGTAATAATAATAAACAACTATTCAAAAATTACGACCATTCTAACTCTTTAAAAAATATAAAGCAGAGAAAGAATAAACAAATGGTATTCCAAGATGAGTTATCTATTGACTATACAAACCAACTCCGAAGCACAAAAATGTCCACATTGTCTAATTTTCTATTTAATTGTTAATTTACGATGTTGTGTTTTAATTTTCTCAGCAGAAAACTTTTCTTTCTGAAATACTTCAACCCCATATTTAATTGTAGGTTTCTAATGTATTCTATTCTCTGCCATATTTCCCAATGGAGGCATTTGACTTTTCACTTCCTTAGAATGCCCTTGAAATATATTTTATAATGTTGACAGGATATAACTTTCTGACAAAACCCATTTTCCAGTTCAGAATAAATTCAGCTTTTAGCTAGTCTTTTATTCTTCATTTGTTTTACATGTCCAAACTAAAGAAGGTGTGCTATTTCAATAGTGACTTAATATTCCTGCATCATGCAAGCTGAAGATCATATTAATTTACTTTACTATTATGACAATGTATTTTGAAAAGTATGTACAATGTGCCTAAATGAAACTTTTCTAATGCCTTTGTATTGAAATGATATTGTTTGAACACTTTACATTCATATGATCAATTAAAGAAAAAATAACTTACTGTATATTTCTTGACAGCAGATATTGCACATTTGGTTCTGTGTTGGATAACATCTAAGTCAATCTCTTTCTACTTATAAAAATACTAAGATATTTAAACTGGGTTACATTCTCAAGTTGATAATTATCCACGATGAGAAGTTTATTCTTTTTCCACTGGCTGACGAAATACTTGATTTTTTTGAACATTAATCAACAAACCAAGATCTTTATAAGTTGTCCTTAACATATTAGAGCATTCTGAGAATCTTGTCTTGAGCTGTCAAAATAGCAAGAATCATCAGCATTCTGTAAATCCAGAATGAAGGCAATGTTCTTATTTTCACATTTAACTGAATCAAATTAACAATTCCACCATCAATCTTGATCCTTGGTATGATTAAGCCTTTTATAAACAATATCAAAGACTGCTTTCATAAAACTTGGTAACAAAGTTGGAGCAATTGCACAACCTTGTTTAATACCTGGTTTTATTTTAAATGTCTCTTATTTTCCACTTCTAGTGAAAACATTTATCTCATTCAATCATGTAGAATTTATATAATATGAATAAATTGGGGTGACAACCAAATAATTTTGAACAATTCCACATATCTGTTCTATTAATTGAATAAAATGCACACCCCAAATCAATTAAAGCAATATATAAATCATTTCTTAATTCCTGACACTTTTACTGCATTTTACTGGCAACAAAAATCATATCTGTAGTGTTTCTTGACTTCCTAAAATTACACAGAGCACTATATTATCATTAATCATAACTGGATGTCATCAATTCAACAAAATTATTGAAAATACATTTGCAGTAGTGAGTATTAATGATATTTTATGATAATTATTACATTCTTGTCTATTCTCTTTGTTTTTAAAAATTGGAACAATTAAAACATCTTTAATATTAAATGATACAACTTCATGAGTACAAATATTTCTAAAAAGCTCCAATGTGTTTGAAGCTAAGATATCACTATCATATTTTAAATCTTCAGGTATTTCTTCAGGTCCAGCAGCCTTTCAACTTTAACATTACAAAAATCTATTTTGATTTCATTAAGGTGGATATCATTGTTCAAATCTGAATAAGTATATAAAATGGATATATCATTAAAAGTTCTCAATTCTTGTGTCATTATTCAAAAGATGATGAAAACCTTTTTTTTTAATTTTTTCAAAATTCATTATCACCATATAGCATAAGCCATTGCTAGATTTAATAGGATTGTGATACTGTTCTTATGTCTGTCCGTTGCTTTCAATGCATCAAAAATGATCTAGAATAATAACAATCAGGGAAAGTCTGTGTCTTATTTGAAATTTCAATCCATAAAACCCTTTTAAATCTTCATGCTGGTCATTAAATGTCTCCTTTCAGATTTGTATAGTTAATATAAAATTTTACATTTAATCTATTATTCTGCCAAAAAGAAAATATCACATGCTTCTTTTTAATTAAAAAAACAGTAATGATTCTTGTTTTTTAGTTAACTGCAGAATAGATTTGCTTTTATCCATATCACATTCCTTAAAAGAATTTCATGCTTTAGTAATATGATAATTTTAAACATTCAAATTAGCAATTTTGGTGTTTAATTGCAAATGAAATTTAGTAAATGTTGTATTCTTTTTTAAAGAATGAAAAACAGTTTTTTTTTTTTTTGCTATCATGATTGGAACAATATCTATTTTGTAATTTATTTATGATAAATGCTACTACAAGAGAAAGCATTCAAATCATTTTTATCTTGGATTGTCCCCATCCCCAGACCGGTTTCAACCTATGGGTCTCTTCAGTGAGGAGTTGGGACATTAGATTCAAAAAACCAACTGAATCTAATGTCCCAACTCCTCACTGAAGAGACCCATAGGTCGAAACCGGTTTGGGAATGAGGACAATCCAAGATAAAAATGATTTGAATGCCTTCTCTTGTAGTAGCATTTATCATAAATAAATAAAAAAAAAGCTTGTTTAGAGCTAATTGGCATGCTCTTAATTTTACATATTTGTAAGTCATGCGCCATCTGACTTTTTATTATTACTATTATTATTTTGCTGTTGGGACTTTGGCTAAATTAAGTGGCTAAGCCTACTAATATAACGTAACTGAATGAAGTTCAGACCCATATTATTTTTTTAGTTGGAGAGCTGACTTTAAAGACATGTAGATGTCTAAAAGTTTCAGATCGTCTTCTAACTATTAACTTTTAGATAAATGATTTGCTTGAGTTGGTTTTTGAATCTAATGTCCCAACTCCTCACTGAAGAGACCCATGGGTCGAATCCGGTCTGGGGATGGGGACAATCCAAGATAAAAATGATTTGAATGCCTTCTCTTGTAGTAGCATTTATCATAAATAAATAAAAAAAAACTTGTTTAGAGCTAATTGGTATGCTCTTCATTTTACATATTTGTAAGTGCAAGCTATATATAAGTCATGTGACATCTGACTTTTTATTATTACTATTTTGTAATGTAACTATTATTTTAAACTTAGATAGTCTGTCCAATATTCAGAGATTGTTAGTGCCATGTAATGTGAATTTCTTTTGTATTCATAATAATTTTACAATCTACTAAATGCCATTGTTTTAAGTGTGGATGCAATCAAGTTTCTGTGTACTGTTTTTCCCCTAAAAAAGTGTTTGTAATGATTAATTTGTGTATTGTGCATAAATGAAATAATAACAATCCATATGAATTTACTAGCCAATGCTGTTATTTCCAATATATTTTGGCCAAAGTCCTCTATTTCTCCCAACATGTGTATAAAAGTCATCAAAAATAAAACTCAATCTTTTAATGATATAGCTCTGATAATACTATCTAGCAAGGTATAAAAGCTTTTCTTCTCTGAATTCTCTGAATATAAGGTTGGAACATATGCACTGACTAAATGATCTTTATTAACATTATTCAAGGCAAATTTTAAAACATTACACTTTTAATTGATATAGTGAAGAATTACAATAATAGAAGATGCTAAAATAGATTTTACAGCAAATGCAATACCACGGAGTCATCTTTCACTGACTGACTGACTGGCCTTTCCAATAAACATGTAATCATCCATCTCTTATAATAATCTTATGAGGAGAAACCAAGAATAGTTGTATGAATCTTACAGCTTGACAGCTCTTAAGACTCATATGTAGGCCTCAATTTTAGTCTTGAAGATTATATATCAAACAATGTTTGCATATTTCATACATTTATATTTATATTAATAAGTTTTATATTTCTGATACTTACTTTTAGTCCTACTATTGCCACTAATTGCACCACTACTAATGATATTATTTTTACTATTTTTATCCTTTCTACCACTAATATAAGTAATCTTCCAAATGTGACAACATAGCCAGACAGTGTGAGACAAGCCATATTTAGACCAATTTTTAGGCTATTCCATTTCCATGGTATGCAGAAATATTTCTAAGTAAGGCCACCTAAACATACAGTCTTTGCCAGTTGAATCACCTGTCTTACTAAAATCCAGTTCTAAACTCACTCATTAACGATTGTACTGAGCTGACCAAACATACATTCTTTGTCAGTTTAAATTCTTAACTTAATGAAATCCATTTCTAAACATACTCATTAGTGATTGTACTGGGATTACCAAACATATGATCTTTGTCAATTGAAACTCTTATCTTACATAAATCCAGTTCTAAACTTATTCATTAGTGATTGTACTGGGCTTTATAAACATATGATATTTGTCAATTGAAACTCTTATTTTACTTAAATCCAGTTCTAAACTAATTCATTAGTGATTGTACTGGGCTACCTAAACATACAATCATTGTCAGTTAAAACTTTTTTCTTACTTAAATCTAGTTCTAAAATCATCCATTAATTGTACTGTCACAAGCAAAAATCACAACAAAGAACTGCCAATCTATTATACCTGTCCCTAGCATTGATTTTTTAATTTTCAAGGGCTTGATGTAAAGAAGGAAAAAAGAAGAACATTGGATCCTGAAATGTGGTACCCATAGTTAACAGAAGAAAATTTGCTCAAACACACAAATTCCTTTGTTACAGTTATAAGATGTCTGATAGCATAAGAAGCTTATGACAACTAGTCTCAAAAATAACTTGTCAGAAGAGAAAAAAAGATAGACAAACAACTTTAGATTAGAAACAGTTCCTAGCTTTGATGAACCAACATCCTATCCCACAAAGCACAAGAAGCTTTTAGTTGAGCATTGTTTATTTAAGATTCACAGTTAGCTTCATATCCAAAAACCACTCAACTATCTAACACATTTAAAGACATCTGATATTAAAGAATATATTTAATTAATTAAAATCCATAACAATATTGAAATGGGATTTTTTTATAAATAAATTTTGATATATTTATTTTTATAACAATTAGTAATGTGTTAGCAATGAAATATACAATCGGTAATATTATGATTTAAGTTATGAAAAATATTTCAGTATAATAATATTTTATGTTATTATAATTTATACTGTTTTTAATATTTAAACCAGAGGACTGGTTGTCCTCAGAGTATATAGCCAAATTATCCTTCAGAAAGTATGTACTATAATATACTGAGGTCAAATCCTGTAATTCAACTAGAATATTAGGCAGAATGAAACAATTAATTTCATTAATTATATTGTTAAAGAAGTTATTAAACTGATAGCCATCAATTATATTTCCTAATCACCCAATTGGGATAACCACATCTGGCAGAGTCAGCCAAGCTTAGCCAAAGTAAAGCATTTTATAAAGCACAGGAACTAATCACCACATTTATATAAAGATGCTCTACAAATACCTTATTGATAGATGCATACAACATTCCCTTATAGTTTATCCCATATGCTAAGTCCATTATTCTAATTTTTAAGATGAACAATCTATCTTGCAATAAATGCACATATTGTTCATATTAACTATGGAGTGAGGTGAGTAAAAACATTGAACACCATCTAATGTTAAAAACAACAAAAACGTATTTTATTCATTCTAATTGTAAATATGAAACAAACAAGCATACAAAAAAATAATTATAATAATAATTACACACAAGGAAAATAAAAAAATCTAATTCATAATACATCACTAAGCAATGTGAGAACACCATATCTCTTCCATTTGTTTATTACTCTATATCCTAATAAAGCAGATGATGAGTGAAAAAATACATACACACATATATATATATGATATTACACAAGCAAAAATAAATTATCAGCCAAATAGTTTATATTTTAAACACGTTTTACACACACACATATATATATATATATACATACACACACATACATACATACATTCCGATGTATATTCCGTAATTTAGATATCAATTTTTTTTAAATTAATAGATTTCTAAAAATAACAAGGAAGAAATCATACCACCCAAAAATAAATTAATATCAATGTTCTTTTTTTATTTATAGCAAATTCAGATGGGGTATGTACATTTTTTTCTGGTCTCCTGTACATATTTAAAAGACTCTAGTAATTATTCATACCAGTCAATAAAAAATGCTGGCTTCTGTTGTGAGCATTTCCCCCTGTTCTTATTCATGAAAACAAAAGTTCCTTGACATACTACAACTTACAAGGCTTAATTCAAATGTGTGGCAACAACAACAGAAAGGGGCAATGTTGATTCTGCTAATTTTTCTTGATAGACAGATTTCAGCATAACGGTACTTACCACATGGTGCTTGACTTGAAGATTAGATCTGGTGTATGTGGTAACTTTCATTTCATTCTGTTTAGTTTACTTAACACTTATAGCTACATTAATGTATTTTTCTTTTAACAGATCACAATGAAAGACCATCCATATTATATTCTTTAATCAAAAAAAAAAAAACCAAGTTTATCCATTTGCACTTTAATTTTATCAATATATTGACATTTCATAATCAAACACATACGCAGGCCTTTGTCCTTTTTCAGACAAATCTTATTATCATTCTTCAATCTCCGTTTAAATTCTGATGTAGCCAATTTCCATGAATTATCATAAGACATTGTATTAAATTTATTATAATTAATTTTCTTAATAATATCTTCAGCAAAATAATCATTACCAGGAATCATTTCAAATGAATTTTGAACGGCTGCAATTAGTTCCAAATTATAATCATTCCAATTACCAAAGAGGTATTTAGCTCCGTGAGTTAAAATGTATTTCTGAATCAAATGTATCTTTTTATTTGATAAATTAACAAAGTTTAACTTATTATAAACTTGTGGATACCGCTTATTAAATAAAAAATCAATTTTTTTTCTCAAATTTATTATATAATTTAAGTTCAATTAATTTAAATCCATTTTCACAGACAATTTTATATTCGTTCCAAGCACACCATTCATTTAAAATTATTAAATGTTCAATTGCTTTCAAATATTTTCAAATATCATAAAGTTCCTTTTTACACTTTTTAATAATATTATTTAAAATGACTAATTTCAATTTATCCAAACATCTTGGTACTAAACTTATTCAACTATTCAACTTTATGTTACAACAATTTGGGAATACCTGAACAACTTTAAAGTTCTTGAAAAAATGAAGTTTGCATTTCAGCTTAATAATTCTTTTACATTGCCTCCGCCATTCCTTAACTATCCAACATTTTTTTAAAACAACTTAAATCCATTGTATTCAATATTATATATATATATAATATAAATAAAATGTCCGTTAATTAAAACAAAATTGTAATTATAATTGAAATAATAAATTTAACGGTTTACAAACTATTATACACAATCCTTAAATCTGCAGAAGTACTTTCAGTTAATTTCTTGAACCTGCCTCAACTGCCATTAAATTCAAAAACAAAGCAGAAGCAAATGTCATCAATTCAAATTCCACGAATCTCGTATTTTAATGTTAGCAGCTTGCCTATTTATTAACTGCATTTTATTTTTATTTATACAAATTACTTCTTTAATTTTTCTTTAATTATGGTTTCTCTCTTCATGAAGAATTTTCACATTTTCAACATGTAAATATAAATTAAAATTTGATTTTGAAAATGTGAAAATTCTTCATAAAGACAGAAACCATAATAAAAGAAAAATTAAAGAGGCAATTTTTATAAATAGGAATAAAATGCTGTTAATTAATAGGCAATCTGCTAACATTAAAATATGAGACTCATGAAATTTGAATTGATGACATTTGCTTCAGCTTTGTTTTTGAATATAATGGCAGTTGAGGCAGGTTCAAGAAATTAAGCAAAAGTACTTCTGCAGATTTAAGGATTGTGTATAGTAGTTTGTAAGCTGTTCAATTTATTATTTCAATTATAATTACAATATATATATATATATATATATGTTTGTGTGAGGGGGAATTTGTGTGTCAAGTATGTATCTCTACTATATTAATGATTAAATGTGTTTATTATTCAAACCTTTCAAAAAATCATTGATCGTGAAGCTGACTAACTAATTTATCACAATATGCATATATATACCAAAAGTGTGATCATCGAATTTCAATGATTGCTGTTTCATCTTCTTTGGGACTTCCTACCTAGGTGTTGTTGATAGAAAAGGAACATTCATATTAGACAATTAGTTATTCACACTAAATAAATTAAATATGACTACCATTAATTAAATAAACAAATAAACAACTAATTTAAACTTTGTCCTATAATAATGCTTGTACTTAATATGGAATAATATCTGATAATTCTTATATTATTCCATAATCCATGGTGGTGTCAAAATGTTAAGTCACTGTGGAGGAAATTAACATAAACTTTATTTACAGAAAAAATCTTATCTAACTTAATAACTTACCCCTGCACCATATTACTTTTAAAAATAATGGACTATTCCAAATATAAGCATACTGAGGCATCCAAGTTTGAAAATGAAATAAGAATAAAATTTTACATATATATATAAGACATGGTAGATCTTTTTTTTTCAAATCAACCTGATTAAAGTCATTGAATGTATTAATATGATCTCACATGGATCCAGTCTATTTTTATTCTCATCATTCTATTCCAATAAATCCTCCATTGCTCGCTCAAATTTTCCAGCAACTCACTTGAAATGATGCTCCCATTCCTACTATTGCTTTATGGCTGGGATGGTAGCACTTCTATCCTATGGCAACTTTATTTAGCTAGAATGCATAGCTTAGTACTTTATCATAAGTTCACTTTTCTTCAACTTTTTATTTGGTATTAAGTATTTATATATATGAAAGTTTACTCCATCATAAAAGTATATATATATATATATATATATATATATATATATATGATAAATATATATATATATATATATATATATATATATATATATATATATGATCACTAGATGGTGCTTACCAATAGCTCTAATCAAGCATTAAAGGGAATTTACAATAGAGATTTTGAATTTATTCTCTTTCAGCACTTATATAATAAAGCTTGATAAGAGCTATTGGTAAGATCCATCTAGTGATGATTAAATGCAAGCCTAAAAGCAATTTACAAATTTTATGACTTGTTTTATGAATTATTATAAATGTACCTTTGAAGGCTTTTGCTATGCTATATTGCAGAGACTATTACTATATGGAAAAACTGAGCTGCATTCACACCCATATATCTATCTGGTTTGTAAGGCTGGATTTGAAGACAGTTACATGTCTGACAAGTTCAGGCTTTCTAATTGATAGTAATGTGTTTTATAAGTGCTGAGTTTTGATATAGTATTTTACATCTAGTTTCTAGAGTCCCAGTGCCCCACTGCAGTGAGCCTAAGCTCAAAAAGAATTGGTGTGGAAATAAGGACTTTCTAATAGAGATTTTAAATTCTTTCTCTTTCAGCACTTATAAAATAAAGCTTGATTAAAGCTATTGGTAAGCTCCATCTAGTGATCATTAAATGCAAGCTTAAAAGCAAGTTACAAAATTTATGACTTGTTTTATTATATATATACATATATACAAATATATATATGTTGAAACAAAGATTTGCATGGGTTAAATATATAAAATACATATTTTGCAGGTTCATCCATGTTAAAAACTTTTAATATTAATATACTGATATTTTGACTTGGTCACACAAGTCATCCACAGAGTTATAAAAGGTAGAAAAATGGTTGTAGAGGTGCTAAATCACTGATTTGAATAAAATATTAAAATTCCACCAATAGCAAAAATGTTAAATTTAGGAATGTTTTTTAAAAAAAATTTTCCAAATAGGAGGAAGTTTGCATGTATCATCTCGCTTATTGATACAATCTGGCCTTTTAAGTATCTCGATGGCTTCTCTAATTTTGCATTGGTAGAGATTATCACATCTGGATATGATCCTGATACTAGAAAAATTAATTTTATGACCTGAATCAGTAGTCTGGAGTGAAAATGCTGCTGCTGATGAGTCTTGTTTAACTGCATTATCATGCTCATCTCTCCTAATATTGATGTGACAATTACTCATACCTATGTAAGAAGCTTTACAGTTTTTAAATGAGATTTGATAAACACCATGAGATTCAGGAGGGATTGAATCTTTAGCTTGGTTATTATATTGCTGATCTTTTGATGAGTAGAAAATGCTGTATCTATATTATAGCATTTTAATATACATCTGATACTGTCTGTAGTTCCTTTTACATATGGAATAAACAAACTCTAATAACTGATTTATCATCTTTTTGTTTCCTATTTTGTTCATTTTGGGCTTGAAATAAGGCTTTTTTTATAAATTTATAATTATAACTATTTGCTAATAAAACACTATTAATATGATTTATTTCTTCTTTCAGATGTGTCTCATCTGAAAAGTTAATTGCTCTATTTAAAAGAGTTTTGGCTACAGAAACTATCTGAGTTGGGTGATGATGAGAATGGAAATGCAAATATCTGTCTGTGTGTATCCTTTCTGTAAATAGAAAAAGATAAACTATTTGGTGTCCAGGTAACTAGAACATCAAGAAAAGAGAGTTTTCCATCAGACTCTGTCTCCATTGTAAATTTAATATGAGGATGCATATTATTTAAATGTAAAAAAAAATCATCTAATTTATTTTTTTCATGTTGCCATATGACAAAAGTGTCATCTATGTATCTGAGCCAAATGAGAAGTTTTAAAGATGATGATTCTAAAGCACAAGTTTCTATATATTCCATGAATAAAGCAGCTATTACTCCTGAGATAGGTGAGCCCATAGGAGTACCAAAAACTTGTCTGTAATGCTGTCCTTTGTATACAAAATATGTATTTAAGAGACAATGTTTAATCAAAGCAATAATATGGTCTGGTAAATTGCAACATTGTGAGATAATATTTAAAGCTTCATCAATTGGAATGTTTGTAAACAAAGACACGACATCAAAACTGACCAGAATGTCATTAGCATTATTTTTTAAACTTTTTAAAACAGAAATAAAATGAAGAGAGTTTTTAATATATGATTTAATAGATGGGATTGTAGGTTTAATGAAATCCAATAAGTATCTAGCTAAAATATGAGTTGGAGAACCTATTGCACTTACTATTGGATGAAGGGGGGTATCTGGTTTGTGAATTTTGGAAGTCCATAAAATTTTGGACAAACACAAGATTTTTCACGAGGGATTATTTTATTTTTTATCTCTGTTTCAATAGGTGATTTATTAATAATAGCTTTTGTTGTTTTTTTCCAAATACGTAGTATGATATATATATATAAGACATATTTTGCAGGTTCATCTATGTTAACAAATTCAATTATTGATATACCAACATTTCAACTTGATCACACAAGTCATACAATGGGTGATAAAAGGGAGAAAGACAGTTGTAGAGGCGCTACAATCACTGATTTGAAAAAAAAATGTAAAATATCCACCAATAGCAAAGTTGTTCAATTGAGAATGTTTTTTAAAAAAATCTTTCCAAAAAAGAGGAAGTTTGCATGTATCATCTCGCTTATTGATATAATAAAAAATATAAAAACTCATGCTTTAGAATAATCATTTTTAAAAACTCTCATTTGGCTCAGATACATAGATGACACTTTTGTCATATGGCAACATGAAAAAAATAAATTAGATCACTTTTTCTTACATTTAAATAATATGCATCCTCATATTACATTTACAATGGAGACAGAGTCTGATGGACAACTGTATTTTCTTGATGTTCTAGTCACCAAAACACCAAATAGTTTATCTTTATTGATTTACAGAAAAAATACACACATAAACATTTATTTCCATTTCCATTCTCATCACTACCCAACTCAGATAGTTTCTGTAGCCAAAACTCTTTTAAATAGAGCAACTAACCTTTCAGATAAGTCACATCTGAAAGAACAAATAAATCATATTAATAGTGTTTTATTAGCAAATAGTTATAATTATAAATTTATATAAAAAAGCCGTATTTCAAGCCCAAAATGAACAAAATAGGAAACAAAAAGATGTCAGCTATTAGGATTTGTGTTCCACATGTAAAAGGAACTACAGGCAGTATTGGATGTATATTAAAATGTTATAATATAGATACAACATTTTCTACTCATCAAAAAATATCAGCAATATAATAACCAAATGTAAGGATACAATCTCTCTTGAATCTCATGGTGTTTATCAAATCTAATGTGAAAATTGTAAAGTTTCTTACATAGATATAAGTAATAATTGCATCAGTGTTAGGATAGATGAGCATACTAATACAGTTAAACACCACTCATCATCATCAGCACTCTCACTCTATATTATAGATTCAGTTCATGAAATTGATTTTTCCAGTACCCTGATCACATCCAGATGTGATAATCTCTACCAGTGCAAAATTAGAGAAGCCATTGAGATACTTAAAAGGCCAGATTGTATCAATAAGCAATATGATACATACAAACTTCCTTCTATTTGGAAATATTTTTTTTAAAAAACATCCACTATTTAACATTTTTGCTATTGGTGGAACTTTAATGTTTTTTTTTAAATCAGTAATTGTTGTGCCTGTACAACCATCTTTCTACCTTTTATTACCCAGTGGATGACTTGTGTTATCAATTTGAAACATCGGCATATCAATATTTAAATTTTTTAACTTGGAGGAACGCACAAAATATCTTTTATATATGCAACCTGTGATAATCTTCATATTAACACACATATATATATATATACTGGCAAAATATTTTTTCTGCCATTCAAACAATAGGGTAGTTCATTATTTTTATAGATCAACTTAAAATAAATTCAGTTCTTTCATTAAATTGTTAGAAAATTATGAGCTTATTCTATTTTAAGCCTTATTGTGATTTCTTACAACTTTTTATACTGTGAAAATTATACAATTAAAATGAGATTTTCAAACAAGTTGTCTATTTTCATATTGTTTGTGTGTGGTCATTCTACAAAGTGTAAGTCTTAAATAGTGACCTTTGCACAATGATAAATGACTTAATTTTAGTATATGCATCTATATGAAAGAACTTCTTAATTAGGTTTTTACTTTCCATTAATAAAGAATATTTATTTTATTTTAACACTATCATGATTTAGTAATTATTAAAATAAACAATTAACGCCTATATTTGTACGTGTTTGGAAAAAATGATATTGTATATCTAGCCTATTAAATCTATTCATGTTTCCAATTGGTTTAATTTGATATTATGGATACATAAAGGCTGCTTTGAACAGGATTGTAAGCCACTATTACAAAATCAATGGTTTTCTATTTTTATTTTTTATATAATTAATTCTATTCTTAATTTTAATCGTTATGAAAATTATTTTTTTATTATATCAAAATTATTTTTAGGCTTAAATCTCTACGTAATACTTACTTATTATTAATAATATAAATAGCTTTTTTTTTGTTTTTTTATCACTTTGATTATTTGTAAATTGTATCATTATTATACGATCATTTCAAAACTCATGCCTTGTTTTTAAGATATGTAATTATATTGCTGAATTTATATCATATTTATGATGTAGTGACCTTGTATGCACTGAATTCTTTATTTTCCTGCATGATTTACTTTTTACTATTAATTTCATATATTCTATTTATTTTCTCTATGTATCAATATGACTTTTACTTTTTTGCAGAAATTTGTGAGAACTCCTTTAAACACACACACACACACACATTGATTGTTTTCCTGAAGGTTTGTGATGATGGTGTTCTAGTTGTATTTTTATATTGGACTATTTCCACTATCTAATATGTGTATTAAATGTCTTTAAAAAAATTAACTTTTACTTAAATATTCCAAATACAGTCAACTGTTAGTAACAGCACATCAAACAGGTTAGTATATGCACATCATTTTAATAAGTATTATTCTTCCCTTTTCTTCAGGTGTTGCTGGCCTGACCAGTGACAGTACCAGCATGGGGTTCAAAACAGGACCATTATATTATTGAGTATAGTTTAATAAATACCTACACATACAATAAAATACCTATCATATATATCCAATCACACCAGAAACACAAAACATGAAGTTATACTATCACTATGGAATGGAGCAAAAGAAGTTTGTTCATAAACTAGTGATTTGGAGAAAGAAAAGATTTATATAGAACAAACTCTTATGAAAAATGGTTATCCATTACCTGTTAATAAGAAAATGTTAAATAGACAACAAAAAAACTATCAAGATAAAAGACAATTATTGATATTGTGGTGCACTCATACATTTCAAAAATAGCTGACAGATTAAGGAGAATCTGCAATCATTATAACATCAAAACAGCTTTCCAGAGCCATACCACACTATGAGGAATTCTAACATTTACAAAGCGTAAACTTGAAATGCTGAAAAAAACAGCACCCCAAAATAACATGTGAGTGTGAAAGAACATATATTAGTGAGACCAGTCATCCCATTGAAAAGAATTTGCAAGAATTCAAACTGAATTTTAAAAGAAAAAAAAACAGATGTGTTTAAGGTAGCATACTACATGTGTTTAAATGAACATGTGTTCAATTGGGAAAATACAAAGATATTACATAAAGAAAAAAGGGTAAAAAAGAAGAAAATTCAAAAAATCTTTTCACATGACAATGGCAAAAAGATCCCATAAGCCACATAGTATAACTAAACATAATGTATGGAAACCACTAATCAACTTTCCTCTTTAAAAAAGTGGAGAAATCAGGAGGAACTTCTTAGACAATTATATGAAATTACTACCAACTGTTGTCTTTGGTAGGATGGCTCAGTTTGTTACAGCATTACCTTAAAATTCAATATTTAAGAATCTAGGGTTCCATGTTAAAATCCCATTTTAATACTGTCATTGGTTAGGCCACCAACCTTAAGAAGAGGGGGAAATCATACTTCTTGAAACAATGTGCATATATTACCTTGTTTGATGTGATATTACTAGCAGTTGAATGTATTTGGAATATTTAAATAAAGTTAATTTTTTGTAAAGAAGGTGGAAATAGACCAATATAAAAATACAACTAGAACTCCATCATCACAAATTTTCAGTAAATCAATAGAAACTTCATTATATACTAACATTAATTTCTCCAATTCTTCCATATAAATATTAGCCAATATTCCACCTACAGCTTCTTCTATTAATAAATCTTCTTTTCGTTTATAAAATCTATTGTTAAATTAAATTATTATTTTTACAACATATTTGTATAATCTCCTTTAATTGTTTTATTTGCTATATTTATTTCTTTATTATTATCCTGTTTATATCTGATAATTACTATATATATTACTTTCTCACCATTAATATTTGTACATTGATACAATGTCCACTGTTATAATTGTTAAATTATAATTACTATATTTTAAATTTTACTTATTAAAATTTTGTTATTTTGTATGTATGATTTTCAGGTAGTATCAATATATAGATTTAATGTTTTATTTGTCAAGCATTTATTTATATTGTGTTTGTTATAGTTTTGAAAACAAAAAAGATCGGTTAATCAAAACTGTCAAAAGTGGCTTGTAATTGTATGAAGAATTGCAAAAGTAATAAAAAACATAAATTATATTAATATTAAAGTAGAAATATATATATATATAATTTAAATAAAGTGATATAGCTAACAGATTATTATCATATGCATTAAATCATTTTGCTGTCATGGAACAAACTATGATTATATATATATGATTTTGATAAAATTATTTTTCCATTTTTTTCTGAAATGATTCAATTACTGTAAAGTTAATCAAAAGTAAATTTATTACCTAACTATATGAATTCGTATCTATGCTGTTTGTTTCCCATCATTTACACTGTTTTATTTTAAGCTAGTAATAACTAACTTCAAAGCAATATTTAAACAGATGATTGCTTCCAAGCGCAAACTACTGAAGCATTTACAATTAAATTTACCAGAGAATAATTTAGTTGGAATGTGTTTTTATTTTAATTTTTGCAGTGTTAAATTATTAAATATTTAGTGAAGACTGATATTATTATAAAAAATAGTTATTTTTATTACAATATATATATATATGGGAAGGTAATATATATATATATAAAGTATATACACCCACATAATAATAATAATAACAATAACAACAACAACAATAATAATAAGAATAAGAATAATAATAACAAAAACAACAACAACAGCAATAATAATAATAATAATAATAATAATAATAATAATAATAATAATAATAATAATAATAATAATAATAATAATAATAATAATAATAATAATAATAATAATAATAATAATAATAATAATAATACCACACTAACACCCTCCCCAACCCACATTGCCAGTGAAACCAAGAGAAAGCCTGATAACCCAAAGAAGATACCCTAAAAATAAAAATACTGACATTGATTTCACAACACCAGACCAGACTTCACAGATAATTGCCACACTACCATGGAAATTTTTAGTCCTCGTCTATGTTACCAAGGCAACTCAACCACATATAGAACTAAACTTGGATTGCTTATGTAGATACAGTAATCCAGACCATATAAAATTTATGCAAACTTGTGTAAACCAATAAACAACTTTTACATGTGTAAAGCTACCATTACAGACTACCCATGTAACACCAGCACTCTCAGCTATGTAAAACTATTCTAACTAATCCACAGCATAAATAAATTTTACATACATAAACCTACACTTATGGATTGCTGATGAAACCACAGCAATCTAAGCCAAGGAAAAAACATTGTAACTAATCCACAGCATGACGATTTTTTTGTAATCTCATGTAAATCAATAAATCAACTTTTATATATGTAAACTTATATCAATGGATTCCCCATGTAACCACAGCAATCCAAGTTATGTAAAACCACGTAACTAATTCACAGCATGTAAAAATTCCTGTAATCCTGTGTAAAACAATAAATCCATTTTTATATATGTAAACCTACAACTATGGATTGCCCATGTAAACACAGCAATCCAGGCTATGTAAACTCTTGTAACCCTTTAAGACAAATAAAGCTTATCATTGAAATATAAAAATAATAATAATAATAATAATAATAATAATAATAATAATAATAATAATAATAATAATAATAATAATAATAATAATAATAATAATAATAATAATAATAATAATAATAATAATAATAATAATAATAGTAAAAATCAGTCATATATCACATGACCTATATAACTTGTATTACCAATATGTAATATATAAAGAGCCTGCTACTAGCTCTAAACAAGCTTATTTTTTTAATAATAATAATAATAATGATGATGATGATGATAATGATGATGTGATAATAATCCCCATACAATACGTTGCTGAACATCTCAGTGATCAATACCTATTACTGGAATTTTATAAAATCACACAAAGAAAGAGATTTCAAAGATTAGTCAAATTATTGGGTAACTTTGTCCTGATCTCTATAAACTAGAATTACCATAATACCATTTCAGTAATCATTAACAACACCTATCTGGGATACACAGAGCAAGACATCCAAAGGATTATGGAACCATTTGACATGGTCATTATGTTCAAAACACTATACCAGAATAACACATCAATACCAATTGCAAGTAACTATTATGAATTCAGTATCATTAAGCAATGCTCACTCTATTTGTGTTATTCATGTAAACAAAGAGGACATATCACTGCACAATGCTCAATCTGTCAGAACATAAACAAAAAACAAAACACACACATACCAAAACAACAAAATTTCAACACTACCATGCAAACAGAATAAGAAATAACTATTGCCAATGATATCAGTGCACAAACCACACAAATAATAATAACAACAATAAAGCAGACATATCAAAGTTAGACTTTATAGATATGTTCACAGAAAAATAACTCCAAACCTAGAAAAATTATTAAAAATAAAACTGAAGCCAAACAAAAAAATAAAGCACGTAAAACAAATGCATATATGCCAGAATTTGATTACAGAACAGATAAAAACACACAACATACTATTATTAATAAGACAGTCATAGAAATTATGAAGGTACTGTTACCATCAAATAGCCCTGTCACAATAATGCTACTGACACATCCAATCCAACTAGAAAATAAGAGAAATCATGGGATACATAGCAGAACAAAGCTAGACAAAAAGCAAAAACATATGATTATAACTCTAACTGATCAATCATTGATAATATAAATGAAGATTCAAGCACAATGGAAACAATTACAAATCTATTGGAAAAATATCTAATAAATACAACATCACAAATTGAAGATGCACATAACTAACAAACATAGAATATAAAAACCAACCAAAACAAAGATACAAAGGCAAAAAAACAGACCAAAAACAAATAGAAATAAAACAAGTCAGTGAAAATATACAATGTAAATCCCCAGAGCAACTGCATCAAAGAATATAAACCAATTCTGACTACATAGTTAATGAAAATTAAATAGCATTTCTGAATGTCATAGGTTTTAACTCAATAGCAAAACTATACCAGCTAACAAATAGATTAGCATCATACAACTACAAATACTAAGACTACTAAAAACAAAGATTTACAATGGATCACAAATTAATCCAGCCACATACCAATATAATCAAAGCTTTTCCACATACTCCAGAGACACATCATCACCTTTAGTCCGCACAGGCACACACATAGCCTCAAATTGCAGCTTTTCAACTTTCAAAATTATTTACATTGACTAACATTTTCAAATCACTACATTGTAGCATCAAATTACCACAATCAACATTATTTTTGTGTATATACATTCAGGTCCCAGCATAATAAAACATATAATTGTCACAATAGCCTCCCAGCTCACAAACCACCACAACCTAACAATATTAATAAGGGATTTCAACTTAAGCAATGAAAAATTCAATATAAAATGGTTACATCAATTAAACCTGCCACTCATGAATACTCAATGCTTTGCTGTGGCAGATTCAGTGTCATTCTACATTCGACAGCATGACCCACTCATGGATCTTTGCTACAACACACCAATGCTTCATCACCTGATCAATGTCCAATTTAATCCATGCCCATTTTCAGACAATGTTGCAAAAACTATTACAAAAAATTTCTCAGAGGTCCAGGCAATATTTATTCATCCATAGAAAACAATCAGACTCCTATTTTCAATAATCACTACCAAATTCCTATTCTCAGAAGCTTACATCAAGCTAAATAAAACTAAAGATATCCCCAAGATCCAATTCAAAATATCAGGCATTCAGCAACATACTACCCTTTAATTTACATCACATGACACAAGATACTCACTGTCATGATTAATAGCACTAGCAGACAATCTCCACAACAAAATCACCATGGCCAAACCCATGCACATCACCCACCAGTATATACAAAATAACAAAGCAATATCACAATAGATGTAAACAAATTAAAATAATACATTGCCACAAAGAAAAGAAAAATATGTCTCACACTGCAACTCACATGGACATGTGGATATTTAAAATGGGTACTATTTTTCCATCAACCAGAGAAGTGCTCATGGCAATTGATCTAAGTGATAACATCTATGCATGTCATACCATGTTAGACCCCATATACTAATATTTTAAGGAAATTATCCAAAAAATATACACAAATACAAATTACCACTTATCAGTTCAGAATGCCTGAAGTAGATAGGCCCTTACAGGATCCAACAATTTTATGAAAAGCTTAAAAAAATTCCCAACACTTGCCACTCTGGAACCAATGAGATACCCATATTTGTCTTTTAACATTTGAGCCAATTTGCCACAAAGTACCTTTGCAACTTTGCTAACTTCCTATCACAAAAAATGTGCATCACTAGAGGACTATATCCAATAGCAATAGTATTATTTAGCAAAACCCAACAGTCATTTCAACAGCCATTTCAAATTTTGACCTTCAACCCATCTTCATGGCTCCATTGGAAATCAAACTATTGAAAAAAAAGTAAAAGACAAAATAAAAACATACTTTCTTACCTTAATATCAAACATGCAGTATGCAAAAAAGGGTTTCTGTACCACACAAGCTGCACTTTCATTTAATACAATATAAAGTACAGTGCAGCAAAATAAAAAATATGCAATAATTGCAATTCAACCAGATATACAAGCAGCATTTGATTCTGTTGCAATATATTTATTAATGGACATGCTTGTGAATATAGCAATTCCACTCACCATATTTATACATCATTACAAAACACTTACTCAACAGAGAGATACACCTCATGCTGAGTGGCAGGAAAACAAGAGTGTTTACTCCTACACAATCAATTCCACAAGAATCCCCACTAAGTGTGCTGCTGTTCATCCTATATATAAATCACTCATAAAACAGATTAAAAATGAGTTGCCAGGAATACTAATACCCCAAACAGCCCAATGTATTTCCTGTTCTTCATATATGGATGATGTAACAATGTTTCTAACATTGCAAAAAGGAATGCCAGTATTAGAAAGAATATTACAAAATTACACAGAAATGCATAAACTGCAATTCAACATATCCAAAACATCAGCATGGTTCATCTATACTACAAAACACTACACACATCTATACCAAAGAAAACCGATTCAATTTTTGGATTACCATTTGACCTGTGGATGCATGGTATGAGACAAACACTACAAAATAAATTCAAACAGAAACCAATTAACATAGCCACACCTTTATCAAATGCATATTTATCTCTATAGTCAAAAGTGCACCTATTTAACATACTTATAAAAACAAGAATTGCATATATCTCACCTATTGTCAATTTTAAAAAAAAATTACAGTGGCAATATCATCACTCTGTAATAAACTACTATGGGCAGAAAGACTGTAGCCATATCAATTAAACAACTCAGCCAAACAATTATACTGAATGGTCTGAGGCTACTCACAACACATGTGTTCCATCCACAGAAAACAATAAAAAATGGCAAAGATCACTGCATGATTTTAGAAGCTACAAAACCTCCTCAATATAATTCCTACAGATAACCCACCCCCACAGATGGATATCTGGAGTCCTTAGCACACTAATCACAATCAATATTGATCTACAACACTCACATTTGACAGCAAATACACAAACTGGCAGACATACAAGTTGATTAACCCAGTCATAAACAACCAGACCTTTAGATCAATGCCGGGAGTAAATAATAAACATCTCCTTAAAAATGTCAGAAAATGGCAAATGGAACGAAAGTTTTTTGAATTCTTGATCAAGCTGAACCTATTCACACTACTGACTTTCTATTTCTTATGATACTGTCTTTTTATAGGTCAATATTCCCATTCTGAAACCTATGCCATGCTGCTGAAAAAACACAATAACTCATATTTAACAATTGTACTGCACTAAATACTGCACGAAACAATATGCTGAATGTATATAGAAGAAGATAAACCATATACCATCTAACAGATTTTACATCTAACAGATTTTACACACAAAAAGGCAATTCCTACTGCAAGAGCAGCAAACTTTGGGTTTTATGCATATTGGTGCACACAATGTATCTTCAGCTGCAGAAATAACATCAGAAGGCATCTGGAAACATTATACAATAAGCTGCAACAAATAAAAGGCAGAGATGCAATGATTGTGGATCCAAGCCAATATATAGGGGTGTGAAAAGCTAGCCATTATAAAAGCACAGACAATTCAAACAAAACTGAAGGATCATATGAAATATAGATTTTCACACAGCTGAATACATATATAAAACTTATGACTAGGAAACAAAGATGATACCAAAATGTTACAAGAGGGACACCGATAAACACAAAGTCAGAAATGAGTAACTGCAAACTCTAAAGCAATGTAATTCAATAGGTTTACTGGTGTAAACCCCCATCCTACACTTTTATACTGATACACTCAAAAATTATTATTATGGATCTAAGTAATATTAAAAATTAAGAAACAATGAATCATTAAGGAATGGTGCAAGCAGTGTAAAAAAGTTAAGCTTAAAAGGCAACCTTCGTTTTTTTTAAGGATTGTAAATTTTTTCATGTTTTTCCAAGTTTTGTAATGTAAAGATAAACAGTTATATAAATTTAATGCCGAAATGTATAGATATATTGAAATCAATGATTTTAAATAATGTTGTTAAAAAATGTAAAAGGAACTTTTCGATATTTGGAAATATTTGAAAGCAATTGTACATTTAATAATTTTAAATGAATGGTTTGCTTAGGATGTAAATAAAATTGTTTGTAAAAGTGGATTTAAATTATTTGAACTTAAACTACATAATAAATTGTAGAAGAAAATTGATTTTTTATTTAATAAGTGGTATCCACAAGCTTATAATAATACAAATTTTGTTAATTTGTCAAATGAAAAATAGATATTTGATTCAGAAATATGTTTTAAGTTAAGGAGCTAAATATGTCAGTAGTACTTGGGATGAATATAATTTGGAACTAATTGCAGCTGTTCAAAATGTGTTTGAAATGATTCCTAGAGAAAATTATAATCGTAATAAAATCATCAAAATAAAATAATTGTAATAAATTTAATGCGATTCTCTATAAAAACTCCTGTGAATTGGTCATTTCGAAATTTTAACAGGGACTGAAGAATGATAACATGATTTGTTTGAAAAAAGACAAAAGGCTGTAGATTTGTTTAATGATGAAATGATAGTATATTGAGAAAGATAAAGTGAAAATGATGTTTATTTATATTGAAGAATATAATATGGATGGTTAGAGAATAAAAAATTTTAACAATATTTTTTAAACGCACATTGATTACATAAGTAATATTCATTAAGGCTGTAGCCTCAAGCACATGCATATAAAATGCAATAGTAGAGACCTCTACAGGTCTTAAACCACAAACTTACTCTTTGGAAAAAAAGAGGGGAACCTTTCTTTACTTCAGATTCACCTATTTAATAGAAAGTAGGTTGAAGTAAAGAAGGGTTCCTCTCTTTTTTTCCAAAGAGTAAGCTTGGGGTTTAAGATCTGTAGAGGTCCCTACTATCACATTTTATATGCATGTGCTTGAAGCTACAGCCTTAATGAATATTACTAACAATATTTTTAAAAATGCTAAAAGTATAGCTTTAAGTAATAATGTATACTATAAAATATATCCTTCCTGTACTATAGATTCTCATATTTTGCAAATATAAAGTTGCGTAAAGAAGATAATGTGTTGTGAATTATGATTGATTTTGATGTTTCATTTATGTATCAGATTTCTAAATACTTTGGTAAGGTATTGTAAGAGTTTTTAAAATTTGGGAAAATACTATTGTTTCATATTTTTACTTTGGAGATAGAATTAAAAGTACAGTGATTAATGAGAATGATATTATTGCTTCACTAGAAATAACATAAATGTTTAGTTTTATTGATAGAGTGAATTCCATAAAAATAATTAAACATGCATTAAAAAGTAAAGGTGTTTGTGAATATGTGATAAAATTTATTACTGATGCTTTAAATTTTTTTTGATGATAACATTGTTGCTTTTTTTGAATGTACATCTTATAAAATGTCTAAAGGTTGGTCCATGGTCTTTCCGTTATTCCACAAGTTTGCAATTTTGTTCTGTCTACATATGAGAGTATTATTTTAAACATTTGTTTTTTTAAAGATATTAAAATTTACAAAAGATATATGGATGATTTTTTTGTGTGGAGAATTATCAATAGTATACATTTTTTTTTTTTGTAAATGAATTAAATAATTTAAATGGTTTGAAATGGACTATTGAAAAGAAACATGACAGCAGTATTAAGTATTTGGATTTAATTATTATAATAGATAAGATCATGTTAAGTTATAAATCAATAATCAAACTATTGTAAAAAATGGGATATATAAATTGTAAATCAATTGTATCAATTATGCATAAGATGGCAAGTTTTAGATCTTTTTTTTGTTTTGTAATAAAAAATTATGTTGTTACCAGTGTGATAAATTAAAAAAATATTGAGATATTTACAAAGGAATTGCTTGAAGTTAGTTATATGATAAACAGATTAACAATACTTTATGTTAATTTAAAAAGAGTTATAATGGGTTAAAAGAGTTGGAAAATTGAGAGTAAAAAATGGATATCTATTACATTTATATCAAATGTTCATGTGAATTTTTTTTAAGAATATATATAAGAATGTGTTTAATGTTTCATTATAGAATCCAAATAATGTTAATAAATCAGTGAATAATTCTAAAATTGTCATACCTGTCAAACAGAAAAGTAATGTTGTGTATCACATTTTTTGTATATGTATGATGTTATCATATATAGGTGAATCGAGATGCAGTATGGAAAAAAAGATTAAATGAGCATGAATTGTTATATAAGCATGTAAAATTAAAAATAATATTGATTTCATTAGTGCTTCAGTTTTCTTGTATCATGAAAAGACATGTAAATGTAAATTTTAAGTTTGATATTGAATGTGTGAAGATTCTTTCTGAAGAGAGAAACCATAATAATAGAAAAATTGAGGAGGTAATTTTTATAAATAGGAATAAAATGTATTTAATAAATAGACAAGCTGCTAACATTAAAATATGAGATTCTTGGGATTTGAATTGATGATGTTTGCTTCTGCTTTGTTTGTTTATTTTTTTTTTTTAATTTAATGGCTATTGAGGCAGGTTTAAGAAATTGACTGAAAGTACTTATGCGGATTTAAGAATTGTTTATAATAATTTGTTACTGTTAAATTTATTATTTTTATTATAATTACAATTTTGTTTTAATTAACGGACATTATATATATATATATATATATATATATATATATATATATATAATAACTCACTATTATATATATATATATATATATATATATATATATATATATATAATATTGATGTTAACTGAAAGAAGAACTTGGGATTCGTCTTGGAGGCCTTAAAAATGAGTAGAACAAGTTCATAATATCTTCTCCATATGTTCTTGTCATTGCAGCTGTTATTATTACGTGATTATTTATATAGTATACAAACATAGTATACCAATCTGAAATAGAAAGCATGGTGAGTTTATTGGTTTTTTATCCCTAAGTTTAAGATCAAAAAGCACCACGATCTTCAATCTAAATTGCTTGGTAAGGCAGAATGAATGTGTGCATGAATGAATCTTTTTTTCCTTATACATATTTACAATCATAGATAAAAATAGATCATGACCCTTACTCCCATGAGGATGTAAAGTCACAAGCCAGGGCAACATATGATGGCCAAAGATGGACGGTGTTAAGGATTCCTTTATTGAAGACCCAGGATAGAATTTTATGATAATCTTTTCTTTAGGTACTTACAACAGCAAATTATTTCCATGTGAAAAAATATTGCAAGAATTGGAAGAAGAATTGTTTTGTATTAAATGAGACATTATTTGACTTTGTAAAATTAGAAGAAAAGATAAAAAGACAATTAATTTAAAAAGTGGGCATGTACTCTGCTATAAAAGTACAAGTATTGGAAGGAAAAGTGTTGTAGGATTCATTATACATAAAAAGTAGCAGAACAACATGGTGGAGTTGGTAGTATCGGATAGACTGGCAAGATTAATTATTCAACATAATAGCAGATAACGAATGCTGATAATTCAGGTTTATGCTCCAACTAATTTTCATGGTGATGAAGTAGTAGATTATTTTTATGTGGATGTACAACGTTATTAATCTGATCTAACAACATTTTAAAATTTTTTCTTGGAGACTTTAATCTGGATTGGTAAATGATTGAAAGATTAACTTGTTGTACATAAATTTGGTTGTGGTAATAGAAATTAGAGAGGGCATAGACTTGTGGAGTTTACAGTAAAAGAATAACTTTATATTATGAATTAAAAGGAAAGTGACAGGAAGTATCTCAATGAAGGTACACAGAATTGGATTATATTTGACTAATAGAAAGTAGATATCCTTAGATTGTAATGTTCTTATCAAATTCAACACAGGAAGTGATCATTAATTAGCAAAATGTAAAATACATACTAATGCAAAACTAGAGATACAACAATTATTAAGATAAATAATATCCACAGTTGAAATTCCTAACCTTCAGTAACATTCTAATAAATATAAATTAAAACTTGCAAATTGCTTTCAAATATTAACAGATTTTAAACACAATTCAAGAATGAATGAATTTAATTGGAAGATAACTGATACACTTTTAAAAACTGCAACAAAAATAGTTGGTAAAAATAAGAAGCAATTGACCACTAAAATTTCTACTGAGACTAGATAATAAATGATAGAAAGAATAAATAAAAATATATAATTATGATGCATTAAGAAGGATTAAATATTTCAAATTTTGTAACATGGTGCAAAAAATAGTTAATAATGATATAAGAGAGTATAATAGTGAATTAGCAAGGAAAGCTATAGAAGAGAATAAATGCCTAAAGAAATGCAAAATAACAATTTGGTATTGATATGAAACTTATATCTGCAATAAGGAAAAAAAATATGGAACTATTACTAAAAAGAGAGATGTCATCATAAAAGAGGTAGAAGATTTTTTATCAATAATTATATAATTATAAAAAAAACAAGTACTTCTTACGTTTATTGTATCTTTGTGAATTGTCCTGTTTTTTTAATAAAACAGTGAGAATTACATTTCTAAAGAAGGAAAAGTTCCAGGTAATGATGGAATTATAATTGATATCTTAAAAGAAAAAGGTGAATAAGTAGTTATTTTTAGCAAAGATATATACTAAGTATCTAAATGATTAAGATATATTATATGATTGAAAGAATGCAGTATTAATATTTAAATAAGGCGATAAAAAAGAAAATATAGACCTATAAGTCTTTTATCAGTTTTATATAAAATTGTATGAAGATAATTCTAATTTGTCTTCAGAGAACTTTAAATTTTAACCAACCAGAACAACAAGCTGGATTTAAAAGTGGATTTAGTACAATAAATCACATCCAAATATTGAGAGTATAGAAAAAACCAAAGAATAAGAGTTCTCATTATACATTGGATTTGTAGATTATGAAAAGGCATTTGATTCTATAAGCTTGTTTACAGTGATCAAAATATAGGCCCAATATATTGTCATGTGACTGAAAAATATTTTTAAAAATTCAACAGCAACTATTAGATTACATAATGATACTAGGAATGTTAATATTGAGAAGTGTGTAAGAGAGAGAGAGAGTGATTCCATACCTCCAAAACTTTTTGGAGTAGTGCTGCAAGAAATATTTTGCAAATTAAAATGGAAAGCTAAGGAAATAAAATAAATGGAGATTATTCTATTCTTCTATATTTTGTAGATGATATAATTGTTTTTGAAAACATCAGGAAAGTTTGCAAATGTTATCAGATGAAAATAAGAAAGTATGTCTAAAGGTAAATGTTAAAAAAACCAAAGAATGCTCAATGAATTTTCTCAAAAGATGACAACAAAGATTGATAATGATAAGTTAGAAGAGGTTAACAACTACAAATACACTGGTCATATTATTACTACAAATGGAAACATCAAGGATAAAATTAATCATAGAAATAAAGTTGGCTGGAATGCTTTTGTTAAAAATAACTTAATATTAAAAGGTAATACACCTTTGTGTATGAAAAAGAAAGTTTTTAATAAGTGTGTTTTATCAATTCTTACTTATGGATCTGAGATTTGGACATTTAATAGAAAAACAATACTAAGATTTCAGACAATTCAATAATCTACAGAGAGGTGCAAGTTAGGAGTAACAAGAAGAAATTGAAAATGCAATGTGTGAGAAAAGAACAAACAGGTGGTACTTACATTATTGAAATAATTAAATGAATGTAGTGCAATTGGGCTCACATATTCCTAGAAGAGGTGATAATAGATGATCAATTGAAATATTAAACGATATTTTAAAGATTTTCAAAAATGTATATCTAAAAATACAAACATATCAAAAATATGTAAAACAAATGCACAAACATTTTTAAGAAAATATAGAATTTTTTTTAGACAAACATTATATAAATATTGTAAACCTTAAAAAAGTTTCTATGAAGTAATCAAAATATAGTATTATGTATAGGAAAATAATACGTAATATATATTGTTTATGTTAAATGTTTTTATATAATTTATTTTTCAATAGTAAAACTATCTGGAAAAGAATAAAAACTGCATTAATTATTAGAAATATGAATAATTATTTATTTTTACAAAAATGTTTATAAAAAAAATGTGTTGTTTATTTTTTAACAAAACATAGAATAATATTGTAGAAAACAAATAAGTTGTAATTGTTTTAAAAAAATAAACACATAACAATAATTATATTATCACTCTTAAATAGATTGCAGAAAATATGTTTTTGTTTATGTGGTCTTGCATTGATGGTCGAGAGATCAGCGTGACCGCCTTGCACTTGCAGGCAGTTGCCCGAGTTGCGGGTTCGCGGCCCAGCCGACGCTATGACACTTAAAAAAAAAACTATCTATTTCTTTACATAAGAAATATTTTAATAGAGCAATCTACAAAGTAGTATATTTTATATTAAGCAAATACTTTTAAACTTTTCTCAGAAAAAATGTAGTTCAATGTAAAAAATACATTAACCATTAAACATCACATGATAACCAGATGTTGTGCTTCAGTAAGCTGTTTACACAGAGGCAAAACTCTCCATCAGTAGAACTAGTCAGTAGAAAACAGAGTAATCAATGGATTCTGGAAGATTTGTGCATGAAACTCCTATCTACTATCTACTCATTCAATATCTCCAGACTATTTTCTAGCTTGTGGCTTTCATCTATGAGGAATCTTGGATCTGAAAGCAAATTATTCTTGAATTGAAGTTTTGGGTTAGACTACATATTTTAGCACTAAAAAATAAATCCATGACTTGTAGTCATGGTGAAAGTTTCATTCCTAGTAACTCACCAAATGTCCATTATTAACTGGGTTTTCTTTTCACTGATTGTGCTGTGATTAATAGGTCATGTATGATGTTAATAGATAAGATTCCATAGAGGGAGTCATAAAGCTCAGTCACATCAAAAGAATCCATTCTAATTTTTTGTCAATGTTTGAAGTTTTAATGATGATGTAAGTTAAAAGGTGACTTAATCATAAGAGATCCAAAACTGAATACGGATTGGATCCAATCTGTAAAAATTTTTGTAGGAGAGTTGTAATAAGTACTGCCAATGTCAATCAGTAGTCTGTTAAGGTGATTACTCTTATGAAGATTAAGATTAGCAAATAGCTGATGTCTGACAGATGTGGAAGGATAAATTTTTAGGTAGTCAAAATTTGTGAATGCTTTGTTGTTGCGTTTTCTCAGAGTATTGGAAATAAATTTATCTGTTGTACTCTTAATCAAGAGAGCAAACAAACTTAAGTAGAAAATTTGTTATTTCATCTTCTCGATGTAAATTGCCTTCTTTAGAAGCATGAAATGATTACTTTTATTTTCCTTGAGCAGATGCAATTATTATGTGTTAATTCCTTAAGTTTGTTAATTTTATTATTCCAGCACTTATTAAAAAAAGATATGAGTGTAAGTAAATAAACGATTTCTGTTTTTTATGAACAAATATTTAATCCTGCATTAATTCTCTGTGGATTTGACATCTGCTATGAGTTCCCTTTGGATATTGTGTCATTTCCCCCCACAAAATGTAAATTTTAATTTAATAAAGACACATATGAGCGGGTAAGATTAGCTCCTTACAAATTAATAACATTTTAACAATTCAAGTCAGACAATAATATCCCCTGTTTCTAAGCAGAGAATGCAAGTTTCATCATTTTTAGTAAGTTATACTCTTCAGCACTGCACATCATTGAAATATTTCAGAGTGAGTCAGAAATTAGATTATTAATATTCCACTACTATGTACAATCCTCTTCAATTTTTATCTCAACAAAAAAATTATAAGATGCATCCAAAGAGAGAATACTGATATGTTAAAATTTATTATTGAATGATTGATTTTAATTTTGCAATATTTCAGAAAGATTCTGTATATAAGACATGAATTGAAGAATTTAAACATGATTCTAGTTTGATGGTTTCTTTATTCAGTTTCAGAGTTGATCGATATATATGGCAATAAGTTATTATATATTTGATATATGTAAAAAAAATTAATACTGTAGACAAAATATAATAAATGAGTATATGCTATGAAGCTTTTGATACAAAGTATATTTGCCAAAGCATGACCGACATAGATTAAAAAGAAAGTGGTTGGCTTTCCCAACAGTATATAAAGATAAGTTAAAGTGGTCATAATTTTTAATATGCCCCACAGTTAAATTAATCAACCAGTATTTTTTAGGAAACACTATTGGCCTTTATATTAATTGCATTTAAACACATTAGAATGTTATAACTGTAAATTTATAACTGCCCAAAAATAATTTAGAACCTAACAAGAAAGATAATTAAAGTTGAACATTATGTCGTTATACTTCATAGACAAATCAGGAAATTCAACTATACATACAAATATAATAGAACTTCCAACTTTTAGCCATGGAATGACATGCCATGTATCCTCAATATTCATCAAAATTGAAATTAATTCTAAATAATGATTTTAATATTGGTTTCAGATTCCCATAATCTATGAATATGCTCATTAATAATTCTAAACACAAAATTAGTGATGATTACAAAACTCAACTTGGTATTACTTGGACTTTCAGTGTTGTGATCGTAGATACCATGGTGAAACTCATGCTAATTTGAAAATGATAATTTCTCAATGTGTTCAGTTGTATAATAAATCCACGTCCTACACCTATTATAGCTAAGTATTAATTGACCATGAAAAAACACTGACCACATTTTTACAACTGCTATTCTAAAATCATTTATCTTGAGAGTGACCGAAAAGTTAAAGAAGCTTGTTGTATTATAAATTTTGTAAATGTGATTAATATAAAGGCCTATAGTATTCCCCTTAGTAAATACTGGTTGTTTAATTCAACTGCATGATTTACACTGTATTTACATATGTAAATATGCAATTTATTTAAATCTATGACCACTTTAATTCACCTTTATATATAGTTGGGATTGCTAACACTTTCTTGCTAATCTCCTATGTCAGTCCTACTTTGACAAAGATATACTGTATCAAAAGCCTGGCATAGAAGTTAATAAATATTATATTCACAATTAATTTTGTTGCCGTAATTATTATATTTATATTTAAATATTACAAATAACCCTGTATTCTGTCCATCCTTCTACTGTATATTTAATTGGTCCTAAGGGACTATATATGATGGTTCAGAATGATTTACTGTCAACATGGGTATGGCAACAAATTTGGCAAATAATGGCTTTGAAGATGTCACCATCAGATTTTCCATAATATGGATCTCTGAAGAGGAAAATGGAGAATATTGAAGTATGACCATTAAAGTTTTAAGATATGCTATCAATATAAACCAACACTGATTATATATGTTTGTGGGAGATTATGGTCAGAACCAACTGGAGAGCATTTATCTTTTTAACATGTATGTGGTCAGGAGTATCAGTTGTATTGGAAGGAATAAATGACCAAAGAGAGCTTGAAAAACCGAGTTGAAATCTTTTCTAATTACTTCTAGATTAAGTATATATACCATACTTGTATTTAAATATTAATAATAAAAAGTCTAAATAGTAAATAAAACGTGTTGTGTGTTATGATCTGCAGTATTAATGGATAAGTTAGCCTGTAGGTTTTAGTGTAATGATAGCGTAGGAAGCTTGTGAGTACAAGATTATATAACAGCTGTGACATCCATAATCAAACGTTTATGAATTCCCAAACATAATAAACCTTTTTTAGAATTTTTTTAATTTATAGATATGTACACGAGAAAAGAAAAAAAACTTTAATTTGAAATTTAGATTTAAAATATGTACTTGTGAATATAAAGAAAAATGTTTTAGATGATTAAACAGTTGGAGAGTACTTAATAAAGATATTCATCAATACTTTTTTTTTTAAAGAAAAAATTTATTGACTTTGTTTATACATGAACTACATTTTTAACAACAGCTTGAGAAAAACTACTCTGTATTACTGTATCATGGAGTCTTGAGGTGACAGCGTAAGTTCTATGATTCTTCTTCTTCTATTAGGATGACATTGGACCATGTTTCTTTATACAGCCTGTCTGGAGCTAACATTCTGTCTCTAATGCTGATGCTCTTAATCAATGTTTTGAAGGTATCCAGGATATTGGTTGTCATATTACTGATTACATGTTTGCATCTGGTTAGCCAGATTGCAAAGGAGAGAAAGATTGAAAGTCTGATGTTTGAGAAATTTCCGTTCTTGATTGAATGTTGAATAGAAAACAAGTCTACATTTTGTTTTTTGGCTTTATCATTGATAAATGTTTTTAGTGAGCTGAGTATCGGACAGTTACTTTAAAGATTAAATTTTAAGATTGGCAAAAAATAAATTAGCATTTGTGTAATCAAATTTAATATTATAATCAGTGCATATCTGCAATTAAGAACATGTGTAAAGTATTATGGAACCATTACATCAAAGGGAGTATTATGGTAAATTCTTCATATAATAAAACAAAATAAGATCTTTTAAAAGTTTAGCCTTGCTTTGATAACACTTTTGTAAAAGAATATCAAATGATACAGAGTGTGATTGAAATGTTTATCACATTTTTAAAATGGTGTCTCTACAACCACATCCACAAAGGCCATGAACCATAAACTAGTTTGTCAATAAATAGAATATAAAATAACAAAAATTATCCTTAAAAATACAGTGATTATTTGAGATCACTATAGATAAGAGTAAAAAAAAACAGATATACAATTTTTTACTGTACAACATTGTGTAAGTTCGGATATATTTTTTTTTTAAATTTAATTTAAAAGTTTCCAATAGGTATTAATAATAATAAAATAATAATTAATTGTTTAACAGGCCATATTTGAGCACTAAAAGGCAGATATGTTTTATAGGAGTTTTAACATTTATGTCTAATATTCAGTCTCTGTGCAAAAAAAAAAAAAATGCACATTGCATTATTAAATTTTTTTCCTAAAGGTACTAAACTTACTATAAAGTTTCACTGCATAAAAACATTTAAGCAGTTATATCATTAACTTGATCATGCTTTAATATTTTGTAGCAGAAATTAAGCATAGCTAGATATATCTTGGGGAAATGGTGCTTAATTAATTGGTATTGATTTAGGTATATTTACCAATTTCAACAGCTTATATAGATACATGTAACTTAGATTTGATGAATCTTATTTGCAGGTCATTAAACATCATTTGATCACTATTTCTTATGCTTCCACAAACATAATAAATAGTGAATGCATAATGTTTAGTGATTTAATACTAATCCTGCTCATAGAATGATGGTGATTATGGTTTGCATCTAGTGATTTAATACTAATCCTGCTCATAGAATGATGGTGATTATGGTTTGCAAAAAACCAAAGAAATCAATGAAACTTTAAAGTCAACTAAAAAATAAAAGGTGGCTTTTGGTGAGTTGCATTGGATTCTAAGATTTTAGTATAACACTGTCAGATTCAACACTCCTTACTGATCAAAACCACAAGCTAAAATTTAGTGTGAGGATTTTGGATTAGTAGGCACTATATAGGGATTTTATGCATTAAACCTTCTTACATCCATTGTTTACTCAGATTGGCACTACTGCAGGGAGAGTTTTGTCACTGTTTTAATATTTTTAGAAGTTATAAATAATGGAATGGTTAATTGCATGAATGATCACATGGCATTCAAATACATCTAGAAGAATTTTATGCAGAACAATTATATTCTACTGACTGAACAAAGATTTTTCATTTCATTTTGTTTTAATTGTGTGAGAATTGAGCCTAAAACTTTTACTTTAGAGTCTATAATTTTACACTTCTGTTTAATCATTGAGATATATAAAAAGTAGTATAATATTTTATATATTTTATCATCATCATTAGTTATTCGTTAAAAAAAGATTTAACACACACACACTCAGCTCCTATCCCTGTTTATTTAACGTTATTTAATTATTATTTATACTAAATAACGAAGTATTAAAACTCTATCATTGAAATTTTATAAATTCGTACAAATCAGATGAGCACATTTCTGTCAATGATGTCCATATAGTGTTTAAAAATTATGATTATAGTGTTGGTGGCAGAGTGGTTATCACAGCTGCCTTACAAACAAGTGTCCTTGGTTTGCGGGTTCTCTTCCCAGCCGATGCTTTGACACATGAAAAAAAATGATTATATGAAAATCAGGATACACAGAAATCGTCAAAATATATATTCTAGCTATGAAACAAAAATAGTTGCAAGATTCCTGATTCCCTACTGTAATGCATTTTTAATGTCATGCAACTTTTTAAAAAATAAATGCTAAACTCAAAGCAAAAGAGAAAATATGCAATTAAATGTAAAAGTTTATATTTTATTTATTTATTTTTCAGTACTATTTTTCTCTCTCAATATGATGCTCACTATTAAAATGCATTAAGTAAGATGACCAGATATCCTAACTTTTCAAAAGTAATCTGAATTTTTCATTCAATGTTTCCAAGATACATATTTTGGGATTATCATATATCTTATTTTTAAATACACCTAATTTTTATTTCACCTACTATAAATGTTGAAAAATAAATGTAACCCAAAGATTTGTTTTATCTTTAGTTATCATGACCCGTTTTTTTTTTTTTTTTTTAATTTCACAATATAGTTAACGTGCATTTACGTTTATATTTATTGTCTTTGACCTTTTCATAATAGTTTTTTATTTTTATTTTTTAAAGTAATTTAATAGCTTCTTTTTGTTTTACTGTTCTTATATACTCCTGAAATTTTATAATTATTAGTTATATATGTTACTGTGAAAATGTGAAAACTGGTATTGTACAGAATACCTAGGAATTTTATACGGTCCTATAAGTAAAACATGCACATGTAAAATGCTTTGATTTCTACACATTTTCTAGGCATTCTATAAAATTTCCAAAAGAAAAATTGATAAAATAGAAAACATTATCAGCTCAAGGTGCTAAGATGATAGCAACATTAAGAATGATGTATTTAACATGATTAATAAAATTAATGATTAAAGTTATTAGTAAATCGTATGCATACATTTTAAAATTAGTTAATAAAGAATAGAAAGATAATTGCCTTGCATTTCTTTATATTCTTAAAGAATTATACAATTTGTAAATTCTTCAGACATGGAGCTATATTTCCCAAATATTGAGGTGAAAATACTGTTCATTTTCTTTCTGGCTTGTACAATGTTACAATAAAAAATACCATTTCTATACCATCATCACATGCTAATTTGTTCATATTACATTTTATTGTCAGTAAAAAATATTAATCATAGGTTACACGAAATGAAAAAAAGTGAAGCTCCAGTGTTATATCAAAAATGTACAAGATAGGTAAATGATTACTATATATTAAACCCACTTTCCCCAAAAATCACTATTTTGAACATTTTATTTTATTCTTGTACTTTATGATACAGGTTAAATATGAAAAAAAAAACAAAAAACATATCTGTTCTAATGAGATTTTTTCCATTTTTCCATGAGTTTATTCACTAAAAGCTTTTTTCATACTGTGCCAAAAATCTATTTGTTATTTTTTAAAATACATAGGTATTCTATATAATATCAAGAGAAATTATGTAAAAAATAAAAATGAGTTTCATATTTACCCCCAAAATGGCTAAATTGTGTAGAATGCTTAAGAGTTTTATACAATGCCGTTTTTCACATTTTGCAGGTAATATATATATATATTCACATTTTGCGGATAGATAGATAGATAGATAGATAGATAGATAGATAGATAGATAGATAGATAGATAGATAGATAGATAGATAGATAGATAGATAGATAGATAGATAGATAGATAGATAGATAGATAGATAGATAGATAGATAGATAGATAGATAGATAGATAGATAGATAGATATTATTTCAAAATAAATGACATTGGTCAATTTATATTTTTTTCCAATTCAATAAAGATGTAATTTGAAAAAGTTTTGAAAAAAGTAGTCTTTTATTCTACATTTTTATATTTTTGGCTTTGGCTTTCAATTTTGTTTATTTTCTTTCCTCCATATATCCAAAAAATTATATTTATCTATTTTCCTTTTTTATAACTATATATATTATGGAAGAATTTATTTAAAAACGGATTAATTTTAATCATCTGAAAACAATCACAAATGGTAATATCAACTTTCACATCGATAAGAATAGGACTGTATGTTTGTGCAACCACATTTTTATTACATTAATCATCTGCACATAAATTCTAACTCAAATCTTCTTTATTCTTCATTTCATTTTTTTTCTTTATTTCTTCATTATTTTTTATGGAGTTATATAATGGCAACTAATTGTATAATTTATGTATACAAAAAAAAGAAGTAAATTTTATAACTCATCAATATAAAGAATGTATAGTTGATAATGTTTTATTTATTTTGGTTGTGTGAGTATATGTAATTATGTTACACTCTCTTTATGTGTGTGTGTTTTCTTTAGTTTTTACGTCTGTGCAGAAAAATCTAATATTGCTAATATGTTATTTTATTAGCTACTGAATATTTTAAGGCTAATCCAAAAATATTACTTTCTATTACTACTACTATTACTACTACTACTACTACTACTACTACTACTACTACTACTACTACTACTACTACTACTACTACTACTACTACTACTACTACTATTATTATTATTACCAACTTATTTTAAAACAACACAAATTATATTATAAATTTAAATAGTTTCATTTAACTTTATAAAATCTCATTTACAATTCAAAAAATGTATATTACTAATTATATATTAAAAAATTTTTATTTAAATACTAACGAATATAAATAGGATGCCAATTTTAAAATATCTAAATTGATTTAGAAAATTGAAAACTACAATAACAAAATCTTGAAGTAGAAGCAATATAATAATAAATCAACAGAATTGATTTAAAATTATAAATAATGAAAAAAACATTAACAACCATATATAATTTTACTCAAAATTTATTTTAAAAATTTTAATATTTAATTTATCTACTAAATTAGATTATTAAAAAAAAAATATTAAAATAAAAATATTTTATTAATAAGATTATAATTTTTATTAATAATATATTATTAAGTAAAATTATTAATGAAAATTAATTCTAAAAATAATCATCTGGAATTTTATTTTGATTTATTTCCCCTTATTTAAGAAACAATTAAATCTCAAAGCATTAGACAAACTACTTTAAGCAAATAAACAAAAATAATTTAATGAAAACAAAAACAAAATAATAAATCTTAGATAATACATTTTAATTCTACTATATCTACTAGATCTAATAATCAGGCAGATTTATTCTAAGATAAGACTAAACAAATCATATCTTCTTTTAAAGATAATAGTAATAAAAAAATGAAGCTTCAAACTGTAGTTTATAAAAAAATAAACAAAAAAATTTAAAAATCTAAATATTACACCTTATAGCAATCAACAATCATATTTTAAAAATAAAATTAAAAAAATTTAAAATCTTGACTAGAATAATAATAAACTACTCAAAATATTATTAATATTTAAAAAATAATCATATTATATACATAAATTAAATACTAACTATATTCTTTTTTATTCAAAAACGATAAAAATAAGATATTTCCTGACATATAATATTACCTTCTATAACTTAAATCTTTAAGAGGAGGAATCTAAGATTATAAATTATAATAAGAAAAAATAAATAAATATTTAATAAGGAGAATAATAAAAAAAAAAGATATAAATTTAGAAGAATTTATAGAAAAATAACAATTATTATCAAAATAAATAGAATAGAAATATTAGCTGAACCTTATAATGAATATATTATTATTTAAAACTTAAAATATAGAATCTAAATATATTTATAATATACCTATCAGAATAAAAATATAAAAAAAAGATTTAAAAATATAACCAAATTATTATAAAATAATATAACTTATAAATAGATTTAAGAAGAAAAGATAATATTAACTATTGACACTCCTATATAATAAAATAATTTTAAAGAAGATATTTTGAAATCAAATAATATTATAATTTCAAAAAATTATTATAAGAAAAAATAACAAACATTTAATATTTTTTTATCAAATAAACATTTAATATTTACTAAATAAAAAACATAATTTTCATTATTTTCTAAATAATTTAACTTATCTCTATTCTTATCATCATCTTTTTTTATAATATCTATAGATATATTTACTACTACAACAACTACTACTACTACTACTACTACTACTACTACTACTACTACTACTACTACTACTGCTTCTGCTGCAACTACTACTACTACTACTACTAATATTATTATTATTATTATTATTATTATTTTTTTTTTTTTTTTTAATTTTGGAAATGTGTGTAAAAAACAGAATTGTTTTGTTTTTTCAAAAATATAATTTATTTTCAAATAGTCAATTTGGGTTTTTGCCAGGAAGATCTACAGAACTGGCTTTATCTGAACATGTTTCAGTAATCACTGAATCTTTAGAAAAAGGTTACAAAACTATAGGCATTTATTTAGATTTATGGAAAGCATTTGACTGTGTTCCACATGATATATTAATAATTAAGTTACACCATTGTGGCATAAGGAGTACTATGCTTGAATGGTTTAAATCTTATTTAAGTAATAGAAGCCAATTTGTTAAAATTAATAATTTCTTGAGCAATTCTGAAATAATTAGATATGGGGTTCCTCAAGGTTCAGTCCTGGGTCCATTGTTATTTATTGTTTATATTAATGATCTACTTGATCTTTCTCTTCATTCTAACATTTTTTGTTTTGCAGATGATACTGCTTTAGTTACTTCAGCAGTTTCATATAGTTTACTTGAGAAACTTGTGAATGAAGATTTATTTAAAATTACACGATGGATGAACAATAATAGATTACTGCTAAATATTAATAAGTGTAATTACATAATATATTCTCTTAAAAATATTCCAGCAAAAGACTTGTTAATTCAATTGCCTTATGTGAATCAAACCTCTTGTCAGAAAATTACCAGGACTTCAACAATTTCTTACCTTGGCTTGGTTTTGGATGAGTATTTACATTGGTATAAACATATTTTTTGGCTTCAAGTAAAATTAAGAAAACTTAATTTCCTTTTTTATAGATTAAGAGATTGTTTGAATAAATCTATCCTATTAAGCATATATAAGCAAATTTTCTTAAGCAGACTTTGTTATGGTATAACTTTATGGGGTGGCACTGCAGCATATTTTTTGAAGTCTTTACAAACACTACAAAATTTTACATTAAGAATTATTTTGTTTAAACCTTTGGACTTGTCAAGATTTGAATTATATAAGTGTGCTGGAGTTTTAACTATTCATCAATTATTTTTAGTGAATATATTGTGCTATTATATTAAATATAAAGAAATGAAAAAAATAATTCTTCATCAATAATGGTGACTAGATCAAGTGATTTTGATTTATTATTTGAACCAGCATATTTTAAAACTCATTGTAGGTATCAGAAATGTTATCTTGGTCCAAGATTTTATAATATTTTTATAAGGAACATTGGATTTAATGTTAATAACCTATCAAGGAAAACATTGAGAAAATTCATTATGGACTGGATTATAATTGATGATAATGAAAAACTTTTTATTTCTATTTAATTATTTTATTGTGTATTAATGTTTTATTTTATTTGCACATGTATTTTTGTTAAGCTCCATGTGTGATTTTTTATCACAAGGAGATTATATGTTTAATAAATTAAATTATTATTATTATTATTATTATTATTATTATTATTATTATTATTATTATTATTATTATTATTATTATTATTATTATTATTATTATTATTATTATTATTATTATTATTATTATTATTATTATTATTATTATTATTATTATTATTATTATTATTATTATTATTATTATTATTATTATTATTATTTTTTTTTTTTTTTTTATTTATTATTATTATTATTATTATTATTACTACTACTACTACTACTACTACTACTACTACTACTACTACTACTACTACTACTACTACTACTACTACTACTACTACTATTATTACCCATTTTTAACTTTTTAATTCTTTATTACATTTTAAATCATTCAAGCAGAAAAATCAAATTTATCTTCATATGTAATTGCACTAGTATTGATGAAAGATTATTTTTTTATTACAAAAAATGAAAATAAATAATATACTTTACTAAATTAATATCTTTGAATGTACATTCATCGATATTAGAACACTTTTGTTATTGGTCCAGTGAAGTAAAACTCTGAAACTTTTAATTGGTCAAGTGACAAACTTTTTGATACAAATATTTTCATCTTTTAATGTATATTAATTTTAGTTTCATTTTCAAAAAGTATATTAATTATTTGTAATGTTAAGAAAGTAAATGAAAGTTATTTCAAAAATATATTTTTATTTGTATTTTATAGAAATATTCAAAAGCAGAAAAATCAAAGAAAACATTACGAGCGAATTAGATGCATTATAAATGTCATTTAGATCCCTCCCAGATTTCATGTTACAAATTTTTTAAGAATTTTTTAGGAAAAATCTTAACGTCTTTCTGAAAATAATTATATTTTCAGCATATTATTAAAAAAATACACCAAAAATACATTATAATGCCAGAAAAATATTCTAAATCATTAATCTTTGTTTGAAAATCAAATAAACAGCTTGGAGCAATCTAACCTCTTGACAAGATGTCAAAAATTGCTGCTACGGCTGGTTTCTTTTTCAATTTACAATCGTGTAAAGTATACAATTTTTTAATAAAACCTTACTACTTTTGTAAAATAACTATATTTTTGTTATAAATATTAGATTTTATGAAAATTATTTATAATATGTATGAAACATAATAAAAAAAATACTCCGAAACATATATTTTTATTTTAGCGGTGAAAAAATATTTAATGGAATCATCAGCCAATAAAAATTGGGAATAGATTGCGAATAGATTATCCAACCAATCAAAACTGGCCTTCTTCTTTTGTTCAACTTAAAATCCTCCTAGTATTGATTTTTTACTTGTAAAATGATTCAAAAGAGGACAGCATCTTATAGGCCTTGCTCTAAGCTTTAATACGGGTATTTTTTCTTCAATGTAACTAAAAAATTGGCTGAGTTAGAGCAATCTAAAAGTGACAACTGTGATATCACGTTTCAGGCTATTAAAAAGTTAATGTCTATTTATATTTACCATTTAATATATGTTTTATTGCTTTACAATTTATTATAAATATATTTATAAACAAATAAACAATTTATTTTTTGATTTATAAATAGCAACTAAACCTTACTTTCCAATAAAATGAAGGTTTAAATTTGAGAAAAAAATCATTTTTTTTAAATGTTGTATATATAGAAAAAGAAAATTTTAGTGTTGATTTGATACTTTAGGCAAGATAATCCTTTGGTTTTTCGGGCTTATAACTTTACTAACAGGTACAAACTAATTAGCTTCCAGCACACAACATGATGAATCATGCTTTATCATGGCTTAAGAAAATGAAATAAATTCACATCAGCATAATAGCAAAACCCTTAAATCATATCGAATTATTATAAGTAAAGAAATTTGATTGACATAAAGTGGATGTAGCTGTATATAAAATGTTAACCAGAATTAGATATGTGACATTGATAAAGGATAGATTTCAGTTATGTTATAACATTAATTTAATAAACTAGTTTAGATATACGTTTAGTTAAATGCATTCTAAATATATTTTCCATGAGCAAAAAAAATAATTTTGTAATTTATACATGGATGTTACAAAAAGGCACCTTCCCCCCATCTATGTAATAAAATGCCACCTACAGAGTAAAATATGAATTGATGTCACAAATTTAAAACCAGAAAGCTCTTATTACATGTAATTTGCAAAATGATCATATATATTATAAATTTATATGGTCATTGCTTCAAAACTTCAGCATATGTCTCTATTCTCTAATTTTCTACATTTCTAGAAAATAAGATATGAATCGTGTTAATTTTTGGCTCCCAAAAACTGCATAATTAAACTACTTTTGATAGATGAAATGAGTTCAGTTTATTAATCCAACTTTTTATTAGCTGTTTACCTAGATACTAATGTGGTTGATTTTTAATTAAAAAAACATGGATAATTTCATTAAACTTTCAATATTTACAACAAGACATACACACGCGCGCGCGCACACACACACACACACATATATATATATATTGTTTTTCATGGCATATGTAACTGTATTCCCCATACCCTGATGTTGGCTCAGGTTATGTTTATTGGATAGACAATCAATAACTAAATCATTATCCATCCAAATTTTTAAAATAATGTATTTTGCTTATAGTGTAATATAAGCCAAGTGAAAAAGGTAAAACACAAACTATTTAGTAATTGGTCAGCCAGGCAATTAATGATCATCTCATTATCATTCTTGTTGAAAAACTCAAAGAAAGGTATACATGCATGGAAGTTAATATGGATTGAGTATTATAATTATATAAAAGATAAAAAAAATCAATGTTTTTTTTAAATAAAAGATACAACAAAGTAATAAAAAAATAAACATATATATATATAGGACATATTTTGCTGTTTCATCCATGTTAAAAATTTAAAAACTAATATACCAACATTTTGACTTGATCACACAAGTCATCCACTGGGTGATAAAATATAGAGAGATGGCGGTAGAGGTACTACAACCACTGATTTGAAAAAAAAATGTTAAAGTTCCACCAATAGCAAAAATGTTAAATTAAGAATGTTTTTTTAAAAAAATATTTCCAAACAGAAGGGAGTTTGCATGTATCATCTCACTTATTGATACAATCTGGCTTTTAAATATTTAAGTGGCTTCTCTAATTTTGCACTGGTAGAGATTATCATATTTGGATGTGATTCTGGTGCAAGAAAAATCAATTTTATGACCTGAATTTATAGTAAGGAGCGAGGATGCTGCTGATGATGAGTGTATTTTAACTGCATTAGCATGTTCATCTATCCTAACCCTGATGTAATGATTACTCATACCTAAATAAAAACCATTACAATTTTCACATGAAATTTGATAAGCATCATGAGATTCAAGAGGGATTGAATCCTAAGGCTTTGTTATTATATTGCTTATGTTTTGATGAATAGAAAATGTTGTATTTATATTATAGCATTTTAATATACATCCAATTCCTTTTGCATATGGAAAACAAATCCTAATAGCTGGTTTATCAACTTTTTGTTTCACATTTTGGGCTTGAAATAAAGCAAAAAAAATTAATAAATTTATAATTATAACTATTTGCTAATAAAACACTATTAATATAATTTATTTCTTCTTTCAGAGGTGACGTATCTGAAAGGTTAATTGCTTTATTTAAAAGAGTTTTGGCTATAGAAACTATCTGAGTTGAGTGATGATAAGATGGAAATACATGTCCATGTGTGTATTATTTCTGTAAATCGAAAAATATAAACTATTTGGTATCCTGGTGACTAGAACATCAAAAAAGAGTTTTCCATCAGATTTTGCCTCCATTGTAAATTTAATATGAGGATGCATATTATTTAAATGTAAGAAAAAATCATCTAATTTATTTTTTCCATGTTGCCATATGACAAAAGTGTCATCTATGTATCTGAGCCAAATGAGAGGTTTTAAAGATGATGATTCTAAAGCACGAGTTTCTATATTTTCCATGAATAAATCAGCTATTACTCTTGAGATAAGTGAGCCCATAGGAGTACCAAAAATTTGTCTTTAATGTTGTCCATTGTATACAAAATATGTGTTCAAGAGACAATATTTAATCAAAGCAATAATATGGTTTGGTAAATTGCAGCGTTGCGAAATTATATTTAAAGCTTCATCAATTGGAATGTTTGTAACAAAGACACGACATCAAAACTGAGCATTAATTTTTAAAATTTTTAAATCAGAAATAAAATGAAAAGAGTTTTTAATATATATGCTGCATAATCAATGTTATAATATTACTGAAAATCAAGTCTGTCATTCAAGCAAATGAGTCTAACTTTAATTGAGATTATAAGACGCTATATAGTAGACAAACGTAGATAGTTCTAATTGTCAAAATAAATTGTTAATCATTATAGAATGTAAACAAACCATACTAAAAGTGTCTTAATAATAATCAATAAATATCCATGTTTAATAACAAATTTCTAAGCAGTATTTTATTAGAACTCATTCATCGATAAATCTATCTTTAAACAAAAATACTAATAATTACTACTATGCAATTTTAATGTTAAAAATCATTTTTTTAAACTCAGATGTACACTTTAATTCACCGTTAAAAAAATAAATTCATTTATTGCTTTTTTATTTATCAAAATCAGTAGTTTAATCTACTATTTACCGCTCCTTCTGCTCATCGTCTAGGTTTAATGTATTTTTTCATTAAATAACTTAAATGCATTAAGTGTTAATGTATTATAAATTTATATTGTTATTACTATTTTATGAAAAAAGTTTAATTATAAAATTAGAGTATATATATATAACCATTAGAATCCAGTCAACACCTAAACATACCAACATAGATAGTAATCAGTATTTTTCACTGTTGTCAAGGCAACCTCTCTCCTTTTAATAGCAAGAGTGGAAATCCACTCTTACGAATGGACCAATGAATATATATAGACACTTAATGATTGCAACAGTTTAATTATAAAATTAGAGTATATATATATATAAAACCATTAGAATCCAGTCAACACCTAAACATACCAACATAGTTAGTAATCAGTATTTCTCACTGTTGTCAAGGCAACCTCTCTCCTTTTAATAGCAAGAGTGGAAATCCACTCTTACGAATGGACCAATGAATATATATAGACATTTAATGATTGCAACTTGATCACAGAGAATGAAATATTGACACAATGAAGTTTAAATAAACTTCTTTAAACATGAAATAAACATGTCCATGTAATGAAGACTAATAAATAGTCAATTATAACATTACAAACTGCAATACTTTTAAATTGCTAATGTATTACTTAAATAATAAATGAAATAATGCTTAAAGCTAAAGGGGATCGAATGTAACCATTAAAAACCAGTCATCACCTAAACATGTCAACATAGATAGAAATCAACATAGATAGTAATCAATATTTCTCAGAACATCTTTCACTTTATCTCAATCCTAACACAATCATCCATTAGACCAGAAGATAGAACAACTTCATTCAAATACTAGATGCCTTTTTCAAAATACTGAGTTCCCTTTTTTTTCAAGTGAATAAGATACATGTAGCTCATATTGTTATTTTATAAAATAGATATAACAAGTTGTTGTTGTTGTTATTTTTTTTTTTTATTATTATTATTATTATTATTATTATTATTATTATTATTATTATTATTATTATTATTATTATTATTATTATTATTATTATTATTATTATTATTATTATTATTATTATTATTATTATTATTATTATTATTATTATTATTATTATTATGTTTCAAAAGGCTGTTATTGTCTCACAAAGTACATTAGTGGTTACATAGTAAATTCACTGCTACAAGTTGATTACAAATTTTAACATTACATTGTCATTTTGTTAGAGTTCTTTCTGGATTTACATGATCTTAAATCAAAGTTCTTTATCTACATATAATATCCTGGATTGTCCATTCTGCCTAGGTCAAGTCCAAATGTTATAACACAATTTTCATTTTATTTTACATTTCAAATGGGTCATGATATAATTTATCATTTGAACCTCATTAGCAAGTCAATCACTTATAACAGAAGGGGAAAATTGTTGCTATTTTGTCCTTGTTGCTAATTTGACATGCTTATTCTTCTAAGTTTCTTTATAGTGTTTTATTTTTCCAACTTACAATGTTCCAACTGGTGTTACAAAGATCTTATTAGATCTAATTCCCATGTTTTGGTCTTATGTTCTTTTTAAATGTGTCATATTCCCAGAATTCACTGATGTTTCAATATTTCAAAAAAAAAACATACTTTACCAGTTCTTAAGAGTTTTGTCATTTTTTCATTATAACATTGATTTAACCTTAAGTAATGACCAGGTTACCACATAAATGTCAGGTCTGTCCAGTGTCTTAACCCTTTTTTTGTATCATTGCAAGTTTATTTGAAAAAGTAGATGGATGCCTTCTGTAATTGTTACCAATTAAGGGGCATATAATACACCAGTATGCATAGAGCACAAATATTGCTGCCCTGACACTTGGTGTTAATCCCTCTCTAACTGGAGAAATTATTTGATGCATTGTTACATTATATTTCATATAATTGCTAGTTATCAGATTTCTGATCTGCCTAAGTCCCTCACAGTGATATATCAAATGTGATAGGGTTTCCTCAGCATGATGGAATAACCCACAAAAGAGATAAATTGATGTATACAATCTTTTATGGCAAAGAAAATTTGGCGTAGGTAATGCAGATAAGTTAAGTTTTATCAAAAAATTGAAAAACTTTGGTTCTAAGGCCCATCGTATATACCTTTTAACCAGTTGTTTATTATTAATTCCCAATATCAGTTCCTAAGCAAATGTGTTATTATCTTCATTTATTAGTTCATAAATTTCTCAGTATTTGTACTTATTAATAAATTGCTCTGGGATTTCTGATTCTGTTTTACAAAGATATATTAATTGTCCAAAATATAATTTTTTGGTGGTGGTTTATCAGTTGAAACGACTTCTATGAGCTGCTTAATTTTAGGGAATTTTTTAACAATATCAATTATATTGTTTCTCATTCTCTGTCTGTCAAAAATATCAATATCATGTAACCCCAAACTATTTTTAATCAATGGTTGACATAGTTTTGCCATTGATATCACCATGACTTTTCTTGACCATAGTAGCTGATTACAAATGGTTTTAATTTTAGAGATAAAAGCTTTTGAGAAAGCAACCATTGGCATAAAGTAAACTATCTTAGTCATCATAAAACTATTAAATAATTGAATTTTAGAATATACTGACATATAGGAATTGGCTAGAGAGTCTGCTATTTGCTGGAATTCATTTTTCAATTTGTCTTGCAAATGACATCTCATGTCAGTAGTCCCCAGATGGAATGGAAACCCAAAGAATGAGCCTGTTTTTGACTGAAAAATGGATGTACATGGCCTTCCTGTGAAAAGCATCCATGCTGCTGTTTTTCTGGATTGAAACCTAGTTTAAATTTTTTTGAGTATTCTTCTAAAATTATCTGTGGTTTTTGTATCTGCTTTTTTTGGTGTCAGGAAAACTGTAATATCATCCATATATGCAATGCAGGTCAATTTTTGACCTGTACCCAGGATCTCCATTCCCTCAAATGCCTGTTGGATTCGAACAAGAAGGGCATTAATATATAAATTGAATAAGACAGCACTAAGTGAGTATGTATGTGAAAGTGATTTAGTTGGTGTGAAAGCTGGCGAACTTTTGCCATTTAGGGTGATGTGAAGCTCATGATGTAAGAGTAAATTTGTTATAACATATATATGTGATTTTGGCATTTCAGTGTCATTCAATAATCTCAACAATATAGATATATCAACATTGTCAAAAGCTGAAGCAATATCCAGCTGTACAACAATCAGACCATGACTTTTTTTTTCTCTAACTGATGTCAAAATAGTCTTAAATAACATAGCAAATTGTGTGGTAGATGAATTTTTTTTTTTGTAAATTGAGCTGGAGAAATCATTGGAAAAATAAATGATTCTATTTTATCTTTAATTACTTTCTCTAAAATCTTTATGGGCAATGGAGCCATTGATATTGGCCTCATCTTTGATAACAAAGAGATGGACATTTTTTTTATTAAACAGCACCATGACGATCGTATTAACTCCCTACATTGTTATTATTCCCTGTGATAAATAATTAGCTAGCTAGCACAGGCATTTGCCAGTTAGCTTGTCAAGGTGGTTTTATTATTATTATTATTATTATTATTATTATTATTATTATTATTATTATTATTATTATTATTATTATTATTATTATTATTATTATTATTATTATTATTATTATTATTATTATTATTATTATTATTATTATTATTATTATTATTATTATTATTATTGTTGTTGTTGTTGTTGTTGTTGTTGTTGTTGTTGTTATTCTGTTCTCTTAGTGTACCTTTATTGGAGTATGGATCTTCTATATGAAATTTGGATTTGGCTTACATTGAGTCTAAAATTTCTAATATAGAGAAAAGATTTATTAAACTATTAAAGGGGGAAAATTTAAATCTTAAAACAATATTAACTGAAAAAAGTCTAACTAAAGATATGGTATTTTTAAAAAAGTTGATTGATGAAAAAATTGGTATAAACGATTGTATATCCAAAATTGAATTAAGAGTTTCTTCTCATTCACTAAGGGAAGTGTACATTTTTAATATTAAAAAAACTAAAAACTCTTTTATAAATAAATCTTTCATTAACAGATTACAAAAATTATATAATCAAAAATTTAATAACATTGATGTTTTTTTGTGAATATTTTATAAATAATGTTTAAAAAAAATTGAATCTATTGTACATAACATGTATTTATATATATTTTAATTATGAATTGTAATTATCCTTATTGTATATATTTATTAATGTTACTATATTGAATAATGTTTTGTTTGTTTTGTATATTTATTTGTAATCTTGTGTATTTCTTTTGAAGCGAAAGTGTTGCAATGCATGTAATAAATAAGAATTGAATTATTATTATTATTATTATTATTATTATTATTATTATTATTATTATTATTATTATTATTATTATTATTATTATTATTATTATTATTATTATTATTATTATTATTATTATTATTATTATTATTATTATTATTATTATTATTATTATTATTATTATTATTATTATTATTATTATTATTATTATTAATAATAATAATACAAAATGTAATAAATATTTTGTTTCTAATATGCCAGTGAGTCTTAATTCATATAATATTAAGGTCTTTCTTGAAAAACGTTTAAGAACTAGGATCATATGTCATGAAATTAATATGTATAACTTGAAATCTTCTTGCTTTTATATATCTGCTCCTGCTCATAAACATAATGATTTAATCTCTTCCAATTTATGGCCTCGTGGTGCTTCCATTCGTTTTTTTTATGGAACTTTGGCTAATTCTTTAAAACTTTAGTGGTATTTATTTATTTATTTTCTTTGTTTTCTTTGATTTCTTATTTTCTTTATTTTCTTTTATTTCTTATTTTCTTTATTCACTATACTTACTTACATTTTTCTTTATTTGATATCATTTATTTATTTGTTTTGATTTATTTTTAATTTAATATGGTAGGGCTGTCTTGTTTTTATATGAATGTTAGAGGGATGAGAACTAAGTGTGTGGAAATTAAACAATTCTTTGAAACAGAGCATTTTGATTTGATATTTTTTACAGAGACTTGGTTAAATCAACAATTTTCTGATTGTTCTTTCCTTGATAATAGGTATAATATTTTACGTACGGATAGATCTTTAGAATATGCAGCTAGAGGAGGTGGTACTCTTATTGCTATCAACAAAAATGTTTTAGATAGAAGATCTATGTTTTACTTCTTCTGTATGTGAATCTACATGGTGTGAAGTTTACATGGATCATAATTTTAAATGTATATTGGGAAATATTTATTTTAAACCTAATATCTCACTTTTAGAGCTTGATTACTTCTTGACAGCACTTGAAGATTTTTTGATTAGATATAATAATATTATCATTGTTGGTGATTTGAATATGCCTGATTTATTTAAGGGTAAGATTATTATGCATTATTCTTTATTATCTCAGAAAGCTTTAAGAATGCTTAGATTTTGCAAATTTTTTGGGCTTCAACAATATAACCCTGTTGTTAATAGTTTTCAGCGTACTTTAGATTGTGTTCTTTGTAATGTACCAATAGTTAGTAATTTTCACTTTGTCTCTGTTTCTTTTCCAATTGATGTTCATCATCCACCTATCGAATTTTATATTAAGATGTGTTATTCTAAAATTACTTGTTCTAATGTTGTGAAAAGGGATTATGGGAGGGGTAATTATGTTGATCTTTGTAGAAAATTTTCTGAAGTTGATTGGAATAATATGTACTCAATTAATGATGTGAATTTTTGCTTGGATTATTTTTTGAAAATTTTTAATGGTTTTATTGATGTATATATTCCTAATAAATTGTCGTTTAACAAAGGTTATCCTCCTTGGTTTTCATATACTCTTATTAAGATTATTAAAAGGAAATCTTACCATCATAGACTCTATTTTAAGACACAGAATATAATTTATTATAATAACTTTATCAATTTTAGAAGATTGGCTAAATATATCTATAAACGAGATTTACAAGAGTATATAAAAAAAAATTGAAATTAATATTTCTTCTAATCCTAGAGAATTCTGGAATTTTGTTAATAATTCAGGCTTGGGTAAGAAAAAGGTTCAAATGACTCATGGTTCTGCATTAAATGCAGATGATTTTTCTAAACATTTTGCAGAGTTATACTTTTCACAACATGGGATTGATTCTAAAATTACATTTCCTGGCAATTTGTCTAGTGCTAAATGTACAATTGATCATATCTCTAGGGAAGATGTTATTGTAGCTATTAGGAGGCTTAAGACTCACTCTAGTTTAGGATGTGATAATATTCCTTTTTTTATTTATAAGGGGCTAGCCGAATTTATTGCAGTACCTCTTGCCTTTATTTTTAATCTGTCTCTTAATTCTTGTACTTTTCCTAGTGTTTTGAAATGTGCTAAAATGGTTCCAATCTTCAAAAATGGTGATCGAGATTGTGTTTCTAATTATAGACCGATTTCTGTTCTGCATACCATTGCACGAATTTTTGAGAGATGTATTTATAATAAAATTATTTCAGATGTGGGTAAGATAATTTCTTCTTCTCAACATGGTTTTAGTCCTAATAGATCAATTGATAGTAATCTACTGACAATTTATGATCATATAGCTCATGCTATTGAAGATCATCAAAGACTAGATGTTATTTATTTTGATTTGTCAAAAGCCTTTGATAAAGTTGATCACAGTGTCTTACTTCATAAATTACATAAAATAGGTTTCTCTAATAAACTTGTATATTGGTTTCAATCATTTCTGTGTAGTCGTACAGCATATATTAAATTCAATAATAAAGTTTCATTTAATTTTGAATGCAATTTAGGTGTTCCACAGGGTAGTATTTTAGCACCCATGCTGTTTAATGTTTACGTTAATGATCTTAAGGATTGCTTGAGATATTCTTTTCTGTTAAGCTATGCTGATGACTGTAAGATTTTTAGAAGAATTATATCAGTGAACGATTGTGTTCTCCTTCAGAAGGATATTGATAACTTTAGTGCTTGGTGTGAGTCAAATAATATGACAGTTAATTTTGATAAATGTTCCTTTATTTCTTATTCCAAAAAATCTGAAGTTTTACAATTTTGTTATTATATCAATTCTCATAAAATTATTTCAGTTAAATGCCAAAAAGATCTTGGAATTATGTTTTCTTGTAATGGATCTTTTACTCCTCATCTTGAAATGATTGTTGGTAAAGCTTTTAAGGTTATGGGTGCCATTCTTAGACATGGTTATCAGTTCAGTAATGATACTAAATGGAAATTGTTTTTTTTCATTGGTTCTTCCTATTATTGAATATGGTTCAATAATTTGGAACCCTAGTTCTTTGCAAGGATGTAACTTGTTGCAGTCTATTTCAAAGAAGTTTTTCAAATATGTTTCTTGGGAGGGTAAAATGATTAATCTTTCATCTAGATGAAAGTATAGGGATTTGAAATATTTTTATAAAATTGTTAATAAACAGGTTATTTTATCAGATATAGTTTCAACTATCTCAATTAGGTCTTTGAGTTATGATACTAGGTCTACTTGTGTATATCGGATTCAAACATGTCGTTCTAATATTCTTAAATTTTCTCCTTTATTTAGGTTACCCTCTTTATATAATCAAATTGGGAGTAACCTTAATCTGTGTGACATTGATTATAAGAAATTTTGTAATCTTGTTAAACTGAAATGTTATGTTTGATTTTGTCTTTTAAATTTTACTTTATTATGTATACATTTATATTTTCATTTTATGTTATATGTTTTATTTTCACTTTTATTGTATGTGCAAACTGTAATTGGCTTTATGCTGTTGTTTAGCACTTAAATAAATGAATTGAATTATTATTATTATTATTATTATTATTATTATTATTATTATTATTATTATTATTATTATTATTATTATTATTATTATTATTATTATTATTATTATTATTATTATTATTATTATTATTATTATTATTATTATTATTATTATTATTATTATTATTATTATTATTATTATTATTATTATTATTATTATTATTATTATTAAATTTTTTTTGGAAATTTTTTGTGGTTTGAAAAAAAAGAAGTGGGAAATTTAAATTTAAATTTTTTTTTTTTTTTTTGTTGTTTATTTAATAATATTATTATTTTTTGGGGGGGGTGTGTTGTTTTTTTTTAAAAAGGTTTGAAAGGGAAAAGGGGGGGACGGCTTTTTCCCCCCTTCTCCCCCTTACCCCCCTTTGAAATTTTTAAAAGGGGTTTTTCAAAAACATAAAAACCTTAGAAGGAAATGGTAAGGGGGATAAAAACCAGGGGGACTTTAAGGGCTTTTATAAAGCTTTTGAGGACATTGATTGGAATGTAATTTTGATGGAAAATGATCCAAATATAGCGGCAAATAATTTTGTTGGTATAGTTCAAAATTGTCTAGATCAATATATTCCTGTTAGGCATTATTTAAATACTAATAACAAATATCCTAAATGGTTTTCTAGGGAATTGTGTAAGGGCTTAAATAGAAAACACAAATATCATAGGTTATATAAACTAATTAATGATAAAGAATTGTATAAGAAATTTAGTGGTTTGCGTGCTTATACTAAAACTCTTATGAAAAGAGATTATAATAATAATTTAAATAGAGTTGAAGAAACTTTTAGGAATAATCCACAAATGTTTTGGAATTATATAAAAGATCTTAATATTGTTGGAAGTAAAAGTTGTAGATATAATGTAATTAGGCCTTCTATGGATGATCTAGTCAATCATTTTACTAATATGTACTTAGATACTTCAAGTAATGATAATATGGTTGATATTAAATTTAATAAAGAAAGTTTTTGGAATATAGATGTTAATAAAATTGCAATTCCTGAAGTGTTTACTGCAATTTCTAAACTTAAATCGAAATCTTCTATGGGATATGATAATATTCCTAATTTTATTATCAAGGGTTGTGCTGAATGTTTGGTAGCACCATTGCATTATATTATTAATTTATCAATTGAGAAAACTATTATTCCTGATATATTTAAGATAGCTAAAATTATACCAATTTTTAAAAAAGGGGATAGATCTGATTCGGGTAATTATAGACCTATTTCAATTCTGTCACCTTTTGCTAGAATTTATGAAAGGTGTATTTATAGTAATATTATTGTAGATATGATTAAGGTATTACCTAGTTATCAGCATGGTTTTTTACCTGGTAGATCTGCTGAAACTAATTTAATGGTGATATCTGATCATATTGCTCATGCCTTATCTGATCAGAAGCAATTAGATGTTGTATATTTTGATATGACTCAGGCATTTGACAAAGTTTCATATATTAGACTTTTGTATAAACTTAAAATGTTGGGTGTTAGTCCTCATTTAGTTGAGTGGTTTTCCAATTATTTGAGGGGTCGAAAATCTTATGTACATATGGATAAAACTAATTCTCTTTTTTTTGATAATATGATAGGTGTTCCTCAGGGTGGAATATTAGCACCATTGCTTTTTAATGTTTATATGTGTGATCTTGATCATAGCATAAAAAATAGTATGATACTTACTTATGCTGATGATTGTAAGTTATTTAAAAGAATTATTACTTATAGTGATCATATTGAGGTTCAAAAGGATATAGATAGTTTTATTATATGGTGTAGGTATAACAACATGGAGATTAACATTAATAAAACATGCATTGTTTCCTATACTAATAAAACTGAAAAATCTGTTTATCAATATAAAATTGAGAATGGTGTTATTAAATATAAAGAGACTGTATCTGATTTAGGAATTATATTTTGTAGCAATTTTACTTTTAATGCACATATTAAATGTATTATTAATAAAGCATACAGAAAGATGGGCTGTATTTTGAGATATGGGAGAGATTTATCTATTTCCATAAAATATAGGTTACTTTTTTCTCTTGTTGTTACAGTTTTAGAATATAATTCTTGTATATGGAACTTCAATCTGATTAATATTCAGTCTAAAATATATAATATTGAAAAAAGATTTAATAAATTAATAATGGGTGAATGTCAAACTGTCAAAACAGTATTGAAAGAAAGGAGAATGTTGAAGGATATGATATTACTGAAAAAGTTGATTGATGGGAAAATTGATGTCAGTAACTGTATATCAAAAATAGAATTGAAAGTACCTTGTCACTTATTAAGAGAAATGCAAACTTTCAAGATTAGTATATGTAAAAATACTTTCTTTGGTAAATCAGTTATTAATAGATTGCAAATGGTATATAATCTAACTTTTAATAATATTGATATTTTTTGCGATCAATTTGTGATGAATGTTAAAAAACAACTAAATGTATAGTTATGAACATATATGTATATATAATTTTATGTATTTAGCTTGTATTTGATTATAATTGTTTTTTTTTTAAATTTTAATTATTATCATTGTTATTATTATTATTTTTTTTTATTGTGTATTTCTGTTAAAGTGTAAATGTTGAAATGCACATAATAAATGGATATTGAATTGAATTGAATTGAATTGAATTGAATTGTTATTATTAACAACAATCTTAATATTTGAAATATCAAAATCTTTTTTTTTACATCAATAAGCCCTATTAATAATCATGTGATCAAAACCATTATAAAAAATATTTTTTAAGTAGCATAGATATTTTTGTAAAAATGGCTGTTATAAGAAAGTTTCTTAGTTCTATCTAACAATGTCTTTGCCACTGAAAATCATTGTGCTAGATGGAGATGAGTAAAAAATAGATATATCCCAATGTGTGTTGCTTTTTATACAAACCATGGAATGCAGAACTATCCTTCAGTTTTTATAGTAAATTTGATGTTGCTGTGAAAAGAATTTAAGAAAATTAAAAATTCATCACAAGCTTATCTAACAAGAGGCCAAATAACAAAATTATCATCTATATATATCGGCTATATAGATGTTTCTTAACTGCTGATATCAAAATTGTCTTTTTCAAGATCTCTATAATATAGAAAAACAATACTGGAAAAAATGGTGAACAAATAGCTAATCCTGATGTTTGTATATACATCAGACCATTAAAAATAATAAATGAAATTAATAAATACTGTTCAATCAAACTCACAACAAAATTAGACAATTTAATATTTTCAAAACAACAATAACTTCAATTACACAAAACATGAAACAATATCAAAACTTACCAAAATATTATTTTACTTAATTTAATATCTCTGATAAGCTCAAAAAATGTTTGCATTCTTAACATAAGATCACATTTCTGTTAAATGAAGCTACACAAAAGTAAAAAAAAAAAAGGTAGTATCTGTATTGGTGAACCAACTGAACTTAATATTTGGTTTATGGATTTTTGGCAAACTGTATAACTTTGGATAACAAGTAGAATTTGAAAATGAAGAAAAAATAATAATAATAAAATAACGATTTCTAATGATCTGAGAAGGAAGACACTCTGAGGAAAGTATTTGTTATTGCACTGAAACATCAGCTATTATGGTATTATATTTTTATTACACAGAATTTCCCAGAAAGTATATATATATATATGTAAATTATTAATCAATGTCTGTATTCCAATTATAATAAAATATATATAATTATTCAAAACAATACAATAATTAATACAGTAAAACAATATTTTAAAAAAACAAATATATACCAATTTAATAGAAGTACTTTCAACTATCTATGTAGTCGTTGTCAACTAGATTCAAATTGTATTAGAAAAAACCGTTACAAATGTAAACAAAAAGTAATACGTCATATATCAATTTTCCCACCATTCATTAATTTTTATATTGGCGGCCTGTGTATTTATCAACTGTTGATTTTCACTTTTTATTAACATAGCTTCTTTAATTTTGCATTTATTATTATTTCTTTCAATACACAAAATCTTAACTTTATTAAAATCAAAATCAAAACCATAATTACATGTTACATTATGATCAAAAAATACTGATGGTGATACATCATCATTTCTAACATTCTCTTGTCTTGATTTTTGCACTCGTTTATATAACAACAAATGCTCCTTTGATCTTTTCTCCAATGTACATTGAGTGGAAAGGCATATATTGGGGAATCTCGATGTACATTGGAGAAAAGATCAAAGGAGCATTTGTTGTTATATAAACGAGTGCAAAAATCAAGACAGATTGAATATGATGTATCACCATCAGTAATTTTTGATCATAATGTACCAATGTAATTATGGTTTTGATTTTGATTTTAATAAAGTTAAGATTTGTGTATTGAAAGAAATAATAATAAACGCAAAATTAAAGACTATGTTAATAAAAAATGAAAAGCAACAGTTGATAAATAGACGGCATAATAAAAATTAATGAATGGTGGAAATTGATTATGACATTATTTACATTTATAACGGTTTTTTCTAATACAATTTGAATCTAGTTGACACATACATAGAAGTTGAAAGTACTTCATTAAATTGGTATATATATATATATATATTTTAAATATTGTTTTCTGTATTAATTATTGTATTGTTTTGAATAATTATATGATATATATATATATATATATATATATATATATATATATATATATATATATATATATAATACATTTAATGGTTTACAAACTATTATACACAATCCTTACATCCACAGAAGTCATTTTGGTTAATTTCTGGAACCTGCCTCAACTGCCATTAAATTCAAAAACAAAGTGGAAGCAAATGTCATCAATTCAAATTCCACAAATCTCGTATTTTAATGGTAGCAGCGTGCCTATTTTTTAACTGCGTTTTATTACTATTTATAAAAATTGTCTCTTTAATTGTTTTTATTAATGGTTTCTCTCTATATGAAGAATTTTCACATTTTCAAAATCAAATTAAAATTTAAATTTACATGTTTTTTCATGATGAAAGAAAACTGAAGGAGACAATGAATCACCATTATTTTTTTACTTTTTACATACTTATATAACAACTCATGCACCCTCAATCTCTTGTCAATACTGGACCTAGATTCACCTATATATGATAGCATACAATCACAAAAAATTTGATATATGACATTACTTTTTTGCTTGACAGGTATGACATCCTTAGAATGATTGACTAATTTATTAATATTGTTTGGAATATAGAATGAAACATTAAACACATTCTTATATATATATCCTTAAAAAATTTCATTTGGAGATTTGAAATAAATGAAATAGATATTCATTTTTTACTATTAATCTTCATTTCCTTTAAATCATTATACCTTTTTTTAAAACTGACATAACATATTGTTTATTAATTTCATTTTATAACCAACTTCAAGCAATTCTTTGGCAAATATCTAAATATTTTTCAGTTTATCACTTTGGTAGCAACATAATTTTTCATTTTAAAATAAAAAAGGTCTAAAACTTGACATCTTATGCAACATTGGTACTTTTGATTTACAAATTATATATACTATTTTTTGCAATGGCTTAATTATTAATTTATAATTTAATATACTGTTATCTCTGGTAATAATCAAATCTAAATATTTAATATTTTTGTCCTGTTCCTTTCCAATAGTCCATTTCAAGCCATTCAACTTATTTAGTTCCTCTACAAGCAAATTTATAGTATTAGTATTTTGCAAAACAAAAACATCATCCACATATCTTTTGTAAATTTTAATATCTCAAAAAGTACACATATTTAAAATACTACTCTTATATGTAGATAAAACAAAATTGCAAACTTGTGCAACTTCAGGCAGACCCATAGGCCAACCTTTAGACATTTTATAATATTGACCTTCAAAAAATGCAACAATTAACCTAAAGTACTTCTGCACATTTATGGATTGTGTATAATAGTTTGTAAACCATTAGATTTATTATTTCAATTATAATTACAATTTTGTTTTAATTAACGGACATTTTATTTATATTATATTATATATATATATATATATATATATATATATATATATATATATATATATATATATATATATATATGGGCATGAAATGTGTAAAAGACTTCTATCAAAAATTATATAGTAATAAAGAACAAGTGCCTCCTATACCTATTATATCTTCTGAATTGCCCAGAATTTTGAATGAGGAAGCGAAATAGGCAATTAAATTTATGAAGAAAGGGAATGCTCTAGGTAATGATGGAATTATAATTGATATATTAACAGAAGCAAGTGAAGATATAGAAAAAAAATTAGCAAAGTTATATACAAATATCTAAATGATAAAGATGTACCAGATGATTGGAAGAATACAGTATTAATATTAATATTTAAAAAGGTGATAAAAAGATATTAGAAATTACAGACCTATCAGTCTTTTATAAGATTTATACCAAATTTTTACTAAGATAATTACAACTCATCTGCAGAAAACACTGATTTAGACCAACCAAGAGAACAAGCTGAATCTAAAAGTGGTTTTAGTACAATAGATCATATCCAGATATTGAGAGAAGTTATAGAAACAACAAATGAATATGAGTTGCTATTATGCTTAGGTTTGTAGATTATGAAAATACATTTGATTCTATAAACATTTCTTCAGTGATTAAAGCAAAATGTAGATCCAGGATATTGTCATATTTTAAAGACTATTTATAAAAATGCATTGGCAACAATTAATTTACATAATGATAGTAGGAAAATCAACATTGAAAATGGTGTAAGACAGGGTGACTCCATATCTCCAAAACCTTTTACAGCATTGCTGCAATAAATATTTTGTTGATTAAAATCATAAGCTAAAGGAGTGAAAGTAAATGGAGTTTATTTAAGTCATTTTGATTTTGCAGATGATGTAATTGTTTTTGCAAATAATGCTTTAGATCTACAGAAAGTGTTGCAGGAGTTATCGGATGAAAATAGGAAAGTCGGCTTAAAGATAAATGTTAAAAAGACTAAAGTAATGTTTAATAGATTTTCTCAAAATATGAAAATAAAGATTGATTATGATGAGTTAGAAGAAGTTAGCAGTTACAAATATCTTGGTCAGATTATTAATACAGATGGAAAGATAATGGATGAAATTAATCATAGAATTAAACTTGGTTGGAGTGCTTTTGGTAGAAATAACTTGATACTAAAAGAAAATATGCTTATGTATTTGAAAAGGAAGATTTTTAATAAATGTGTTTTGTCAGTTCTTACTTATGGATCTGAGATTTGGACACTTAATAGAAGAACAATACAGAGAATTCAGACCACTCATAGAACTATGGAGAGATGCATGTTGGGAGTACAAGAAGAGATCAAAAATGCAATGTTTGGGTAAGAGAACAAACAGGTATTATTGACCTCATTGAAAAAATAAAAGATTGAAGTGGAGTTGGGCTGGACATATTTCTAGAAGAGATGATAATAGCTGGACAATTGAAATTTGGAACTGGATTCCAAGAGATTGTAAAAGACCAAGAAAGAGACCACATGTGAGATGGATGGATGAAATAAGAAAGTGTGCAGGCATGATGTGGAGAAGAGAAGCTAAAGGTAAGAAAAGATGGATTGAACTTGGAGAGACCTTCATACTGCAGTGGATTGATGATGGTTGATGATATATATATATATATATATATATAACTTGCATTTTTGTTTATCATATATATATATTCTAAGAGACTGAATTCAAACTTATATATTGTATTACATAAATAAAAATATAAAAAGTATACAAATAGAATGTTAGCAAGTTATTTTGAAAATTTATTAGCAGTAGTAAATTGCAGTTATTCTTAGATATAGGTCTCAAAGTATGTAGAGTTAGTTGCATATGTAGTGGGATAAAATGCAATAAAGTAGTTTCAGTAGGATTTATTCATTTGTTATGGAGTAGCTTATCAGCAAGACAATCCTAAACATTGAAAAATGTCCAATGATTTACCATTTAAATTACTTTGAAAATAATAATGAATTATTAATCATTGAAATATATCTCATATAAAATACAAATACCATTAATACAAGCAGTATTTTAATGTGTAGATACTTCAATGGACCTTTTTCCAAAAGAGAGTCAAATCTGCAAGAAAATGTATATTTTCAGCACATGGCAAGATATCTAAATGAATTTCATGCGTTGACTCAAAGAAAAAAAATATGGAAATCATTCATGGCCGACTATATATGTTCTCTTTGCTGGTGAGCAATAACATTTGAATCATATCAGAAACCTTGATTGATAGAATATACTTAAGGAACTATATGATGCTCCAGTGGAGATTAAAAAGCTTTTAGCACTTAAAGAATGTCTTGATTTTAAGAATAAAGAGAAATACAAAAGTAATTGTGTACAATTTTTCTAAGAATAACATATTGATTCTATATTAAAAATAAATTATAAATTATTGTTAGCTTTTATAAAGTTGCTCCAAATTTAAAACCTATTAAGGTAACATTTAATATTTTTAATGCTTTCTTCGGTTAAACGGTTTTAATATTGAACGTATTTAATTACTTTTATGCTGTTATGTATTAATACCAAAAATTTTGATCTTCATAAATATATAGGTTATTGTATTTTGAAATTAATAAAAAAGTGTACTACTTCAAACTGCATCCTTGATTTTATTATTGTAGTATTTGAAAATGTTGTAATCTGGCCAGCCACTAAGATGAAGATTATCTTTAGCAAAGAGTAGTAAATAATTATAGCTATTATAGACCTAAAACATGTAATATATAAAGTAAAAATAAAGTCGAATAAAAATTAATATATGAGTGATTGGAGTGGAAAATGTGGTTGTACTGCAGACACTCCAATTTTCAAAGTTAAAGTACAGTAGTTATTGATAGATGACATTGAAGAACTCAAAAATATTTAGTCTGCGCTAAAGAAAGTGAATGAAATGTTTTTTTAAAGAAGAAAAATTGAGCAAAAACAAACAAACATATAAGAATATGTTGAAACGGTACCTAAACTTTTGTTACCAATATTCATAAACTGATATATATTCAAACTTTTTAAGTGTATATTAATTATTATTTGATTTTAAAAAGACTTACAAAACGCGAAATCAATTAATAATCAATAGTGAGTATTATAAGTTAATTAAGTAATGAAATTTTGAAAGAGAGTAGTTTTAGAAGAGAATGTTATAAATAAGAGATATTATTTCGATTATATTTCTGGGTGTGGAATGCATGGGTCATGTCATTAATACAAAAATATGTCAACTCAAAAATTCATTGGACTTATATTAAAGATATCTTTAAGAAAAATTGTATTTTTATTATTAAAAATAAATTGTGAAGCAAAATCTTATGGTTTTCTGATTTTGAATTAGGATCAATGAGTTCCATGGATACAAACACAAACATCGCTTATCATTTTTAGATATTATACATAAAATATGGCTGTAAGGAGTTTAACACACATACATCCAAGTTTCTTTTTCTATATTCACTGCATCTCATACAATTAATACACATGACCACACACATGTGAAAAAATAAATGATCTCTAATATATGTATTTCATGCTGAACCAGCACTCATTAGTTGGTCCAGATTGTCTAACACACAAATATATAATCAGTATTTGGTTTATATTAAGATTTTCTATGATATGGATGGCTGAAGAGTTGGAGGGTCAAGTAAATTGAAGCTTTTCCATTAAAGCTTAAAGATGTAATATCTTAATATAAACTAAGCACTGATTACATTTGTGAGATATGATAGTCTTATCATCTAATAAGTGTTGGTTCAGCACAAATTACATATATTGGAGATCATTTACCTTTTTCACATGTGTGCGGTCATATGAATGAGATCGAGTAGATAGCTAAAGAGAGCTTGATAATCTGTATTCAAATTCCTTACCATTTACATCTAAAAAACTCCAAGTATATCAATTATACTTGTATTCAAACAAATATTTCAAATTATTGTTGGAAATTCTCTATAGATACTATATATATGCTCAAATACTTACTTTGGAAATTAAAATATTGTTTAAATGAATATCTTTTAAATGAAAAGTTGCCTTTAATAAAAAAACTTAAGAGTCAGTTGCATTTGATTATACCATCTGTATTATAATAACACGTTTATGTTTTTTAAAAAAGTGAAACTCTTGTCATTTCAAAATCAGACTAAGTTGATCAAATAAACACAGAAACAATTTGTTAACTCAAGCATTTCAAACAGAACATTTTAGTTCAAACTTTTTCTGATATTTTGAAAAAATTTGGTGAGATATTGCTGTTGGGAGCAGTAATTGGTTTTAGGTTTTCATCAGTAGATTTGTTTCTAATCTAGTCGATATATATTCAAGGCACTGATCTGTTAATGTTATCATTATAATAATCATCTTTAACTTTTTTATTTAAACCTTTTTTTCCTGCTGATTTAAAAAAGCCTCTATTTATTTGTGTTTCTGGAAAACATAATTTGTACAATAGTATAATTGGTGGTTAGTAAAGGGCCGTATATATGTATAAATCAATAAATATCACATGACAACCTCCTCTTATGCTTGTGTATAACTGTTGTTAAAAAATGCAAAACTCACCAGATATATTGTCACAGATAGCAAGCTAGAGTAATCAATGGATGCCAGAAGGCTTGTGCATAAAATCCTCATCTAGTGCCTACTAATCCAATATCCCCAGACTAGTTTCTGGTTTATGGCCTTCTTCAGTGAGGAGCCTCGAATCTGAGAGCACTGCATCTAGATCTTAGGATTTAGATGTTGTGTGTAGCAATATATATAGTGAATTTTGGCTATATATATATATGTAAAATAATTAAAATATCCATTAATTAAAACAATATATATATATATATCCACTAGAATAAAACTACTGAAATTTTAAAAATGCCTATATATAAATATATTAAATAAAGTTGGAATTATATATACTTATGAACAAATAATGGATATATAAATAAATTTATTTGAACATAAATAAAAAAATAATTTTGGAATACTAGGTATCCCTTAAAAGACAGAGTATAGTCAAAACACATTATTGTTGTAATATGCATTTTTATAATATCTTCCATTATTATTATTATTATTTTTTTCATATGTCATAGCTACGGCCGGGACATGAGCCCACACCCGTCTGCAAACAACTACTTGCTTGCAAGGCGGGTGCGATGACTTCTCGGCTAACAACGCTTGACTATCTTCCATTATTTGTTTATTAAGTAAAGTTTAGTTTGCAATATATTTGTTTATAGTCATTTAGACAATGTAAAATTTTCAAAACAAAATCACTACATGTTTTGAAAGTCTTTTAATATTTCATATAAAATTTTATATTAACTTGACAGTCTACTTAGTAATAACCAGGATAAAATAACCGCTGATTTCAAAACCAAAATTCTTTTCAAAATTAAATCTGATGGAGGTAGTTGGCTGTTAACATTTTTGAGAATAAAATATAATTATTTATGATTATTTGATAGTAAACCTACATATATAATTTAAACTTACTTTAATTCATTTATAATGTGCTTGAAAAAAAACTTGATTAGTTCAGTTTTATTTGTTATTTAGTTTAGCAACAGTTCTATCAAAGACAGGCAAGAATATCAATTACTTTTGTAAAAAATATTTGACTATAGCTGCGAATAAATATGATCATATCAGGATTTCTTCAATGTTATTTTTTTCAAAAAATCCTAAGAATGCATTATTTTTCTCCATCTTTCTATTTTCAAAAGACATTGATTCAGGAAAAAAGTCTTCAAAATAATATTTTTAATGTTGCTAAATTGATATGAGATTAATCTTCTGTCATGACCATATAAGAATGATCTGTATTGGCAATCTTTAAAATGGAAATGGATTAACCATTACAAGATAGTAACTCAATGTGGAAAAAACATTTCCCATCAAACTTCATCAATATCTCATTAAAGGAAGAAGTAATATTTTGTTTAGGGATTATTTAATTTAATTGTCACATTCAGGCATAGACTAACCAATTTATCTTTTTTTTTTACTACCACTACTAATAAAAATATAGATAAGAATTTAATAAAGACATGGTACTATGGATGGAGAAGCTTTTTTTGAATTTTTTCCATGATATTTCTTTTATTTTTTAAGATTCCTAAACTGATGTGAGGTTGGTCATCTGTGGTGACATGGAGGGGCTTTTTGGAACTGGTCTATAAATCTTGTTTTTACATAGTTTTTGATTAAAAAAGTCTTTATGTATTAGTTAAATAATAGGCATATCATAATACTTTGATATGTTTATTTATAGTATTGTACACCATTATTTTGTAACACATTAATCATAAGAATTATGTAAAAATATTAAATTGTATATTCTTTTTTGAATTGGCCATGATACAATCCATATATGTCCTTATATTATTCAGAAATTTTAATAACTATTTTTAGATTATAAAAAAGTAATGTAATGGATTTATTGATACAGATATGATTAGAAATAAGAGCAGTGGAATTAAAGAACTAGATGCTGTCCTAAAGATGTTAGGTTCCAATCTTTGCTAAACGACCCCTCTATTAAAGCATGCAATGTGATAGAATATTAATTTCATATTGATGCAAAACAAAATTCGATGCCCAAAATGCCAGATATTGGAAAATAAAATAAATATTATAATTGATACTTAAATACATTTTACGAGATTTAATATAATGATAAGCCAACTACCAAAAAATATAATTATTCACTTTTTACAAACAAAAAAATTAAAATTAATATTTTTGTAGACTTGTTAAAAAAAACTTTGGATAATCATAATAAAAGAATTAGTTTAATGCAGACACTTTTAACTTTTGAATTCAGTATTTTACCACTGCATTGTAAGTGATATTTGAACCACATAATTATTTAAATTTTTACTTGTACAGAAGCAAAAATAAAGAATTTAATAAACTACTAATCATTGTTTTTACAATGTTTGAAAATAGTTGGTTATCTTAAAAAATATACAGTAAAAGAAGAAAAGGAAAAGGAAGGATAAAATAAAAACAGAAAGGTGAAGCAGAGAACAAGAAGAAGAAGAAAGATAAAAAAGACAAGAACGAAAACACAAAAGAAATGTGAAAAGAATTTGATAATGGAAATATTGTTATGCAAATCAATCTATTAACCAGAAATATATTAATATAAAATATATTTTGGTCTATTAATCATGTAATTTGATATTTTAAAATGATTTTTTAACTACTGCAACAAACATTTATTTCTCAATTATATCAAAACCTTATTTAATGATATCAGTCTATTGTTTCAATACAATTAATCAAAATTAAATTTCTTCAAGATTATCTCACATTGTATAAAAGTCTGCCTATCTTATAAAAATTGTGATCATGTTCATCATAAAATACTTTTTAGACAATCAATCCAATGAAAATGTGACTTTACAACAATAGATTATATAGGAGACATGAAGTAAGATAGACCATATTGATTGTGAATATGACAACTTTTTTAAATCTTATGGACCATTTATCACTTTTCTGTTATATCCAAATGGAAATAATACAAGTTCCATACCATATCTTTTAAAAGCAAATTTGTGTAATATATATATATATATATATATATATATATATATATATATATATATATATATATATATATATATATATATATATATATATATATATATATATATATATATACATATTAACTGAAAGGAGACCTTTGATTCCTCTTGGAGGACTTAAAGAAACCAAGCAGGGCAAATTGCTAATGTCCACTCCATACATTCTTGTCATTGCAGCTGTTATTACTACATGATTATTCATATAGTATACAAACATAGATGGGCTGCTCATCAACATGCATTAGCCAGAATGGTGAGTTTATTGGCTTTTTACCTCCGAGTTTAAGAATATTTTTTCCAATATATACAATCATGACAGACAAAAATACATCATGGCCCTTATTCCCAAGAAGCTGTAAAGTCACCAACCAAGGCAGCAGTTGGTGGTCGAAGGTGGAGGGTGCTAAGAATCCCCTGATTGTGGACTCAGGCTGCCATTTGATGATGACTTTTTATTTAGGTACTTACAACTGCAGATCACTTTCAAGTGAATGAAGATTGCAAGAGTTAAAAGAAGAAATGTCTTATATTAAATGGGACATTATTGGACATTGTGAAGTTAAAAGAAAAGGTGAAGAAACAATTGATTTAAAAAGTGAACATATACTCTATTATAAAGGCACAAATATTGGATATACAAGTGTAGTATAATTCATTATAAATAAAAAATGGAAGAATAACATTGTGAAGATTGATGGTATATCTGACAGAATGGCAAGATTAGTTTTACAACTTAATAGCAGATACCAAATGCAGATAATTCAGGTTTATACCCCAACAAGTTCTCATAGAGATGAAGTAGTAGAAGATTTTTATATGGATGTACAAAAGAGCTTTTGATCAGAGTAAACAACATTTTAAAATTGTTATGGGAGACTTTAATGCTAGAATTGGTAAACAAATAAAAGATGAAAATGCTGTAGGTAATTATGGTTATTGTAATAGAAATGAGAGAGGACATAGACTTGTGGAGTTTGCAGAAAAAAAACAACAACTTTATATTATGAATTTTTTTTTTTTTTTGAGAAAAATGTTAAAAGGAAGTGGACATGGAAGCATCCAAATGAAGGTACAGCAGAATTGTAGTATATTTTGACTTACAGAAAATACATATTTCAAGATTGTAATGTTCTTAATAAATTTAACACAGGAACTGATCATCAATTAGTAAGATGTAAGATACATGTTATTGTAAAACTAGAAAGACAAAAATTATTTAAAAAAACAATATTTACAGTTGATATACCTCATCTTCAGAAACATTCTAATGAATTTTAATTAGAACTTATAAATCAATTTTTCAAGTATTAATAGATTTTGAACATGATTCAGATTTGAATGACATTAATAGGAAAATAACTGATACACTTTTAAAAACTGCAACGAATAAAGCTGGTAGAAAAAAGCAGCAATTGACCAATAAAATGTCTACTGAGACTAGAGAATTTATGAAAAAAAGAAGGAATATGAGGACATACAACAATGATGCATTAAAAAAGATTGTATATCTCGAATTTTGTAAAATGGTGTGGAAAAGAGTTGAAAATGATATAAGAAAGTATAATTGTGAACTAGCAAGGAAAGCTGTAGAAGAGAATAAAAGTCTAAAGAGTATAAAACAACATTTGGCATTGGTAGGAAATTTATATCTGCAATAAGAAAAAAAAATGGCATTATTACTAAAAAGACAGATGACATCATAAAATGTGTAGCTTCTATCAATAATTATATAGTAAAAATGAACAAGTGCCTCCTTTACCTATTATATCTTCTGAATAGCCATTTTGAATGCAGAAGTAAGAGATGCAATTAAATTTATGAAGAAAGGGAAGGCTCCAAGAAATGATGGAATTATAATTGATATATTGAAAGAAGCAGGTGAATAACTAAACAAAAGTTTTAGAAAAGGTATATACCAAATGTCTAAATGATAAAGATGTATCAGATGATTGGAAGAATGCAGTATTGATATTAATTATAAAAAAGGTGATAAAAAAGATATTAAAAATTACAGACCTGTCAGTCTTTTATCAGTTTTATATAAAACATTTTACTAAGATAATTTCAACTCATCTACAGAAAACACTGGATTTCAACCACCCAAGAGAACAAGCTGGAATTAAAAGTGGTTTTTATACAGTAGATCATATTCAGATATTGAGAGACATTATAGAAAGGCTAAATGAATGTGAGTTGCTATTATGTTTTGAATTTGTAGATTATGAAAAGGCATTTGATTCTATAAACACTTCTTCAGTGATTAAAGCATTAAATCATCAAGGTGTAGATCCAGGATATTGTCATATTTTAAAGAATATTTATAAAAATGCAACAGCAACAATTGGATTACATAATGATAGTAGCAAAATCAATATTGAAAAGGGTGTAAGATAGGGTGACTCCATATCTCCAAAACTGTTTACAGCAGTGCTGTAAGAAGTATTTTGTGGATCAGAATGGGAAGCTAAAGGAATGAATGTAAATGGAGACTATTTAAGTTATTTAGATTTTGCAGATGATGTAGTTGTTTTTGCAAATAATACTTTAGAGTTACAGGAAATGTTGCAGACATTATCAGATGAAAGTAGGACTAAAAATAAATGTTAAAAAGACTAAACTAATGTTTAATAGATTTTCTCAAAATATGAAAATAAAGATTGATTATGATGAGTTAGAAAAAGTTAACAGTTACAAATACCTTGGTCAGATTATTAATATAGATGGAAACATAATGGATGAAATTAATCATAGGATTAAACTTGGTTGGAGTGCTTTTGTTAGAAATAATTTGATACTAAAATAAAATATGCCTATGTTTTGAAAAGGAAGGTTTTTAATAAATGTGTTTTACCAGTTCTTACTTATGGATCTGAGACTTGGACTCTTAATAGAAGAGCAATGCAGAGACTTCAGACCACTCAGAGAAGTATGGAGAGATGCATGTTGGGAGTAACAAGAAGAGATTGAAAATGCAATGTATGGGTAAGAGAAAAACAGGTGCTACTGACCTCATTGAAAAAATTAAAAGACTAAAGTGGCGTTGGGCTGGACATATTTCTAGAAGAGATGACAATAGATAGACAATTGAAATTTTGAACTGGATTCCAAGAGATTGTAAAAAACCCAGAAATCGACCACATGTGAGTTGGATTGATGAAATAATAAAATATTCTGATGTCTGATTATGAGAGTCTCATTTTCAACCTTACTTTGCTTTAAATTTGCCCATATAATTTGCTAGACAAAACCTATAGAATTATTAAGAACTCCCTGTTCTGTTAACTGTTTCATAAATAAATAATTTAGTTGCTATAATTATATCATTGATAAGACTTGTCTAAGTTTTCATGTTAAAAAAAAAAACAACTACACTACATAATAATCGGAATTACATATTGACATGTAACCATTCTTTTTTAAAGTAATATTAATAAAGATAATTAAAATAACAATTGCAAAAGATATAACGTGGAAAACTATTTGTAAGTAAAAAAAAAACAATAATTAAATAAAGAAAAAAAATTAAATAATGTCTTTTTATAATAAAACTTATTTTTATTTATTTCATAAAGTATCAGAATTATTCTAAAACATAATTAATAATACATGGTAAAATCATATTTCAAATCAAGAATCAAGTAATTTAAAAAAAAAAAAAGAAAGAAAAAATATTTTATAAAAATATTATAAATAACCTTTTGAATTATGTGTAAAAAAATGAACTTTTTAGCTTTTCATAAATTTTTAATGCAACGAATTAAAAGAAAAAAATATATTTCTGTATTTTCAAGTCTGGCAATATTTAATATTTATAGAATAAGAGTCTCATGATAATTAGAAGTTATATATAAATATTTAATGATATCATAAAAACATTTATTACCATCAATTTTCTATTTTCATATAAAATATTCTTTAAAACTATTTTATTGTAAATCAAAAGTAATTGTGTAATAATAAGTATTATCATCATCATAATTTACGATAATTATTCAAATAATATATATCTCAAGTTTATCCTGATAACATTAATTCATGATCTATTTTATCAACTATTAATGAGATTTCTTAAATTCTTTTGTGAACCAGTTTAGACCTTATCACATGCTTACAACCGTTAGGTTGTGTAAAATGTGGAACCCTATTTTCACAATTTGTTTGTAAACCTCTCAACTAGTGTTTTTTTTTTTGCTGTAATCTAGTGATTGTTGAGTTATCAATCAATTCTTTACTTAATATTAAAATATTATTCTTCACTATTATTCAATTAATTTGATTTGAATTGTTAGAAATATAAATTTACAAATGATAAACAGTGTAAAATAATCATATTTGAACTTTGCAAATATAGAGATGAAAAAGAAATATAATGAAATTTGTACCAAGACCAATTATATTTTTACTGGATCATTTCCACAATGCAGATAGTCAAAATAAATTAAAGAATTCTGCCTTAATTAAAGTTCATTTCTAAAATCCAAACAAATTACAAAGTTATTATAAAGCTATATATTATGTTCTGCAATTCTAAATTGCATTTAGAATTATTAAAATATTATTAACATTCTCAATATTAAAATTTACAAAAGCAACAGATTCTTTAACACACTTCATCATTTCAAATTTTGTTCTGTTCTATTCTATGAATAATTTTTAACATCAGTTTTCTTACATTTCAATCATATTAAATGAACATTTTAGCCTTTCAAACTTCCTTCAGACATTCACTCTATCTCATATAACCAATACACATCACCACAAAAATGGGAAAAAATAAGTAATCTCCAATATACATATTTCATGCTGAACCAGAACTCATCAGTTGGTTCAGATCATCATCTTCTACACATATATGTAATCAGTGCTCAGTTTAAATTAAGATAGCAAATCTTCACACTTTAATGGACAGGTTTCAATTTACTCCACCCTCCAAATCCTCAGCCATCCATACTATTGAAAATCTGATAATAGAATTTTCATTTCCTTATTAATGGTAATATTATTATCATGTTCATGTTCACTTTACATCATTCTGATGTCTCATGGATAGAACCTTGTCTAAGAAATAAACAAATGAGGAGTGGCCAAGATAAAGACTGAATTTGTAATATTTTAAATATAATTAAATTTTATATACCTGAAGACTAGATGTAATATGGAGCATTTAAAGACCAACTTTCAAACTGTCTTCAACCATCCACTCTATCTCGTCCAACTGATACACATTACAACACACATGTGAAAAGATAAATGTTCTCCAAAGATATGTATTTCATATATATATATGAAAAGAAAGTTACTGTTAACATATCTATATATATATATATATATATATATATATATAGGAGATCATTTATTTTTTTTACATGCATGTAGTGATGTATATCAGTTGTATTAGATAGAGTTGATGGCTGAAGGAACTTTGAAGGTCTGTGGTCAAATCCCCTATATTACATCTATGATTTAGATATACAAAATATAGTTATATATATATATATATTAAAAAAACTCTGTTTATTAAAAGACTATTGTAATAACAATAAAAATAATAAATATAATGGTAGTTAAGTATTATATGCAGTCTGCAAATTGAAAACTATATATAATATTGAATTACCATTATATTTATTTTATATATATATTTGTGTGTGTATGTATATAAGGAAATTAAGTCATACATCACATGACTTAATTTAATATGCTTCTACTACAAATGTTATATAATAAGTATGAATAACTCATAACAAGTTTTTCCAAATAACTCTATCCCCAGACCAGTATCTATCTGCTGGCTGTTATCAGTGAGGCACTAGGATATTCAGACATTAGATATAAAAATACTAGCTCAAGCCCAGCATTTGTCTAATGGTTAACTGTTAAGAAGAAAATTTGAAAATGTCAAACATCAATATGTTTTCGATTTCAGTTATCCAACATAAATACCCACATGGGATTGAAGCAATTTAAGATAAACCATATGTTAATAGGTTTAGCAATATAATATTACCAAAGCCTCAAAAACAAAACTATAATTGCAAGAAAATCAAGTCATACATCACATGAATTAATTTAGTAAGCTTGTGTTACAAATATTACATAATGGTCACGAATAGCTTTTAACAAGCATTTCCAAATATTCCTAGCCCCAGACCAGTTTGTAGCTGCTATCTGGTTTTGAAGACATATAGAGGTCTGAAAATTTTACATTTTCTTCTTAATACTTAACCATTAGACTAATGCTGGGATTGAGATTGTATTATTAGATCTAATGTCTGAATATTCTAGCACCTCACTAATGACAACCAGCAGATGTAAAAACTGATCTCTGGATAGGGATCGTCAGAAAGGCTTAGGAGATATTCATTCTCATTACATATCATTTGTAGTACAAGCTTATTAAATTAAGTCACATGATCTATGACTTGATTTCCTCACAATTATAGTTTTGGTGATAAGTTTTTGGTGGTGTTATGTTGCTAAAGCTATTAATATATTGTACCATTTACATATATATATATATGTGTGTGTATGTGTGTGTGTATTTTTTATAAAACTATTAAGTACTGTATTTTCAAATATTTATTTATAAATTTACATATATTATTTTGAAGTAATACAGACATCAATTTATAATATTATATATATATATATATATATATATATATATATATCATGTTTTAATGTAAAGACTACTTTTTCTACTGGTGAAAAAATTGGTGATTTTTTATATAAACCTAAAGACAGAATAGTTTTGGAACACCTAGATTTTTATGAAATTCCATGTTTGCAGTGCTCAAGAAGCTATGTGAGTCAATCTAATATATGAATAAATGTCAGAATTAAGAAACATAGAAATGCTTTTAATCAAAAAATTAGCATATCAGTTTTTACTCCATTTTTTACAAATTTGTCACAAACCTGATTTTGACAAAACAAAAATACTGGCTAATTTGAAAAGATATGATTTAAGAACCATGAGATTGTCAATTGAAATATTAAAGATACCTACTGATTTAAATAGGGCTGATGAAGCACAATGTATTTCAGCTATGTGGAAATCTCTCATTTTATCTAATATTAAGTTGAAATTAATAAGTGAAAAAACGGAGGGAAATAAACATTTTGATAAGCCTCATATTGTGAATGCTGAACTACTTCAAGTTGAATCTCACTTCTCATTTTACACTGAGTCACGTTATTGTTTAAGATCTATCGATTGTTCTTTCAAAAGTTAACCTTAAAAATGGTGGTTGCTAGTCCATGGAAATATTGGATTGTAGTGCAAAATAATACACAGTTTATACCCAAAAATATTATATATATATATATATAAATGGTAGAACTATATTGGCATTTGGTAATATTTAAAAACCTAAAAAAGTGTAAAATTTAAAGATCTCTTCAAATGACACAATTTAGTTTTTTTTTTTTTTTTAGTTAATATAAATTATCCTTTGAAACGTACAATGAAAACTATTTTTGGTGTTATATTATTTTTTAAATTTAATTAAAAATAAAAGTTAGGATTGCAAAGAATGTAGATACATACAGATTACTAATTCAGATAAAAAGAATAAAAAGAAATTATAAATGTAATTATTATGTTCAGAAGAACTAATTAAAGGTGGCCAAAAAAAAGTTGTAAAAGATACTTTGTAACAAAAAAAAATAAATGTATAAGATTATCAATTTGCACATTCTGATAACAATAATATGTGCAGAACCCTGAAAACTGTTCAAAACGTGGGGGTATAATAATTAAGTAAATTTGAGAAAGTGCAACTTGACTTGTCTGGTGTTGGTGGTTTCCATGTATCTGGAATGCAAAAAGTAACTCAAACTATTCTATTCTGAACTAAGCTGTCATGCAGGAGTGGAACCAGGGGGTTTACAAACATATTTCATTATAAAGAAGTCAATCCAAAAGCTTTTGAGTCCAGTCTTAAAGCATACCAAAAATATTAAAAAAAGAAAAATGAGAGAAGAATCATCTAATAAATATTGTGAAAAAAAATGTTTGGTTCTTTATTAATAAATAAATATTATAAAACTATGTATTATATCTCAATATATTCCAGCTGTACTTTAATATTGCATCACACTGGTCCCTGAGGCAGAGAAGCACAATACCAAAGGTAACTGTACCCAGGCCAAAGTTATACAAGGTATGACTTGTCGCCACCTTTCCAGCTACAGAACTTCTTAGCTGTCAAATTCATCACCTGTCATTCAAGGCACTTTATTTGTTTTGAAGTAAACTTCAGGCACCATCTAATTACATGATGTAATTAACATTCCCTGAATGATGGCTACTATTTCAGCATCTGATTTTTTACAAAATAAGCAATGGAGATGTATTAAAATAAACTGCTTTAATAGATTTTTTACCAAGTGATAATTAGTTGTAGGAGTAAAATAATTTGCCAACACATACTAAATTTCCAAAATAATTTATTTTAAAAACTTTAAACAAAATTATGACACAATTTATTATCACTTCCCTGAATAAAATAATGATCACATACCATATACCAGGAACACAAATTATAAATAAATATAAAGCATTAAAATATTATATTAGACATACACTCATTCTACCATAAGCTATTTGTTTGTATGATTTGGATAGTTCTACAAATATTTGTTGATTATATTAACTCTGCACACAAATAGTTCTATTATGATAGTTATAAAGTTCATTTTGACTCTGGATACCTCAAAGATTGCAATGGCTAGAGTAATCACTTAATGTCACACTAGGAATGGAATAATGAAGAAATTAATAATAACTATAGTTTTTTTCTTTACATGTTTCTCTGGATAGACAGCTGCTTGCTTTCTCCTGTGAACAGTATGATGCACCAACCAGTTGCAATTTAGATTTACAGATGAATGGGATTCCTTGCTGCATTTCAGTCTGGCAAATAGATGTTTGAGCGGTTCAGATTATTAGAAGTTCATTGTGGCTAATTAAAGAACTTCAGGTGTTCTAAGATGGTCAGAGAATGGAGTACCTGGGAATATTTCAACTTCTGATTACCAATGCATGATTTTTCTTGGAATTCACAAAATAAGTTTTATTTGCAGAGAGACTGGAAATTATAGTAGGTATATAATGAATAAAAATTATGATAATAACTATGAGTATTTCAAGTTTATTTATATGTGACCCTCACATTGTTCTTATCCTTCCAAATCATTTTGATTACATTTTAATGAACTAAATTTCCATTGTCTTTTAATTCACATTCCTTCTTATATTAATCTAACTTTGGATAATATATGAATTTTTAATTATTCCCATTGTTGTTTATTGGAAGCCATTTCTAATTAATTATTCTCATTCCATCGTTGCTTATTAGTTGAGCAATCTTTGAGTTTGACATGACTTTTTATATTACAAATTTATATTTAATTTTTAATTCAATATTATTCTTTTATATATATTAAAATCAACATTTTTATTTGTGCACACATACATTCCGATTTCTGTACATAACTAAATTAACTGTGACACAATTTTTTTTATTTTAAACAAACGGAAAGAGATCACTTTTGATTTTTATGTAAAAGATTTCTAATTTTAAACATTACTTAGTTATATCACCCCCTCCCCTTTAATTGCTTTTTTTTCTTTTTCCTAAATTTAGCAAACTTCTATGAATAATGACACAGCTTTCCTTTTTTCATTTTTCCATCTAGCAATCTGCGCTATGTTTTTACAACAAATTTAAACAAAACTTTTTTTTAACTTTTTAATATTGACTTTGGACTTTCTAGTACTTATTATTTTTTCCTCTTTCCTATTTTTGTATAAAATTTTAATCTTAAAATTTCATTATAAATATGTAATGCTTAATTAGCAGAACAATTATATATATCATTAAAAACCAATCAACACTTAGACAATCTCAATATCAAAAACAATGAACAATTTCAATCTGTTGTCATGGCAACCTCTTTTTAATAATTGGAATCCCACTTTTATTAATGCTCCATTTTTATTAATAGTCTAATATACTTATATAAACAGTAAAGATTGCATTTTGACCACAAAGATTCAAATTATTGATACAAAGACATTTAAATAAACTTCTTTAATCTTGTAAATATTACCTGTTCTAAACGTAGACTAATAACCAATCAAAGTGCACCCAAAGTGTTACTTATATAATAAATATAATAATATTCAAGGCTAAATGGGTTTGTAAGTAATCATTAAAAACAAAGTCAACACTTAGACAACCTCAATATGTATAACAATCAGCAATTTCAAACAGTTGTTTGGCAACTTTTTTTAATATATATATATTTAAAGAACCATCAAAAAATGAAGTATAAAAAATGGAACATAAAATTTAAAAAAACATGATTTGAAACGAAAATATTGCATTAAAAATTTGTTGTTTGATAATTTTTAATACATTAAAGGAATACAGTTATAAATAACATCACATGGACACTATTGTGTGAAAATTTTGCCTGTTTTATAAATAACATAATGAAATGATTATTAATGATTTTATTAAATTGCTTTGATTTCAGTGTTTGGTTTTATCATTATTTTGAATTTCTTAACATGTATTTTTAAAACAAAAATATTTCCCAGTAAAATATAAAAGTAATTATGAAAATATTTGTTTTAAAAATTACTATATATTTATTTTGCAAAAGTAATCATAAATATATTAATTAATTATAAAAATTATACAATTATTTTTCTCATTACTACAAGAATAGGATGGAATATTTCAAGCATTCTGCATTGTCTACTCGTAGTTGTTTCTATATAACATACTGACATCATCAGAATTATTTTTGTTTTATAAATCAATGTATGTTGTAGTTTCATTTCTACAAACAAGTTGCAAACTTTACAAAGTATTAATATGGACAGCTGCAGGAAATACAATAAAATCTGAATATAACACATGAATCATTTTTATACAAAATACTTCAGCCTAATTAACAGACAAATCTTCACTTTATACATTTAGCAAAAAGGATGAGTAAAATGAATCTGTCTGTTTTTTAAGCTTTTAATTTTATAAACATATCTTTGCTGAGATTGTTGAGAATTCATACATAATTTATTATACAAACCAGGTAAAAATATGTCATTAATTGTTATTAAACTAATAATCAATTATACAGTGTTGAAGACATAATTTCACTTTCAATAACTTTGTTTAACTGATAGAAGTTAATAATTGTACACATGAAGCAAACATAGCATAGTATAGATGTACTTAAAGGTAGCGCAAAACTCTTCCCTAATGTATAAATAAATAACAACTTAGAACCTTTTTAAAATAGAGCAAACAATATATTCTTTAAGATCTTGATGCTTAAAAGCATTTGTTTCTCAAAATTATTAGAAATTCAGAAAAAAAACTTAATATATAAGCCAATAAGAATCTATTCAAGGATAGATACATAATCTAACTTTTAATAACATTGTTTTTCTAATTTAATACAAGTTAATAATTGTAAACATGAAAGTATATAATTAAAAGTGATAAGCCATTCTTCCTCAGGTTTTGAATAAATAACAATCTAAAGATCAAAAATAGATCACATCCACTTATGATTTTTAGAAATTACATCCTGATGAAAAATGGTTTACTCCTTTTAATTATATATATAATTTAAACTAAGCTAATTTCAGTAACAATTATTTGCTGGACTATTTAATTTAATTTTTATTTACCCATTTCAAATACATTCAACTGTAATTAATATTAGACAGATTAATATATAACACAATGTTAGTATAATTCTTCTATTTTTGCATTTTTAGCCCTGAACACTTACAATAACTAGTACAGACATTAAATCTGATCCTTTAGATTTATGAATATTTAATTTAAAATGAATAACTTACCAAGTAAATGACTCTTCCAAAGACAACTGTCAACAGAAATTTCATATAATTATCTATGAGGGTTGTCCTGATTTTTCCAATTTTTTTAGGACCAAGGATTCAAACATCCTGCTTTAATGAGTATTTGGTGGACATTTGGTGCTATTTGCCATTGTCATGTAAGAAGCATCTTTGGATTTTCTTCTTTGTACTCTTTCCTCGGTGTTTCTGCATTTTTCCAATAGAACACTTATATGGACATCAAAAAAATATTGGATAGAGAAAAAAAATTACAAAAAAGGAAATTCAAAGGAATTTCTCACATGGCAATAAAAATAATTTCGTAAATTAACTTAGAGTGATAATACATAATATCCAAACACTGCTAATTGACTTTGCACTGTGGGAAAAATGGTGATATCAGGGAAACCCTCATACATAATTATACAGAATTTCGGTTGACTGTTGTCTTTGGTATAATAGTTATTTTATCATTCAATTTTTCAGCAGATATTTATTCCAACAGGAAATGTATTAACAATCTACTCTTTACATAGAGTTATTACATGGAAATATATCTGGAATAAAAAGTAAAGAGCAAAGCAGCTAAAATCTCTCTAACAATTTTCACTTATTTATTTCTATTATAAATTTCACCAAAATAACATAAACTTCCCTAATCGATTATATTGTTAGTTTGTGAATTAAATAAAAATGTACCCTTTATTAATAAATTAAAGAATTATTAAAATGTCTCACCAGTTCAAGACTTTGCATTTCTTAGAGTAAGAAAGAACACCATTATTTATTGTACAAATGCTTCATTAATTTATCCCAGTGTATCAACAATTCTATTAGAGAAAACAATCTAAAAATTAATACACATGAAAAGCGGATATTTTGTTGATGGACTTAGATTTTTCCTCAGCTTTAAAATAATGTTTATTATATAGAAAAAAATATGAAAATACATAGTATTTTATACATAATATAATTATTTGTTATAATTTCATTCTATTGTGTACATGTTAACCTATTTTAGAAGATTGGACTTAATGAAATCAAAGCTTAAAATGTTATTTTTAGAAGAATTTGTAGTGAAATAGTATTATTTTCTATGTTAATTATTAATTAATATATTTACAAATATAATAAAAAACATGTAAAATTTTTAAAAATTGTGAAAATATGTAATTTATGTTGAAAATAAAAAAACAAAGAATTATGAGTTACAACTAATATTATAATTTTCCCTCACTTTTGGTATTTTTTAATCATTAAAACATATTACTACATGTAAAATTTAAAGATATTTTATTTTCATTAATAAAATGTTGAAATAACTGAAAATGTATTTTGAAATAAAAAAAAAAGCTTTCATTATAAATTAAAACTTATCTTTTATCTTGATAATCATAACATAAAATATCTGCATTACATTGTGCAAAAAATAGGCAAGTTGAAAGCTTTGTTTATTCTCTGAATTTACCTCACATGTAGGAAAATATAGTGGATGTGAAATCAGACTTTCAAGACTCTTCACTATCCACACTATCTCATGCTACTGATACGCATGACCAAACACATGCAGGAAAGATAAAGAATCACCAATATACATATTTCATGCTAAACCAGCACTCATCAGTTGGTCCAGATTGCCATCTGCTATCCTTATACTTTAATGGACAGGCTTCAACCTACTCCAACCTTCAACTCTTCAGCCATTTATACCATTGAAAGTCAGATGATAGATTTCCCAAATCCCATGCTGATGCCAACATTGTTCTCAGGTAGATGTTGAACCCAAGTCACTCTGACTCATCACATATAGGACAGCATCCAATTAAATACATAGAAGAAATGTGAGCAGAATGCAAGTTTAATATGTAAGATTTGAAATACCAAGCTCTCTTATATCTGGAGCCTACATTCAACACTTTTCACTATCTACACTATTTCATAGTGGTATGAGATAGTGTGGATAGTGAAGAGGCTTGAAAGAATTCAAATTCCCTATTTTTGTAATTAGGTTCCAGGTATAAGGGTTTCTGCTATTTCAAATCTGACATGTATGAACTAAAATGAAAGTAAAATATAGATTTATTATTATTAAAAACAGCCATAACTCAGGTAAAATATATATTGAAAAATGAATATTACAAAATAACATCACATTTGAAGAGTCATTGTAAAAATGCAACAGGATGTGCTATTGCTCTTATCATTAACATGAAATAAAGAAAGAGTTTAAAAGATCATCATAAGATGTGATGAAGATAATCTATACAATTTGCATTATTGTATTGCTATACAATAATACAAATTGAAAATATGTAGGAAAACAAATATAAGATTTTTTCCTCCTGTTATATGATTTTTTCTCTGCATAAAGATATCTTTGACAGAATAAATGTGTTGGTTAGAACATTGCCTTAAAATTTGATATTCAGAAATCTAAAAATGTAGTGTGACTTTCATGATAGTATCGCCACTGGTCAGTCCAGCAACACTTGAAGGAGAGTGAATAACAATACAACTCAAAACATTGTGTAATCTACTAACCAGTGATATCTATGTGTGCATTATTTCTAACAATTGCTTGTATTTGGAAAAGTTTAAATAAAGTTCAAACGTTCTTGACATCCAATATTTAAAGATAGATCAAATAAGCCAACACATTATCACATTTACAATAACAAAGAAATCATTTAAAAGTAGAAAAAAAGTTTTATGAGATAATTATAGTGTTTCTGGAAATGAAAATATGCTCGTTACACACTTCATAGATAGTAGGATGTGAATAACATGGACTTTTCTAAATTTTTTAAATTATTTAATTAATTATAAAATAAAGATTACTGGACTAGAGTTGTTAGATCAGAAGTGAGATTTCAAAAAACATAGATCAATTGCAGACATGTATGCAAACTTTTAAATGCAATTTTCATGTTATGTAATTCATATTTCTTCTTACTATTTTTGTATTCAGTTTTCTTTTATGTGATAAAAATTATTAGATCAGAAGTTGAGCTTTGATAATGTGCTATTACTTTAAATATTATAAATTTCATGCACTCACACACACATCATATTTAAAGTAATTGTGCATTAATGGAGTTTGACTTCCATCTAATAATTGAAATATTTTCAGCACTTTATAATAATACTGAAATAGATTTTATGCAATAATAAAGTTCATAATTCATTTAAAATCAGGATTTCCCCATTTTATATAAACACATTAAATTTTACAAGATTGTAATGTAAATCTGTTCCAACGTTATAGATGCCTATACTATGCATGTTGTTGTTTTTGCATTTTAAATCTATTTTTGCTTTTTAACAAAAAGTATATGTAATCAATTAATCATTTAATGTTTGTAGGTTTATTTTTAAAAGGTGAGTAACAGCAGTAGGCACAATTAAATTTGACAATTAAAAATTAAAATCTGATTTTAAATTGTAATTAATAATTTAAAAATTACATAATGTGATCTGAAATTAATGTGAAACAATGAAATTTGATTTTTAAATGGAATTGAAAATTAAAAAAAAATAAAGACAAATATAAGAATTTAATTTTTAATTGTTAGTTTTAATTAAATTTTGCCCAACAGTGGTGAGTAGATGTCTTTTTATTAACATATGTCTAAATTCTTATTTTTATTTTAAACTTTTAGTTTACACTAATGACAGAAAAAAACACCCCAAAAAGTGAATTTCTTTGGAAACAAAAATTTCAATTTTAGATCACTTAGTGAAAGGGGAAAGATCAGAAGTAATTAGAAAACATTTTAGTTTGGGTGAGTGTATTATAAGAGCAATTAAAAAAATAAAGTTGGCACTAGTTGTATTTCCTCTTGTAACAAATCTGATTTCTTTCCATTTCACAAATGAACTTGCATATCATCAAATAACAATAATGTTTAAAATATTGTACAATGTATGAAATGATGTAAAATACTGTAAATTACACATAAAAATATATTGTTTTGAATAATATTAAATACTGTAGTTAATAAAAAAAATAAAAAAAGTTTGTCTTGTATAATTTTTTTTTTCAAATTTGAAATGTTTTATAAGTCATATTTTGTTTTTTTTATGCCAATTTTAAAGTAATTTTACATTGTTGTTTTGCTTTTATGCAATTTTTTAAAAATACACAGTATGTATCCCCCATTTTTCAAGGTAAGTTAAGTCTATTTTTGTGCAATTTCTTTTGTGTGTGTTTCTGAGAAACCTATCTACCACATAAAATGTGGCCGAGGTGTAATTGATATAATATGTAAATGAAGCATAACATTAAAACAAGGTGATTCTATATTCCTTTTTTTTTGAACAATGGAACAAAAGAGTCATTTTTATTGATGGAATGTGGATCCTTTGCCTTTGACCAAACCTCTTTCTAATCTCTTTTTTTATCATCTCTGTCCAAGCATATTATTGTAACATGTGATGGAGAAAACATGTTCCCCATGGTGCATTCGTGATCTAAAAAAATCAATCTATATTCAGTCTTTTGTTTAGCTCTATTATACAAATATGCATGTTGAGCAATTCTTTAGAGATCTATTTGCATGAAATGCTCTAAAATAAATAAATCTGCAAGAAGAATCAGCTCATGCATTTTTATAGGCTCATTTAAATGCATGCTCTCAGCTACCTTGTCTTTAGGATTTTTCAATAAATTATTAATAGAAGATAGAAATCTAAAGCTAACCCTGTACATTTTAGCACAAATGTTCCTAAAGTTATGTGCAGTATGTCGGATGTAAGAATGTTTTAGCCAAACTTTATACCTATTATTAATGTTTCTAACTTTATTTACATTGGTGTAAAATTTCCCAACTGTTATAATAAGCATGCTATTATTATAACCAATCCTATTAGACTATTCATATACACACCTATGTTTTTTTTCTATCTGTCTTTTACTTATATAATTTTTTTCTATATAAGAAACATTTAAAATCAGATAATTGGTGTACTATTGGGAGTTTTTTTCATATGCTGAATGGCTTGCCTTATGTATAAAGGTTTTAGTAAGTCAAACTCATTTTTTATTTTTTTGAATATGCATGTCCAGAAAATCGATTCCATAATTGATATCTTCTATTAATATAGTCCATTCTAGAGGTGATTTATTTTTGAGCTCCAGCCATATATTGTTGATCCAATCATCTGCTACACAAATAAACATATTGTCTATGTATGACAAGTAAATATTGTTAGATAAAGGGATTAAATATTTAGGTGCAATATTATCTTCAAGCTTAGAGAGAACAGTGCTACAAACAATACCACTTAGCAGTAACTTCATTATTCAACCATTCTTCATTTTATAAAACATAAATAGAATTAAAAAGATTAATAATATGTTTAAATTGTGTACAAGCCTTACTTATGAACCATTTATTGCAAATAATCTTAGGAACAATTGTGCTAGCATGTACAAGGTTAGCTATAGATTACCACCTAGTCTTAATAATTTGTTGAACAATACTAAAGTCAATATATTGGCATGTGCGTCAGATAGTCTATAAAATTGCATGTACTAATCTACCTGTAACTGTGTTTATTATGGGCAATCTTTTGCAAATAGATCCATGAGAATTGCCCCAAATGCATATTTATTCAACAGAACTAAACAATATACTGAATAGAAACCAATCCTTTCAGATCATGAGCTTGCCTTGGATCACATGTTCTTTCATCAAGTGTTAGAACAATATTCTTAGAAAGAGATGATAGGAAAATAAAGTACAAGGAGGCTTGGGCAATTGCAATGGATAATACATTCGATCAATTAAAAGGATTCATATGTTCCATTGTCTAAAAAATAGAATATCTAATTGCCTTATTTGCATAATATGCCTCACTTAAATATAATGTCATATCAATTATATAAGATTATCTTTACTGTATAACTTTATTCAGCATTATGATTATGGCAGTATTTTGCCAAAAACTGACTCAGAGCAATTAATTAGTATATGTTTATTGATTTATATCTTTTCATCTGAACTCAAAGTCAACAAGAATTACAGATTTTCATAAAAAGAGTTAATACCGGTGAGATTTATATATTTTAATTTAATATTAAACAAACAAACCTTCTACTATAAAAGTATTAATAAAACAACTGTTTTCAGATATATTGCCACCAATAAAAAATAGATCCATTTAAGAATATAATTGATTATGATTTTAGATAAACCGACCAGATCTTATTATCTATTCTAAAAATGTTAAAAGGACTGAAAATCCTATGAATTAGCTAATATTACAAAATGTAAAGGAATGTCTTAATACTATCTTTAGTAACAGATATAAACTCCAAGTATTACTCCACAGAAGCTAAGTAATTAGAATTTCTAGTTAAAATAAATTTATCTGATATAACAACCAACATTTTTCTTTCTAATAAAAGAAACAGCAAACATAAATAAGAAGAGATCATAAACTATTATTTGTAGTTATAATTCTTGTGTACACATTGTTTAATCTACTTTTTTTAACTCCTTCAAAAATATCATAGTCTTAATATAGAATATCTTAGATTACGCTTGTTTTATTCCAACGACATTGACAAATATACACATTTCAGGTACATTCAACATTGAGAACTTAAATGTGAACTATTAAAATGTTTATGATTCTATATGCCAGTAATTGAGCTATTATCTATCAGAAATGTTTGTATTATTTATGCAGACTTAATAATTTTTGTTCTATTTTATAATTAATGTGAAATAGACCATGTCCACTTTTTGATTCAGATTATATTACAATGAAGTTGAAAAGAGGAAATTATTATTATTATTATTTTTAATTACATAATCTTCATTGGTGGTCGAGAGGTCAGCGCGACCGCCTTGCACTTGCAGGCAGTTGCCCGGGTTGCGGGTTCGCGTCCCGGATGATGCTATGACACTTAAAAAAAAAAAAGGCGAAATTATTTTTTTCATTCTGTCTATAATCATATATTATAAGAAAAATTGTCTATTATTTATAAAGCAATGTCTGCATGTAAATTTGTAAAAATGCATGACCGGACATTTGTTCCTTCTTTATAATACAACCACTTTAATTTTAACAAAAATAATATTTTTTTACCGAGCATGCGCAACAGTAGTAATAATATTTTATAAGAATTTTCTGATTAATATATATGTATATATTAAATACCTAAAAGGCAATCAATATTTGAACTATCAGACATGCTTTTATTTCTAACTGTCAAAAACATCTTTTTTAAAATAAAATAAAGATACTAAAATTAGCTAATATAGTGTTTTAAAAATTAAGGCATAGATAAAATTGGATAATATCGTTAAAAGATTAGTAATAATTGACATTTTGATTGCAAATGAAGTTCTCTTGTAGGCAAAGATCAATTACATACAGAAAAAAATGTTTTTAATTTCATATGATTGATTGCGTAACCATTTAAATACGACGTAAAACTCCTGTCATATAAAAAAACAGTTTTCATTTTTTTTTATAAATAAAAACTTGCTTCTCTAATATAAATTTATAAATGTGTCTTTTTAGACTAATATATTAATTGGAATAGAAAAAAATACATATTTTGGTGCTATTAAATCAAGGTTGAATCCATTTGATGTTACTTGATCCATCACATGATTTCAGTAATCGTAGAGCCCTTTGGATGATATTAAATCAACGTGAATCCAATCGATTTAAAGTGATCTATCACTGTATTTTAGTTGTGGTAGAACCATTTTTTGACTGGGGATTCACTTTTATTTGTATCGTGAAGCTGACAGTAATAAAGTAGCTGGGTTTGATAACTCAAGATCGCTGGATTAAACCTCTACCCTTCGTTTTGATGTTTTATCCAAAACAACGTATGATCGAATTATTAATAGAATATTTTTTCTTCTGAAAATATAACAGGAATGTAAACATTACTTAAAGTGATTTATTAGTGCTATACTTTAAAGGATTATAATATTATATTAAAAAGAAAATATTTTAATTGACATTCGTTATCTCAATTTCTCTTTATAATTCGTGGAATTTTCTTTCAAAATGTAAAACACTGAAAAATAGAAATAAATTTTGTGATTAATAAAGAGAAATTTAAAAATTGACTTGAACTGTCATTGCAAAAATCAAATAATTTAAACTGATATATCATCATCATCATCATCAACCATTATCAATCCACTGCAGGATGAATGTCTCTCCAAGTTTAATCCATCTTCTCCGATCTTTAGCTTCTCTTCTCCACAACACCCCTGCACATTTTCTTATTTCATCCATCCATCTCACATGTGGTCTCTTTCTGGGTCTTTTACAATCTCTTGGAATCCAGTTTAAAATTTCAATTGTCCATCTATTATCATCTCTTCTAGCAATATATCCAGCCCAACTCCATTTCAATCTTTTAATTTTTTCAATAAGGTCAGTAACACCTGTTTGTTGTCTTACCCATACATTGCGTTTTATATGTGTGTGTATTTTCTTAATGAGTTATTACATAAATCATCAGCTGACTGTTAATACAAAACTAGTTAATGACTTTTGTTATAATCCAAGAAACAATTGTTCCGAGGGTCTTGATTGGTTATATATATACGTTTAAACTTACTACACTTATAAATTCCATTTTAGACAACTGAAACCCATGACTACATACATGTGAAAGCCTGAGTTCAATTTCTTTATAATTAAGTATATAAAATATAATTATATACACCATTTTATATCTTTGGTTTCTGATTCAATCCCATTTACTGTAATTACTTATATTTATAATATATTAAATATGTACTGTAAATCCTGATTTAATTAAATATTAAATATAAATAAAAAATAAATGATTAACAAAATTTGAATAAAATGATTCAATTCAAATATAAAATAATATTAATCCAAATGATGATGATTTATAACAAACAGGTGCCAAATTTTTTAACTAAAAAGCTTGATTTTGGAAAAGTTATTAATGAATTATTATCATCATTTACGAACTATTACCACCATCCATGCATGCCCTCCAGTGGATTGCATGATTTTTCAGGGTTGTGGATATTTTGTAGCATATTGGATATAAAAGTACAATGTTTGAACTGAAATAGATAGGCAAATACAAACTAAATAAATTAATAAAAATAACATAATTTATTAACATGAAATATAAAAAAACTGTTGCATATATACTAATAAACATTAATGCACATATAATATATGAAATAAAAATATTTTTGATTTAAGTTGAAGATCTTATAATATGTTTAATGATAAGATCTTTGAATATGAAAGCTTTACACAGTTCCAAAGCATGTTTTTCTGTCAATATATTTTTTTAATATATTTTAGTTGTCTTCATTAATTCCTACAAATATGACAGTTCTTCTGCTTAGGCACCAGTGGTATTAGAGAGAAAATACAACAATATTAGTCATGTTGCATAAGGTATATCAGTAAGATGTGGGTAGTTCTTATGACATTGTCCATTTATCCTTTCATAGGAATATTACAACAGGCACTGGCTGGCTTTGGCAAACATCTGCATAAGATTCTGATTCTGAATGAATTTTCTGAATATTTTGACTTTTTTTGATTTTTATTGCATAATCACATATAGCATATGGTTTTCTTCTTGAAAAAATCATCACCCTCACTGTTATAATTTGAATATTGAAAAAGTATTGTTTAAAAAGACAACAAGTGTGTTTAACCATGTTAAAGTAAAAACAGTTTCAACCAGCAATGTCTATCAATGTTGTTGGATTACTGCAGCACTGATTTTTGAGATGTCTTCAAATAAACTAGAATAGACTAGACTGTTTTTACTGGACTGGAATGCAATAATAAATTATCCTTCATTGCTTGTTACTGATCTATGTATATCCTTCTTGATGTTGTTTAACAACATGGTTTTCATTCAATGAATTAACCACCAGCTAATTACAAAAATTGACTTGTTTTATTTGACAACATATTTCTTTTTTTAAAAAAAAAACATGTAATTTAATACATCAATGGTGAATTTTTAAGATTTGATACTCAAATTAATGAGAGGAAAAATAATAGTTTCCCTTTCTCTCCCCTTTTATTTATTTACAATAGATAACAAATGACAAAGAAAGAAAAATAGTTGCTGGAAATTAAATTTTAAATGACAACTCATAAAATATTAATAATGCTAAAATTGTAATATATTTAACTTTGCCATTCAATCTACTATAAAAATTTAGGAAAATCATATTTAAAACTCAATTCAAAAAAGGCAAACTAAAAATGGTTCAAAATGCTTTAGATATTTTTAAAGAAATTATGCAGTTTCAAAAATGTTATGTATTAAAAGAATTTTTCCCATACAAAATAATTTATCAATCCATTATTTTTCACTCATTACAATGTAACTTTAATAAAACAAGCAAAACTCTCTATATTTATTGCCACTCAGTAAAAGCCAGAGTAATTAATGGATGCCAGAAGTCTTGTGCATAAAATCTTCATCTACTGCCTACTCATCCAATATCACTAGACTAGCCACTGGCTTGTGAGCTTTATCAGTGAAGATCCTTGGATCTGAGAGCACTGCACCTAGATCATAGGATCTAATGCAACCCTCCAGCAGCAACATTTTATATCTACTTGACTACAAAACTATGAGTCTTAAATGGACAACACTAATATTTACAATCTAAGCTCATTAGCTTATATAGTCATATAGGTTTGAACTACAGTTTGGTGTCTTTTGTTCTTTAATAACAATATCCACCACTTTCCTATTATGATAAATTGATTTCAAGACAATACACATCATATTTTCACCAATTGTATTGTTTGTTTATAACTGTTATTAAAACAGACAAAACTCTGTGTACTTATTGCCACTCAGTACAAGCCAGAGAAATCAAGAGATACCAAAAGACTTGTGCATAAAAACCCCATTTAGTATCTACACATACAATATTCCCAAATGAGTTTCTGGCTAGTGGCCTTCATCAGTGAGGAGTCTTGGATCTGATAGCACTGCACCTAGAATTGGATATAATGGCAACTCTTCAGCAGCCAACATTTACCTCTACTTAACTACATAATTATGAGTTTGAAATTGAAAACCCTGTAATATTCACAATGTAGTCTTATTAACTTATATAGTCATATAGATCTGAACTCAGTTTGGTACATAAACATTTTAGTGTTATTTTTGGTTCTTTAATAACCATAGTTACCACAATCCTATTAAGCAAGAATATTTTTAAGTCAATAAACATCACATGATCATCATTTCTTATGCTTGCTTATAACAATAAACATCACATGATCATCATTTCTTATGCTTGCTTATAACTGTTATTAAAACAGTCAAAACTCTGTATACCAAGCCAGAGAAATCAATGGATTCCAGAAGCTTATGCATAAAATACTCATCTAGTGCCTACTCATACAATATCCCCAGACTAGAATCTGGCTTGTGGCCTTCATGACTATATAAGATAATGAGCTTGGATTGACAATATTAAGTGTTATCAATTAAAGATTCATAGTTTTGTAGTTAAGTAGATATAAAATGGGGCTGCTGGAGGATTGCATTAAATCCTAAGATCTAGGTGCAGTACTTTCAGATCAAGGCTCTTCACTGACTAATGCCACAAAACCAGAAACTAATCTGGTAATATTGGCCGAATAGACAATAGATGGAGATTTTATGCACAAGCCTTCTGTCATTCATTGATTAGTCTGGCTTGAACAAAGAGGCAATACATATAGAGAGAGTCTTTCCTGTTTTAATAATACTTATAAGCAAGCATAAAATGGTGATTATGTGATATTTGTTGTCTTAAAACCAATCCTGCCTAATATTATAATGGTGGCTATTATTATTAAATAACCAAAAACACCAATATGTATAGATACTGAACTGAGTTCAGACATATTATGACTATATAAGCTAATGACCTTGGATTGAATATATTATAGTGTTTTCAATTTAAGACACATGGTTTTGTTGTTAAGTAGAGATAAAACATCTAGGCGTATTCCCTCAGATCCAAGGCTTTTCACTGATGAAGGCCACAAGCCAGAAACTAGTCTGGGGATAATGGATGAATATGCACTACATGAGGATTATATGCACAATGTTCTAGCATCCACTGGTTACTATGGTTTGCACTGAGTGGCAATATGTATAGAGAGTTTTGCCTGTTTTAATAACAATAATAAGAAAGCAAAAGAAATACTGTCCATTTGATGTTTATTGGCTTAAAAGTAATTCTGACTAATAGAATAGTAGTGGCTACATTTACTAAAGAACCAAAGACCTCAAAGTGTATAGGTACTGAACTGAGTTCAGACCTAAATGACTATATAAGCTAATGAGCTTGTATTGAAAATAATATAGTGTTTTCAATTTAAGACTCATTTTTTGTAGGTGAGTAAAGATAAAATGTGACTGAGAGTTTCATTAGATCCTAAGATCTAGTTGCCATGCCCTCAGATCCAAGACTCCTCTGATGAAAAACACAAGCCAGAACCTAGTATGGGGATATTGGACAAGTAGGCCTCTAGATGGGGATTTTATGCACAAGCCTTCTGGCATCTATTGATTACTCTGGTTATAAGCAAGTATAAGAAATGGTGTTCATATGATATTTATTGACTTAAAACCAATCCTGCCTAATATGATAGTGGTGGTTACAGTTATTAAAAAACCAAAGACACCAAAATGTATAGGTGCTGAACTGAGTTCACACTTATATGGCTATATAAACTAATGAGCTTGAATTGAAAATAGTGTTTTCAATTTAAGACTCACAGTAAAGTAGTTAAGTAGAGATAAAAGGTGGATGCTGGAGAGTTGCATTAGATAACATTTTTGTGCAGTTATCTAAGATCCAAGATTCCTCACTGATGGCCACAAGCCAGAAACAAGTCTGGGATATTGGATGGATTGGCACTATATAGGGATTTTATGCACAACCAAATGGTGATCATGTGATGATTATTGGCTTAAAACCAATCCTGACAAATAGATTAGTAGTGGCTATGCTTATTAAAGAACCAAAGACACCAAATGTATAGGTACTAAACTGAGTTCAAACCTATATGACTATATAAGCTCATGCTTGGATTAAAAAAAACATATAGTGTTTTCAATTTGAGTGGCATAGTTTTGTAGTTAAGTAGACATTAAAGATGGCTGCTGTAGGGTTGCATTTAGATGCTAAGATCTTGGTGCTGTGTTCTCATTTCCAGGGCTATTCACTGACTAAGGCTACAAACTCTAATATATTTATATATTAGTTCCCAGAGGGTAGTATTTGATTTTTTAGTCATGTGGGGTGACTATATATATATATATAAATAAATAGTTTTTTTTCCATTTATAGTTTGGGAGGGCTATTTAAAGATTAAATCTAATGTTTCATTTGTCTTTAATAACTTTGTAAACTTGTTAGTTTATTAGCAAAATTTAAGATCATTTCATTTGCTTATTTAAAATTTCATGCTATGTGTTTGAGTTAGTTTGTATTTCAATATTTAACAGCATTTAGCATACTACTTCAAATTGGTTATCATTTTGAAGTTTGCTATTATTGAGATATAGACTTTTAAACAGAGCGCATTACTGGATATTTGTAAACAGGCAAAAACTCTCCATATAGTAGTGCCCTTGTGCTAACCAGAGTAATCAATGGATGCCAGAAAGCTTGTGCATAAAATCCCTATCTAGTGCCTACTCATCCAATATCCCCAGACTAGTTTCTGGCTTGTGGCCTTCATCAATGAGGAGCCTTGGATTTGAGAGCACTGCACCTAGATCTTAGGATCTAATGCAACCCTCCAGCAACCACCTTTTATCTCTACTTCACTACAAAACTATGAGAATGAAATTGAAAACAATAATCTTTTCAATCTAAGCTCAATAGTTTATACAGTTATGTGCTAGCATGAGATGGTGATCATGTGATGTTTAGTGAATATTTGTAATTGTATAATGGTTTATATGTTTGTATAATTATTTCAGTTTGTGTTAACAGTAATTTTACTTTCATTTATAGTTTGGGAGGGCTATTTAAAGATTAAATCTAATGTTTAGTGTATCTTTAATAACTGTAAACTTGTTAGTTTATTAGCAAAATTTAGGATCGTTTGCTTATTTAAAATTCCATGCTCTGTGTTTGAGTTAGTATGTATTTCAATATTTAACATCGTTTAGCATACAACTTCAAATTGGTATCATTTTGAAGTTTCCTATTATTGAGATATAGACTTTTAAACAGAGGGAATTACTGAATATTTGTAATTGTATAATGGTTTATATATATAATCAAATTATATTTTTCTACAAGTATTATTTATGATAACAGCTAAATTATTTGTATAAAATTATTAAAAATATATAGCAAGATAATGAAATAAAATACTTTTGCTTAATTGGATTCAGTTGAGTTTTTTAACAATCAGTTCATTACTCCTTTGCCTTCAATTTTAATAATGAAATAAAATTTTCTTCGTTTTTTGTTGCCATTAGTTTCAGTAAATTTTATATTTGTCTTAAAAAGTAAATAAAACAAAACAACATTTTTTGTGAAAGAATATTTAAAATTATTTCCATCTAGACTAAATGTGATATTAGTTAGCATTAAAACAGAAAAGGGGGTATAAGATTAAAACTACAAATGCTAAATTCAAACTAATTTGATTTTAAAAATATGCTCATACTTAGAAAGTAGTGAGAGGGACAACTTTTTATGTATAAAAATATGAAATTAACCTTTCCTTTGTACAATATTCCAATAATCAAATTGAGATAATAGTTAACAATTTTTATTGGTCAATTACAGAATCGCCAGTAAAAATATATTTGTCTTTTGAAATTAAATTTGTTTTAGTTTACTTTATAAAATGAAAATTAATCATTTATCAAATTGTTAAAATAAATAAAAGTTTTAAAAATAAATAAATTTCTATTCAGAATTAATGAAAATAATCTATAGTGGTCAACATAACATGCATGCCTATCCAATTATAAATTATGACTGTGAGGTATAGACATCTTTGCCAATTTTTTTTTACTTAAAAGTAAACATTTTCTATTAAAATCAGGATTATTATTCTGGAATAATTAATATTATATACATATTTTGTGAAAAAAATATTAAATGTGTAAAACAAAAGGTTGAAAATTGTGTTTTCTTTACAAAATTCAAAGCAAGACATAGAACTGTCAAAATTATTGACAGGAGCTTTTTTTTGGAGGGAATAAAAAACAACCAATCTGCACCTTGAAAAGCAGTCTTACATAATTGTTATATCTCTAAATTTAAATATTAATGATTTTTAATTGTAAAATAATTTTAAAGGTGACAACATTATTAATATATTTTCTCTATAAAATAATAACTGTAACACAGGCTTATTATATACCTGTGTCTATATATGTAATATATAGGGTATATGAGCACAGATTTTCACACAAACGACCACTCTCCACTCTATCTCATAACACTGATACACTTGAACACATATATGTTGAAAAGATAAATAATCACCAATATATGTATTTCTGCTAAACAAGCAATCATCAGTTGGTCAAGATTATCATCTCTATACATATATGCTATAAGTGCTCAGATATATATTAAGATAGCCAAACCTCATACTTAAAGGAACAGGCTTCAATCTACTCCACACTCCAACTCTTCTAGTGTTAAAGTGTTATGAGATAGAGTGGAGAGTGGTGGGTCATGTTAAAGTCTATGCTCATATACTCTATATAAAGTAATGTAAAATTGACAAAATAATATTAAAAATAGTGCTTTGGAACTGATTTAAAGCCACATATGAAAATAACTGGTGCATGCTATTGCAGAATTAAGGCATTTAAAAATTAATAGTGGTATACCATACTTGAGTATGTTGCAGAGTAAATTATAATTTGCAAAAACTAAACACAGTGAATATTTTTATAATATATATATATATATATATATATATATATATTCATTATATAATATATATATATATATATATATATATATATATATATATATATATATATATTATTAATTATATGTGGTATTAATAAAAAAGTGTAGTTATTCCTTGAGAGTTGATGAGATATTTAAATAACCAGGAGTACTAATACTGATTTAATAATAAAACCTCACATTCTAGAGTCTGACAGACTGCCATAGAATAAACCACATAAGTTTAATGAAGGTAGTTTTTAATGATGAAGGGCATGAATTAAAATCATATGCTATACTAAGAATATGGTATAATGCACCAGAGTTACTAAATATAGCATATAGGTTTTACTCAAGCAACAAATATGATTTGAAATACAATTATAAAAATAAAATCATAGCTAAATTTATTTAAAGAATATTTAATTAGTAATTAATGGAAAACATATTGAAGATATATTTGCCATTCAGTAAAGTAAAGATGAAATATAATGTAATGAATATATAATCTAATTAGATTTAAAGTACATATTAATGCTACAGTAATGCTTGTATATAACCACTTAAATGTATGTTCTCTTCTGATAATAACTAACTTGCAATTTATCAAAGCCCAGTCCACATTACAAAGAATGCAGTTCTTACTCTTCCTATTTTAACATACCTGAATTATCCATTTGTTAATTTGCAATCCCGTCTATTGTCCAAATGCATGAAATTTCCTAATCTGTTTAATTGTTGGCATATGTACCTCTATAAGCGATTATATTTTAACACTAAAGGTTTTTCATTTATTTTCTTATTATTGTTTTTAATTGCAAATTGTGACTTTGAGGTTTTTTCTTGTCACATCTCAGAAATAATTTTAAAATGTGCTTTAAAACTTAGGTGCAGAAGAAATATGATGCCCTTATTCTTCTAATCAAATTTTTGAGAGATGTTACTTCATTTTTTATTTAAAGTAAGATCATAATTATTGATAAAAAACACATGTTAATTTTGAAAAATAATCAAAAAATTAGTCAGTCTAAATGTTATGCAACATTCAAGTAACACAAATGATAGGTATGAGCTTTTGAGTCTGTTTTTTAATTATGGCTTTGCAAAAAATTCTAAGACCCCACCTGAAGTCAATTTTTTGCTATTTCTTTATTGTTAGAAATTTGAGACATAGATATTTTATGAAATATGTCTGTCAATTTATTATTCATATTTTGTTTTATTAAAAAACTATCATGTATAGTTATACAATAGTCAAATATGTTTAAAAATACATATATACAAGCAACAAAGATTACAAATTATAAAATTATTATATAAAAGCCTTTTTCGGCAAATTATGTTTTTTTGCCCTTTTCAATATGTAAAGTTTGTTCACATTATATTTTTTTGTCAAATTTTCATCCTATATTTATTGTTCCATAAAAATAGAGACAGGTGCAATATTTTGCTGATAATTATTGCTTTTAATATCTTACTGTAAACTAAAGGTAATTCATATAATTAAGTAATTAGTGGAATTACTTTTTAGTCTAGAAATTTGTTTTTTCACATGTGTCATAGCATCAGCTGGAAAGCAAACCTGCTAACCTGGGATGACTGCTTGCAAAACAGCTGTCACTGACTTCTCGACCACCAATTCTTTACAATGTTTTGTCTAATGTGGCTTGTGCATTGGTAGCATGGTTAACTCTAGGGTATAATGTTGTTGAATTGCAACCCTAAGTAATTTCAGAACTGAAACTCTAATCAATAAAATGGTTGCTTCCTTTCTTTTACAAAGTTTAGTAAAGTGGTGGACTCAAGTCATTGCAGCTCTGTCATTTCATGTGCTCAAACTTTATATGATCTTCTGAGCAATAAACAATTTGCTAATTTTTAATTGTGCAACAATCTAGATTTGAAGGTTCTTAAATCAAGATCCATCTCAGTTTTTTCCTGTGTTCTAATGTTTTATGAACACCCACACCATTGATGATTTTATTATCTTTTAATTTTATAACAAAATTATTTTAAATATCATTATATAACCGCAATTACAAAAATATATATATTTGTAATTATACAAAAAAAAAACCTTCAGCAAATAATTGTATGCTTTATTCTATGTTAGACATCTGGTTTTACCATCGATATAACATTGCATACAAAGTGACATCTATATTTTATTATAGATATAAAAATAAAAATTGTAAACAAATAAAATGTGAATAAAATAGAATTTACTGTTACATATTGAGAATAATCAAATAAATTTTACTAGCACAGTGTTAGATTGTAATTATGTTTAGAGCATAATTATGTATTCTCACTAGTATCATTTTTATAATAATAAACAGTGATGTTAAATGCAAAGATATTCTCACTCCAGTCAGAAGATAAAAACTTTGAAAAATTAAGAATGGCTATTTAATTTTTAAACTTAGGCACATCTATATGCAAATTTCAAATGTCTTAAGTTGAGAGCATGAATAAGTAAATCATTCACTTTAAATTCATTTCTTTTAATAAACTTATTAGTACTTATAAAATATATTTTACTTCATGCTAAATATAACAATATTTCACAAGTGTTAATAAGTTTATTAAAATAAATGAATTTAAAGTGAATGATTTATGTATTCATGCCCTCATTTCAAGACACTTAAGATTTCCCTATGTAACTGCATTTAGGCTTGAAAATAAGAGTCATTCTTACTTTCTCAAAGTCTTTATCTTTTGTATTTGATGAGAGGATCCTTGAATTTAATATCACTATTTAATATTAAAATCATGATGCTATTGTGAAAAGTTGATTATCCTCTAAATAGAATTATAATGGGTTTTTTCTTATTTTTAACAATCTATTTTCAGTTAAAACACCATAATATTATTATTATATAACTGTTGAAAAAATAAAACACTTATTACAAATAACAAAGCATTTACTATATTTAGAATTAATGCTATGCATTAAATAACAAATAACGGCAGCGTAAGTTAAAAGATTCATTATAAATAAAAGATAAAAATTAATGTTGACTAGACTGACAATATGAAAGTTGAACTTAATGAAAGAAATCGAATATAGAAAATTCAAGTTTAAGTCCATCAAGTTTTTTGATAAAGTAGAGAACTTAATCAGATGTGAAGAATACTTTTGATAAACACCAAACAATATTTAAAACATTTCCTTCAATTATTATTTTTTATAGTTTAGTTTTTATGTTTGGGTTTTTTAAAAGATATGGGAAAATTTTGGTTGAAAGGTTTTGGACTGAGTTGTTTTTGCTTTATATTATTTTGTTTTATTATAATTTTATATGAGAACATGAAGATTAATAATTTTGGTTGTATTGAAATAATATTTGTCTAATTTTTTTATGTTGTAGATCTGACAAAGACTGCTAGTACCATCGAAACTGTTATAATAAATAAAATTATTTGCTTAAAGTGTTAAAGGAGTGTTGATGAGTTTATAGTAAAATTGAAAAGTAAGTAAAAGTAAAATCTACCCGAGTAAATTTGTTTATAAATTGAGAAATGAGACAATATAGTTGTGAAAAATAAACATATTGACTTTTTGTATATAAAAAAAACAAATTCCAAAGCAGCCATGAAAATGGCATCTTATAAATTATGATTTACCATAATTGAATTATGATATCCCGTGAAGCAATAAAAGCAAATATTTAATGTATATATCTTAGGGTAACATTTATTTAAACAGGAATTCCATTTTTAAAATCTAGTTAAAATTTGCAATAATAATGTGTCCAAGGCAACAAACAATTAAGATTAGTTGCTCATGCTAAACTAATAGTACATTGTCTATTGTTAAAAGGAGGTTACCTTGACAACAGTTTGAAATTGTTGATTGTTATTGATATTGAACTAGTCTAAGTGTTGACTGGTCTTTAATAACATATGCATTTATAATACTCTATTCTATGAAGGCAAATATATTCAACAACTGATTATTAAATGTAAATGTAAAAAAACACACTTAGATCTAAATAATATATCTGAGCAATGTATTGACATTCATTTAAATCTAGGTAGCAAAGTTGGGTAATCAAATCATGCAATACCATGTAAGTAAATAAATTACAGTCATCCAGATCAATATATAGAGACCAATGATCAGTATTTTATCCTATATCAAGAATCTCATCAGATATATATGAAAATAATGAAAATACATTTCTCCTCCCATTATTACTATAAACTTTTTTTTTAAAATTGTATGAGTATAAGGAAATTTGTAACTTATGAAATAAATTGCTGAGTTTGAAGACATTATGTGTCTAAAAGATTCATGCTCACAAGCTGAATAGAAATTGTTTCTTAAACGCTCAGAGTTTGTGTTTTAGATCTAGTTTCTTAATCCTGTCCTTCACTGACGATAGCAAATAGCTTGAAATCATGATATGAAGGTGGAAATTAAGTTAGAGATAGTGAAATACTCGCTCTGATGTTTATGTAAACAAATGCTTGAAGGTGTTTTTGGTATAACGCCATCTATAGTCATAAATACAAGCGTATGCAAGTTTTTAACTTGTGTTTTTTGTTTTTCATAAATGTACCTTTGAGGTCTTTCTTGCAATGATATATATTGCAGAGGCTTCTACTATGTGGTGATGCTGAACTGATATCAGACCCATGTAGCTATCTGGCATGCTATGCTGAGTTTGAAGACATTACGTGTCTAAAAGATTCATGCTTGCAAGCTGAATAGAAATTGTTTCTTAAACGCTCAGAGTTTGTGTTTTAGATCTAGTTTCTTAATCCTGTCCTTCACTGACGATAGCAAATAGCTTGAAATCAGGACATGAAGGTGGAAATTAAGTTAGAGATAGTGAAATACTCACTCTGACGTTTATGTAAACAAACACTTGAAGGTGTTTTTGGTATAACGCCATCTATAGTCATAAATACAAGCATATGCAAGTTTTTAACTTGTGTTTTTTGTTTTTCATATATATATATATGATCACTAGATAGAGCTTTACCAATACCCCACTAACAAGCTTTGTTTACATAAATGCTGAGAGATGGAATTCAATATCTCTTTCATTGTTTCCAACCTTCAGACCATGGTTTTGAGCTAGTTGGCCCACATAAGTAAAGGGTAGGATGACTACAATCTAGTATCTAAATACCAACTCTACAATCAGCATTTATGAAACACGTTTCTATCAGTTTGAAAGCATGAATTTTTCAGATACGTAAATATCTTCAAATCTAGTCAAACAAACTATATATATATCCCCAACCATTATCAATCTACTGTACGATGAAGGTCTCTCCAAGTTTAATTCACCTATGATCTTTAGCTTCTCTTCTCCACATCATGTCTGCACACTTTTTTATTTCATCCATTCATCTCACATGTGGTCTCTTTCTGCATCTTTTACAATGTCTGGGAATTCAATTTAAGATTTTAATTGTCCATCTATTATAATTTTGGTTGTTTTCTCATCCCTGGTGTTTACCTTGAGATGTCACTATTTCTCGGTAAATTCCTAGAAATATACCATTTCACTGGCATTCACCCAACAAAAGAGAAAAATTTTTATGCTATAAATGCACAAAAAGAGTCCTCACATTATGTTGGGTGGTGACAGAAGCCAACACAAAGAGACTTCTTTCTATAATAAAACACAGAAAGAGTTCCTGATGACAGTGGCTGGTTATGGCTATTTTCTATGCTAAAAGCAAAGAGAAATGCCTTTATTGGCTGCCATAGTTGATTTTGTTATTCATTTTCTCATAGTCTTCGAATATCTATTATCTCTGGAGTTTCGTGTGAGAGTGTGTGTATTTGAGCCAGTCGTAGTGTTTTAAAATTTGATGAAACATATTTTTTAATGTGCTGAAACTTACTTTAGTGTTGTAAGTTTATTAATAATGACCTGAAGTTACTATGAGGAATGTGTAACTCTCAAAAAGTTATTTGAAAGGGTACACACCAGCATTTATTTTACAATCATGTTACAAATAATGTTGTCACGAGAATTCATGCAAGAACAAGTAAGATGGCTGCCTCTAACTCAGGAGTATTTGAAGCTGTGGTAATTGCCATCAACTGAAGCCAGTGCTGTGGCATATTTGCAAAAATATCCTGTTGAAACAGAAAAAGTGTCTTTGTGGTGAGGAAATGCAAATTCATGCTAATAAAGATCTGTTATGTCCACCAGTTCCATATATTACTCACTGGCAAACAATCTATGCAGTAAGCCAGCCTTGCCCTGCCTCTATATGCATACAAAAATCATAATCCCTGAGACTAACGCCGGTAGAGTAAGAAAAGCAGAAGATATAATTACAATACACTAATATCTACATATTTACACGAATACATTAAAACAATCATTATACATTTAGATCAACAAAAGCTGAAGGTATACCAAAATAAGAAAAATAAAGATCTATGTGACCTACTTTATAGTCCCTATTACGCTGACTCTTGGATGTTCAGAGGCCAGCAGTCTGCTACCGTGCTAAATAAGCGACGTTCAGTGCCTTTCACAGTTCATCTGCATCATGTAGAACTCCCAGTTTGCCAATGCTTTACACTTGCACTCAATTCACCAGTTCTGAATATTTCTGGATTTGATTGGTCAAATCTTGTCCATCCGCCCATCCTGGTCAGATCAATCCCTCCCAGTTTACTTGCAGAAGCAGATTTAGACTTACATTTTACTTTGATTGATTACCCCTTTTGCAGCCCGATTACTTTTTTAATTAATTATTCATCTAGTTGATCTGCAAAGTTCCTTGGTTGCTGTTTTACAAAATAACACAGCTTTTAAAGTCTAAGATGATTTTAAATTAACAAAGTATTTTTTTATCTTCACATATATATATATATATGAAAAACAAAAAAAAAACAAGTTAAAACTTGCTAACGCTTGTATTTATGACAATAGATGGCTTTCTACCAAAAACATTGTCAAGCATAGTTTTTTGTTTACATAAACGTCAGAGCAAGCATTCACTTGCTCTGACTTTTATGTAAACAAAAAACTATGCTTGATGGTGTTTTTGGTAGAATGCCATCTATTGTCATATATATATATATATATATATATAACTTGCATATGTATATGTGACAATTGATACACGTACATACGATTCAATATTAAATCCCCATTACAACATTTACTATTATTATTTTGTGTGTATTTTAATTATACACCTACATAACAATACTTCCCCCAAGTTTGAAGATTATTTGTTAGTCTTCGAACTTAACATAGAATTCTTTAATTAAATATTTGGGAGGGTTTATTTTTCTTTTAAATTGTTGCTGGGAATTATTTTCCATTTGTAGTGATGTATGTGTATCATTAAAACACACACAAAATCATAATAGGAAATGTTGTCTAAATTACATTACTTTTTGTTGATTTATAATTATGTATTGCTTTTTAATAAAATGATTGATTTACTCTTGAAAAAAAGTACTGTAACTTTAAAAAGACACACATAAAGTAAAAAAAAAAGTAGAAAAAAGCACTGTAACTTTAGACACACACACAAACTAAAAAACAATGTAAGATTAATAAACATTTACAAACATGAAAGACTAACATCATATAATAGTATTAGTTACTAGAATATTCTATTAGAAATCTAATAAATCAGATCTTTTGATATCAAATCAATCACACAGGTCCAGCCCCAGACTCGTTATATCTATATGTTTTTGATTAGCATCAACACCATCCCACGGTGAACACCAGGGATGAGAAAATTACCATAATTTCTTCTAGCAATATGACAAGCCCAACTCCACTTTAGTCTTTTAATTTTTTCAATGAGGTTAGTAACACCTGTTTGATCTCTTACCCATATATTGCATTTTCAACATGAGAACTCAACATTTCTTTATTCCCAACAATTTTTCTGAGACCCCTTGGGTGGACATGACCCACAGGTTGTAGACCACTGATATGGAGTACTGTCATGATGTGATCTTGTGTTCCATGAATTGTCAAATACTGGTGCATGAGGGCAGGCCAATCATTCATAAATCTCTTTTCAAGAGAATTAATTTCAAGTATTATATATATTGTGTTTTCAAAAAAAATGAATACATGATCACATCATAACAGTCCTCCATATCCATGGTCTACAACCTGTGGGTCATGACCACCCAAGGAGTCTGAGAAAAATTGTTGAGAATAATGAAAATGATGAGTTTTCATGTTGGATAATATTTAGTTTATTCAAAAATTTATATTAAATCCAATGTACTGAAATATAATATAAAAATATACATTAGTATGTGATAAAATGACTTTTATTATTACTATCCTTACATGTTTTAATAGGATTTTAACAACATATAATAGGTTTTGTATAATTTCAGTCTGAGTATAGGGGTCGCAAGTGTAAAAAGATTGTGCACCACTACTCTATATAACAATGAAGGAAACAAATGACGATAACTCTTTTATTGTTTATGTTGTTAAATAACGTATCTAGAGGGTAGATCAGTTACTCATAGCAAGAGTGTTTTTGAATAACTATTCTTACTCATTTGTTATATTTACCACTGCACTTCCTTATCCTCAATATGCATGTGTGTAAATGTATTCATATGTGTATATGTATGTGTATTTTTTTTTCTTAGTGTTAATGGATTTTTTTTTATAAATTAAATAATCATAACTTAATTTGTAAGAGTTGATGAACATCTATGTCTGAAACATAATTTAATTAATATATTAGAAATAAAGTAATCTTTTGAGAGTAAAATTATGAACTAATGTTAATGAAATTTTAAAAAAAAAATGAAGCTAAAGTCTCACATTTCATATAATAGCTAAATTTATTAAATTTGTATTAAGTGAAATAAACATAATTAATGAATAATATAATTAAAATAATGTTATAATAATTAAAAATTCATATTACTTGCTAATGTATTCTCAAAAATAAAATAAGAAATAATAAATTTAGAAGTCATTTATATACATATTTTATAATTGAAGTATTTTATGACTATTTATATATATATATATATATATATATATATATATATATATAGTTAATAATATTTTCTGTCATATTACTTTCATTCATCAGCAATGTACTGCATTTTATAGTCTTTCCGATCTATAGGTTTTTCTTTTCTTTATCTAAATTTCTAAGCATCATATATATGTCCTTTGTCAGACTGAACTTCTGTCCATTGGCGTCAATATTAAGATTTTCATAATTAATGTTTTCTAATAAGATATTCAATGCTTATTTAATCATTTGTTTGAGTACAAAATTCTCTGTACTAATAACAATAAAGATATAAAACTTTCCATACAGAATTGCCATCCAGTGCAAGCCAGTGTAAACAACAAAAGCAAGAAGGTTTGTGAATAAAATTTTCATCTAGTGGCCACTCACCCAAAATCCCCAGAGTAGTATCCAGTTTATGGTCTTCAGTAATGAGGAGTGATGGAACTGAGAGCATTGCACCTAGATCTTAGGTTCTAATGCAAGTTTTTTAGTTGCTGCTTTTTAGTTGAATATAAAAATATGAGTCCAAAATGAAAACACAATGATGTTTTCCTTCAAGCTTATTCACTTATATAGTCATGTTCATCTGAACCAAGTTCAACATCTATATATTTTGGTGACATTGGTACTTTGGGCAGGATCTATATAATTATACAACTAAATGAGCTTGAACTGAAAACATTATTGAATTTTGTTTTAGTTTCATAGCTTTATAGTTAACAAAATAAGTTGAAATGTGACTGCGCGAGAGTTGCATTAGTTCTCTAGATGCAGTGCTCTCAGATTCAATGTCCTGTAGTAATAAAAACCACACGATAAAAACTACTCTGGGGATATTGTATAAGTAATCACTAGATAGTGATTTATACACAAATCTTGCATCCATTGGTTTCTCTTGCTTCCACTTGGTGGCACTATTCTATGAAAGTATTTTGTCTGTTTTAACAACTTTTGAAAACATAGGAAATGGTGACTATGTGATATACAATAATTTAATTCCAATCCTGCTCACTGCTGATGGTGATTATTGTTATTAAAAAATAAATGTCACCAAAATGTATAGATACTGTGCTCGGTTCAGATTTATGTGATTATACTTTAATTTGGATTAAGGTTTATGTCTGTGCTAGAGAAAATCTCTAGTTTAATAAATGATTAGTAATAATCATTATGTGTTTATCAAAATGTTGATAACGTAAAAGTTGGGAGAGGGGTAAATAGAAGCTTGAAAATAAAAATGAGACAATTTGCTCTACATAAATACTCTTCCTGTAATAGAGATATATATGAGAGATGATGACTTGGACCAACTTATGAGTGCTAGTTTAGCACGAAATGCATCTTGGGAGTCATTTGTCTTTTATTGTATATTTATTTATATGAAATTATTTATGAAATAAAAAAGAATGGAGAAATATAGAAGTTGTCTATCTATAAAAAAGATATTACGCATGGGAGAAAGAGACGCGTAAAGAACCATGTGTGTGTGTGTGCTGAAAATCAGATATATTAATCTTTAACTTGGATTAAAGTTTATATCTGTGTTAGAGAAAATCTCTAGTTTAATAAATGATAAGTAATAATCATTACGTGTTTACCAAAAAGTTGATAACGTAAAAGTTTGGAGAGGAGTAAATTGATGCTTAAAAATAAAAATGAGACAATTTGCTCTATATAAATACTCTTCACGTAATAAAGATATATATGAGAGATTATGACCTGGCCCAACTGATGAGTGCTGGTTCAGCACGAAATGCATCTTGGGAATCATTTGTTTTTATTGTATATTTATTTATATGAAATTATTTATGAAATAAAAAAAAATGGAGAAATATGGAAGTTGTCTATCTATAAAAAAAATAAGTGAATGAACTTGAATTGATAACATTTTTGTGTTTTCATTTTAAAATTGTAGCTTTATAATAAACTAAAAAGGCAAAAGTTAGTTGCTGTAGGGTTGCAATAGATCTTAAGATATATGTACAGTTTTCTCAAATCAAGGTTTCCTTATTGATGAAAGTCACAAACTAGAACCTAATTTGGAAATATACGATGATGAGTCACTAGGTAGAGATTTATGCACACAACTTCTTTCATCAATTGATTAGTCTGGCTTGCACTGGGTAGCATTTTATACGAAGAGTTTTGATTCTTTTCTAACAGTATGTAAAAGCAAAGGCAATATGTTTAGATGGGTTACTAATAATAAATATCTTGCAAAGGACTGTTAAATAAGCAGTAGTTTTATAATTTGCAATGATTTATATTTAACTTATCTCAAATCATGTATCATTATTGCATTATTAAGTTCATTTAGTATTCAGTTTTTAAGTAAGGCCATGATATTTTCTTGGTCTTATACCCAAGTTTAAGTGTTACTTTTGGTAATAAATATATCATTTATGATTATTCCCATGTAGGCAGTCTTCGAGAAATAATATTTACAATAAATTGAATTACTGTATTATGAATTAGAACTTTGCTTTACATGTTCACATTTAAATCATAGGTGGGAATCAACATATCTTTTCCAGTTATTAGTAAATTCTAATACGATATATAGTAAGCTTGAATAAAATAATAATCATATGATTTGCTTACTTTAAAGTTCAAAAGAAGTTCAAACATCAAAAGTGACAGATCTGACCTATGACACTTGAACTTTGACATCTAGATTCCACCATATCATTATTACAGTATATCAAGTAGGGTATTCTACTAGAATGCAATGATTTCCAGTTGGTATTGTAATTAAGTTCTTTTTACATTGGTTTCTGTCTGTTGCTTTTATCAATGCAAAGTTTCAAAGGCGGAAGTAATCTACTAACCATTTTTAATTGAAATTTACTAGTTAAGCTAAAAGTTTGTAATTCAAAACCACCGTAAGATTTTAAAACAAACCAACCTGTTTGAAGAATTATATAGATCTGATGTTGCATTAATAACTATATATTTTAATACCCTCAGTTTTTTCTTGATCATAGAGTTATATTATTGATTAGAAATATTAATAAAATATCTTCATTTTTAGATTACACATTATGTGATAAAATAAGCATGCCTGCCAACTCTAAAACACATATAGCAATATTAACTCATGAGTGATTACATTGTGTTAGTGCTTTTAAAACTCCATTTCTCAAAATGGGATTTGATTTAGTAATAACTTGATAATTAAAGTGGGCAGTTAATGTTGCTACCCATCTAGAAATTACTATATTCTGAGATTGTGAATTCAAATCAATCTGTTTGAATAATAATACAAAGCTTACCTTAGATCTATTCTCAGAATATCAACAGAGTCCACAAAAGTCAAATATTAAAATAACTTTTGTATTATAAAGTTATTAAGAAAAACAGTAAGCATTGCATAATCAAATATGGTTTCAATTGAATTGTAAGGTGTTAATTTATTAATGTGTAAGCCTTCTTCAAATACTATCACTTTTTTCTTTATTACATTTTTATTTTATTGTTCTTTATATTCAAAACAGTTATGGTTCAGTAATCATGAAACTTTAATGTCATTAATCACATCTCTGCATTTGTCATATCAGTGAAATTATACATGTGTGAAACAATACTTGCATAACTTCTCTTCTCAAGATAAGGTTTCTGTTTACAAGAAGGCAATAACAGTTACAAATTTACTATACTGATAATCACAATCCACATACAATGAAATGCTTTTGATATTTAAGACTTTGTAGGAAATTCAAACAGTGGAAGTTATAAATTGATCTGTCATTCATTGAGGATGAGCTGCATATTTTACAATTTTATAACTAAAGAAACTACCCAAGGCACTAAATAATGCAGAGAAAGCATTGCACATAAATTTGGAACAAAGTTGGTATGTCATTAATGCCTTTGAAACTGAATTTAAGACATCAGTTTTGACATTGCAAAGATTGTATATTTAGATTAATCTATTTAAAATTCTACTATCTTCCAGTATGTTAGCAGATCTAGCAATAATGTTTTAAAATTGACTTCTCTCATAAAACTGAATTATTTTTTTGTTTGTGGTCATTATTTATTGATAAGACACAAATAAAACAGAATTAAAGGATACTATTAAATAATCTGTAAGTTTTCCCTAAATAAAGACTTATGGAATACTTCAATTTGATGTCAACTATTCATGATCAGAATTTAAAAAAAAAACATTTGTTAGAATTGCTGTTAATAAAACTCAGATTTAAAAAAAATAAATTTATTTGATTATTATCTAGATAAAACTTAAGAAACAGTTATTTACCTTTTTCCCTAGAGGTTTGTGTTCCTATTTGAATAATCAATGGATATTAGCTAGAAAAATGCTATTAAATTTCTACCTTCAAATTAGTTTGCACTTTATCTTCATTGATAAAATCTAGACTTCAATGCTATATATCTAGAATCTATTTTGTTACTGCTTTATACTACTGAAGGTACTATTACTTTAACCTTCATTGCATCTCTCTCTCCCTATATATATATATATATATATATATATATATATATATATATATATATATCTTCCGATCAATATCTTTCATGTACATATGTGCATATGTTTTATGAAGTGGATTTTATTTCTTTCCTTTACTTTATTTAGTGAGTACACTTTTACTGATGACCGTAATCATCTTCTAAATAAAAGAAGGGAATGAAATAAAATCTGCATCATAAAACCTACTTACATACATACAACCACAAATATTATTATTCAAATTAAAAATCTGTAATTGGACTAATATCTGAGATTTTATAACCAGACTTATTTTCTAGCATAGTTGGTGCCAATCTAGAACTAAGGTCAATTTCTCTATATTTTAGAAATCTAATTTTTATGAAAAGCATAAGATGCTACTAATCTTTGCCTAGGAATATTAATACCAATAACAATATTATATAATAAATTTTATATGCTTAGTTATTTCCTTGCATGAATAGTTAATTTCTCCTTACTATGGAGTCATCTACTCTCAGCTTGAGTAATCAATGGATTAAACATTTCACAGTGCTAAAAAAGCATAATCTACAGATTGTTTTCTGATTTTTGTCTTCATCCATGAAGTGTGGAATGGAAGACTACAACTAATGACCTACACATATAGCATCCACCATTTACTATTCTATATTGCTTTATTAATAGTCTACTTTTTTTAAAAAAAAAAGTGATGTTTGTATACCCAGTCCAGCATGCTTGCAATATTATATAGTCTTACATTACAAAAGTTGTAGGCATTACATACACTTTACTTATAAATGTTACTTTCAGTCATAATATCATGTGCTTTTTAATTACATTTTTATCATGTACTTCCAAGGCTCATCTTTACTGAGATATTAAAAATGTATTAAAAGTGTTCCACATCATTATAAATACACAAATTAGCTTGAATTCAAACTCTTAGTATTATTTAATTTTCAAGATTTTGGCTTGAATAGTGTAATACAAAGGAGTGATATATCTCTGCTAAATAGACATGAGTTTACTAAATACATATGAGTATTAAATTCCAATTTTATATTGCAATTTCCACTGATAAAATCAGTAGCCAAATATAATCTGGTGGCTGAAGGGTACCCCCTGATTTTTCAAATTTGATGTATATTGTCCTAGAGTAGAGTAAAAGTAAATGCTTATAGAATTAAATTAGAAAACCATGTGAAGTTTTTTAGAATGCAGATTATTAAACAAAAAAAAAAAAGAATTTCATAGCACTGAATTTGTTATGATGTCAAATTACATAACTTCTATTTTTGTAATTCCTAGATGATTAGTGAGAGATTAGTAATATTAAAACTCGATTCCATGTTCAGATATCCATGTTCAGAAAACTCAAAGAAAGTTTTTGTTTCTTTCTAAATAGTATTTTTATATCAAAACCTTTTTAAGTCAACTTTTTTTTCTTCTTGACATATTAATGCTGGCTAAAACAGTAAAATTAAATTTTAATTTTATTAAAAAATAAACACATTTGATATGCCCACTTTTTAAATTAATTGTCTTTTCATCTTTTCTTCTAATTTTACAAAGTCAAACAATGTCTGAGACTTGATCATGGAAATATCAGTATTATTAAACAAGATATCTATGTACAGGTAATCATTGACAATCAGTTGAAAACCCAATGTTAATTGATCATTATTATCTGAACAAAGTATTTTAGAATTATTTTGTTACACAACAATGAACGTGTTATTACAGTTCAAAACGTGTTCAAACCCAGTTCTACTATATGGAATATATTAGCATCCATTTTGTTTGGCTTCAAACAAAAGAAGTGAAAATAACTCTACATAATGACCAAGTAACTTTGTAGAGCAAAGATTATATGAATCTGACTGAAATAAAAATAAATGTAATTACAAGATTTAATCATAATTGAATGCTTCATAATTATTTTAGGATTGAGAGAAATTAACAGTTGAATTGTACATTGTGCATAGGAAATAATATCCATATTGCTCATCAATGTCACTTATCATTTTATAATAATCTAAGTGATATCTTAAATTACTGAAAGCGAAACATTTTAGAAACTTATTGCATCCCAAAACATATCTACTATGTGCAATGATATAACGAATGCAGAATAGAAACATGAAATTGAGCAGGATAGAGATGTGTGGATATGTATATAAATCATTAAATAATCAGTATGAAAAGAAAATTTTGCTTAAATATAATACTTTACAGTAATCTAGCAAACAATTAAGATAAAAAAAAACAAATGATTACAATTAAACAATTGTGAGAGTAAATGCATTCATTCATTAATAGAAAAAAAAAAGTTAATATATATACATACAATGTTTTAAATCTTTGTCAATATATTGTTTAAAACTATACAATTATATTGAAGGATAAAACAAAATAATTAATAGGATAATATTTAAAAACTATAATAACTCTTCATTATAGCAAAAAATACTCTAGATCATCTCAAGATAGTTCTCTGATTGAGTGATAAATATGTAAGTCTTTATTAAATCTGTAGTCCAAACATTGATAACTCGACTATCACGTGACTTAAGCTCGCTCGTTAGGACAGCACTGAGTAGAAATTTATTAAACACTAACACTTGCATCTATTAGTTACTAAAGCTTACAGTAGATGGCACGGAGGTGTGAATATAAATTTTGCATGCTATTGATCACGTAGACGACTGTAATTATAAAATGCAATTATTTTTCCAAAGTTTTAATAGAATGAAAGGTAGGAATTCCAGATTAATATAATGTAATAATAGCATTCTTTAGAAAATTAAATCATTCATGAATTTATAAATAGCTTGATCTTTTCTTTTTTTAAAAAAAAAGTTACAAAAGTTAATGAAAAAGACGGTGAAAAAAAAGTAAGCAATTTTCTATTTATTTAATATATATATTAAAAGTAATAAACGTCATAACAAGTATTAAATTTAATCAAATAAACGTATATTTCCTAGGATTCTCAAATTATTTTTTTTCAATATTCAACGAATCCAGTGAGATATGTAATAATCCAGCGATGTAACTGATTCAATTTATAAAGCAAATATTTATGAACAAACTTGTAATAAAATGTTAGTCTCAAACTGTAAACAATATATAAACGTTTATGTTGAAACATTACAAGGATTTAAATCAAATGACTCTATTGTTCTGTAGTTCTTAAAAATTTGAGCCACAAAAGTACCAAAATTTGAAGAAGTATACTTATATTCCCTTGTCACACAGCCTACCACTAAGCCATACAGAGAAATATATCTTTTGCATTAAATTATTGGATTTAAACATACATCATAGTAATAACTTTGTTTCTGTACTTGCTATATTCAGAAAACTTAACTTTGTGAGAATCCATGCTGAATCAGAATTTAATAATTATGATAATAATTTACATATATATATTTGTGAACACTTTTAATGTATTATCTCTCTAAACTTAAGTCTCAATTATAATTATTTTACTATGTTCGTAAATGCTTTTAAAAGTTTTTCTCATGTGTCATAGCATAATCCGAGACAACTGCTTGTAAAGCAGCTGTCGCAGACCTCTCGACCACCAATGCTTGACATGCTTTTAAAATTATTGAATAAAATAGTGCAAATGGCATAAATACAAATCTGCCATTTATTGATTATATACAAAATATACAAAAATTAAGATGGTTTTCATTTTTTAAGTTTATTTCTTTTTATCTGAGTACTATTTCATGTTTTAATGCAAAATGTAAAATGTTTTGATTATTACTATGTCATGTATAACCCAGAAAAAATAAACTAAAAATTGTATTTAGAAATAGGTGTTAAAGATATAGTCATTTAAATAAATTAAATTTATATAAAAGTCATAGATTTTAGAATCTGTTAAAATATAATAAATTATGTATGATTTTACAAATATAGGGTCTTCACTGTGATTTTACCAATTATTGTAATAGGTTTTTTATTACTATTAATTTGTTTTTACTTTGTAAATAAATGTTTTTCATTTTATTATATAAGTTTTTTCAGTACTTATTGATATTTTAATTTATTTATTTTAAGGCCTTAAATATAACAGAAAACATATGTAATCTTTGGCTAGCAGTCATGTTATATGATATACTTTTTACCAATAATTTTTTCTTCTTTTTTTCTATGTAATTGTAATATTCACATAAATGTTCTAGACTTTTATATAGAAAACATAGTCTATATAATTTAAATTTAGCTTTTATTACTGTTATCATGCTTTTGATATATTTTCAGTAGAAATGTCCAGAAAATTTATGTGAATATTATATTTTGTGCATTGATTTGGGCTATTAAAATAAATACATACTCCAGGACAGATATGGCTAGTTAATGAAATAAAAAAAATACTTTAATACTATATCCTACAAAATAATTAATCAGTATTAGTTTTATGAAAGTAAAAGATAGAAAGGTTATAATCCCTATTGCTTTAGTTGTGGAATTCTAAACATCACATGATCACTATCTCATACTAGCACATAATTGTTATTAAACAATTCAAAACAAAGCAAAACTCTCCATATAGTAGTGCCATCTTGTGCTAACAAGAGCAATCAATGGATGTCAGAAGGCTTGTGCATAAAATGCCTATCTAGTGCCTACTCATCCAATATCCCCAGACTAGTTTCTGGCTTGTGGCCCTCATCAGTGAGGAGCCTTGGATCTGAGAGCACTGCACCTAGATCTTAGGATCTAATGCAACCCTCCTGCACCCACCTTTTAACTCTATTTAACTACAAAACTATGAGAATGAAATTGATAACACAATTAATATTTTCAATCCAAGGCTCCTCACTGATGAAGGCCACAAGCCAGAAACTAGTCTGGGGATATTGGATGAGTAGGCACTAGATAGGGATTTTATGCACAAGCCTTCTGGCATCCATTGATTGCTGTTATTAGCATAAGATGGCACTACTATATGGAGAGTTTTGCTTTGTTTTGAATTGTGGAATTCTACTTGTATCTAACTACTGAAAGATTATATGGTGGATTAAATGAATCAGAAGTTTACACTAATGAAAGTTTATTAATTTTAAAAGTTATAATTATGTCAACTCTTATCTACTGGTAATAACTATATCTCTGGAATTTAATTCAATTATATAATTTTTTGATATCATCAGCTGACAATTAATATATATATATATATATATATATATATATATATATATATATATATATAATTGAACAGGAAGGAACTGAAGTTCCCAGTGAATTGTATATATAAACTTGTCCAAAGGCAGATGATCCATCAGTGTCTTTTAAGCATTTTTTTCTTTTACAACTCATCAGAAGCTTCAGTTACTCCCTTTTCATTACATATAGTATGAGTTATTTATTATTTACAAACGCTCATATATATAATTATAATAAAAATAACAAATTTAATGGTAATAAACTATTGAAAACAATCTTTAAATCTGCAGAAATACTTTCATTAATTTCTTAAACCTGCTTCAACTGCCTTTTTTTTAAATTTAATGGCAGTTGAGGCAGGTTTAAGAAATTAACCAAAAGTACTTCTGCAGATTTAAAGATTGTTTTTTAACAGTTTATTACTATTAAATTTATTATTTTGTATCATAATTACAAATTTTGTGTTAATTAATGGACAATATATATATATATATATATATATATATATATATATATATATATATATATATATATATAATCTGAATCAAGCTCTACAATATTCAATATACCAATATAAAAAAAGAAATAATGGCTATAGTCTGTTTACAGCAATCTATGCTATCCTGAATAGCAATTAGTGGAGGGCAGGCCCTCCATTGAGGTGAGCCAATTAACATGAAACCATAGTCTGGAAGTTGGAGATTCGTTGGTCTGGAGGTTGGAGATAATGAAAGAGATGTTGAATTCTATCTCTCTCAGCGTTTATGTAAACAAAGCTTGTTAGGAGCTATTGGTAAAGCTCCATCTAGTGAACATATATATATATATTCATTCATTCAAAACTGTTTGACAGATTTATTTTTATTTTAAAATAAAAATGTTAAAGAAAAAAAATGTAATATTTTTTAACTTGTTGCAATCATATAAAATAATATGAGATTTCTAGTTTACATTGTTTTCAAATAAATGTTTTAAAATAAAAATAGAAAGTGCCAAGCAATTTTAAATGGAAACTTTGTTCCTGATTTATTATGCATTTTTAATTATGTACACATACAAAGTACAATTGAACATTAAGACTGTAAAATGAGTAAAAAAATTATTGAATTTAACAAAAAAATCCTTTATATTGTCCTCTCATGATCTTTATTTAAAAGAAATGAAAGATCTAAGAATAATTGTTAAGAGCAATACATGAAGTTATTGAATATTTTTCATATTTTCCCACCCTCTGTTACACATCTATTAGATAAGGTGAGATACAGAAAAAATAAGTGTTTCAAATGCATTAGGCTCATAAATCTTAGTTATATATCAATTTTTAAGCAATTATACTGAATTTAAATATGTTAAACTTTGATTTTAAAATTTCATTCTAACTTGAAAAAAAATCAAAAGTTATCAAGGAAACAACCTGATTTTACAAAATCAATAAAGTCAATTAAAAATAAGATAGGCATAATAAACTTTATTTTTGATATGCATTAGTAAAATAATCTTAACAACTTATCTGTTTTAGACCAATGTTTTATCAGTCTGGAAGTTAAAAAATTGAATTTCTGCTTTTCACCATCTACTGAGAGCTTTTGTGAATTTTTTTTTTTCACACATTAAAATTCACATACTTTTTTATATTTTCATTTCTAGAAAATTCTGAAGATGTCAGGAGAATTGAAATACAGGAATTTCAAAGTATGGTATGGTTCACAATAATAAGCTCTCATTGCATTCTTATCAGCATTAATATTTGGGATAACTTTGCAATAGTATGTTGAGAAACATACAAATAACTAAAAACACGATTTTTAAAAAGTTTATAGATTATTTTTGCACTATAATTGTGTGATAGTTGTTAGTAATTAAAAATATATGTTAATGCACAAATGTTTTATTTTAAATATAAAAAATATATATTTATTTGAATAAACGTTACCATGAAAATTGCAATCATGGGAAGTATGATCTTTATAGAAAATTCTTTTCACTAACAATTTGTTACAATATATACAACATTGTAAACACACTAAAAAATTAATCTTTTAAACCATAAGTTTGTAGATTTACTACATATTAATAATTATTTATTGATATTTTAAAAACAAACATCATATAAAGAAGAGTTCACTAATTTTTCAAATAGAATTTGCTCCACCTGAAATTTGATGATAAAATAGTAATTTGTTTTGATTTAAATCTAATTTTTAGAATCATTCTAAAGATCAATTATAATTTTTAAAAATTTCTTTAAATTGAAAACAAAAATAACTATCAAATAAGATCAAATTTATTATATTCTGATAAACAATAATGATTTAATATTAAAATGAAATTTGAAAGATTATAGCAAGTGAGAACAAAGAAACTTGTCAGAATATGGGGCATAAGGTTTTTGGTGTAAAGTAATGTTATAAATTTATAACTATCATAGTAAAATTTTATATGACTTTATTCCAATAATTTTCCGCTTAAATCAGTGTCTTCTTGAATTCAATGCATTGAATAGTTTTTCATTTCAATATTTAGGATAATCCTTGAGCAATGATAATAATAGAGGTTGTGGCTCACATTCTTTTCATTATTTTCATATGACTATTATCTATAAGCCATGACAAGATATATTTTCATTATTAAAAAAAATGCATTTCACTATAAGTGGACAATACATATCTGATGCATTTGAATATTTTATTCACAGTCATTTATATAAAAGTTATCCACTTTAATCAAAATAAAAACAACATTAAAACCTACATTTCAGTTATATAACTGTTGTATTTGGTTAAAAATATGGATGTATTAATTTTAATAATGTATGAGGTAGATAGTCATATTTAATGACTCCAGAAAAACAAAAGAGAAGAAAACACAAAGAAATTTTAATTATATAAATGTTATTTTGTGTAGAGAGTAACAAAAGTAGATTGCTTAAATATAAAGTAAATATGAATTGATAATTAAATTAGCAAATATATGTTACATTAAAATATTTGTGAAAAGATAACATTGTACATATAAAGCAGAGAGCAAATGTGAAAAACTGATTAAAGGACATGATAAAAAAACATTGCTTAATATAATGGAAATCAAAGAACTAATTGCAGTGAAAAGAAAGACAGTTGTGTAAATAAAAATGTGTAAAAAATAGACAATCTTTATAATAGGAAATTTATGGCAGAACCAGGAAATAATAATAATAAGAAAAAAGATTATGATCACTAATAAAATCAGAATTACCAGAGATGAAAAGAGGTGTAGGTATAAATAGTGAATGCAGAAAGAAGTGAGACCTTTTTTTCTCCAATGTTTCTGGAGTTGTTAGTGCAGTCGTGTTTTGTACTGTCATTATATATTTGACTGGAATAAAAAAAAATTGAGAAGAAATGCAATCCAGAAAGTGGTGAATAATCTTTTCCACAGAAGGGAATTAATTCCAAAGACCGAGCCTCTATAGGTGTCAAATAACTGGTTAGGACAACACACATATCACATAGATATTATTTTATTTTTAGATACCTAACAGACTCTATATGATTGATCAGAAAGAAAAGTGTGACTATCAATAAACTTGATAATATTGTAAGCTAAATTAAAAAAAAAAATTGACTAAGTAAGAATGAACATTAATGAAAATTGAAAATACTCATCAGCTGAAAAGAAAATTTTATTAATCTTGTTTATAAATACTTAAATGGTTAACTGATTATATATATATTGAAATGGTAAATCTGACTTAGATTTGCCGTTTCATGGTCTGACCCACCTAATCATTTATTTTACCAACGTTTGCTTTTTTTTTATTATTCTAAAAAAAATATTTTTAATATTTTTTTCGCTATCCTGAATAAATCCTAAACTTTATTTTGGATCATATATATATATAATTGTACTAACACTGTTATTCCATTTTTATTATTAAAAGAAAAAAAATTCAAATAATTAACTTTGATTTTTTTTTATATATTATATATATATATATGTTTAAAATATCTATTTTTTTTTTCAGTATAAGAATCCAAGATGGCCTTTTCTGAAAGATTTGTACCTTGATAAGAAATTTAAAATAAATGTTTAAATTAAAAACACTTAGAAATTACCAAAATCCATTTTACTGTGGAATCTCTATTAATTAATTAGTAGAGATTCTACATTGTTATCTCTAATTAAAAACTAACATAAAATTATATTAAAATATATTGATCCTTATCGATGTACAAACTTTCTAAAATTAGAATAAAAGAATGATTTCTATTGTTTCTAAAAATGCAAGTCACCTGAGGCAGCAGGGAAATGGTATACAATTAAGAAGTGATTAAGAAGTGTACAATTAAGAAGTGGTCCTTTTGAGAACAGAAAAAAAGACCAAACAGAGAACAGACAGAAAGAAAGTTGTAGAAGTCTCCATGCCATGATGATCGAGTAGTAAAAAGGGTAAATCACTGCCCTTTCTTTCATGAGACCTGAAATCTTCTGTTATGCTGCTGTCCAAACTGCCTTCAAAGAAGCCATCTACCACCAACATTCACCTTCAGAACTCATCCCAGGGAACCCCAAATTAAAATGCCGAAGACCTAAAAATGTATACTTTCATCAAGAAGTTCGAAGAAACTATTCTCGTAAGAATATCAATGTAATTTCGTAAATCTTTAGAAAAAAATGTCAAAAGTTATTGTTGATTGAAAATCCTTTAAACTGATTCTTTAACCTTTTTCTTTTAAATTATAATAATCTTTCATTAGCTCAAGCTCACCATAATTTTCAAATTTTAATATATTTAATTATTTAAATATGAATTTATTTATTTGTTTTATAGTAACTTTAGTGTGAGATTTCATGCGTTGATTTTTTTTTTTTATTATTTTGACAAACTTCACTCGTGGGGGCTCAGAATAATTTGCTAAGAGAGCAAATTATGTTTTACTAAATGGGAATATTAACAAAGAATGATTTAATTTTAAAATAAAGCAATTTTGATCTATTTTTATTTCGCAAGTGAAGTTATGTCAAATATATATATGTCAAAATAAACATTCCGTATTTCTTTAAACAGTATTTATTATAGATTTCCCAGAATGGGATTCTATTATTTTATATTTCTGCAATTTAAAACAAAAATAATATGCTATAGATTTTGACCTAGTAACAGCACCGCTGGATAGCGTCCATTAATTATCATGGGAAAGAGGGAAGGGGGGATTTTTTTGAGAAATAAATTTCCTTATTTCTATATGTAAGTTCTTTTTTTTGTACGTTAAATATTTATATAAAGTAGTTGGTTATACAGGTTGATCTCTATGCAGTATTAGATCTGTTTAAGGCTATTTAATTATAATTCATTTGTATTTAATGATTATAATATCTCGGGTTAATAAAGAATCCTTGGAGTATCATGGACAGACCTAAAACGGTCATTGATTTGGTGATTCGGAGTTAACTTCCATTTTCGCATACTCTGTTGAATCGGATAGCGTGGCTGAGATAGAGTGGGTTAGCCTGCATGATACCTGTAGAGGTAAGCATGTTGACTCTCTGTAAATCCTATCTCCTATTGGTATATGAACACAAAATGTGGACGTATCGATTATCCTTGGCATACTTGTCCATAATCTGGCTCGTATGTTTTCTTATTTCCTTTGCATTTGTATATTTATTAACGCGACATTGTTTTGTTTTTCTCTTGCCTATCTAATACATAAGCCATAGGGAAATGATTCTACTAAAGGATCTTCGATCTGAGTAATCAACTCTTTTATTAGTTTTCGTAAATAGTTAAAATTGTTTGGTTTTGGCTAATTCACATTATAGTTCTTATAGGTTTGATTTTAGTTGTAAGTCCAACTAAAGTGGTTTGTTTACTTGATAATTAACTGATCTATTTTTTTGTTATAACAGCTTACAGTTTTAATCACTGTAAAGTTAGTTATAAGCTATTCCAGCAAGGTCCACTAATGTCGTCAAACATTAGTTATTTGAAATCTCAATTATTATTTTTATAATGAGAAATAAAATCAATTTTTTTCTTTAATATGTTAATGGAGTATGACGTCAAATTAGTCTTATTATAATCGTTTATTTAATTAATGTCTTTTCAATAGAAATTTTTTTATTTAAATATTACTGTAATTATTTCCTTGATACCCGTTTTTAAATAGAATGTTGTTGTTTTTTTAAAAATATTTTTTGTAAAAAAAAGCAATAAAATAGTTATTCTTTATATACCTCAGTAAGGCAGATGTTTAGACCTACTTCTGTATTAGATGCTTGTACTAAATGCGCACGGGTAATTTTAAAATCCATGGTCATTTAATTATAAAATCATTTTTGTTATTTTAAAAGAAGAATAAATGTAAACAAAAGTAAAGATGTATAAACTTCACAAAATAAATTGTACAAACTCAATAATGTCCATGGTAACCACTAATATAAATAAAGTCATCATGAACTCATATAATTATAAAGTTAATTTAAAGATTGTATTTTTTTTTGTTTTAGAGCTTGAGTTAAAGATTAATGTACAATGCCTAATGATTTTTAAATATATATATATAACTAAAACCAAACTTCCAGTGTTCCTCGAATCATTTTATTTACTTTTAATTAAAATAAATTTTGATTTTTAAATATATCTATTAATCAATCACCCAAGTTCTCATTTAAATATAATAAAAATTGAATCTCATGCTTTAAGACCCAGCTGCCGGCATGGTGAAAGTAAAGGAATTCGATTGTATCATCGAGAAAGGCTATTGATTAGATCTTTGACCTGGGGATATAGGTAAATAAAGCAGAATCCACGATGTACCTGATTTATATATCTTGTATATGGTCGGACTTGAGGTACTTTGCCTGTGTTCAGGATTTGTTGGATCGAAATGTGTTTTTCGACCGGTACAATATATATATAGTTGATTTTGTTTAAAGATTAATAAATGTTTATTAATTATTACTGTTGTTAATTTTATTGGCTTATTTTTTCTTTCATTTAACTTGTTAGTATTCATGTAAATTCACTTTAGAATACATAACAATACATGGCACAGTCACTTATTCAAACCTGACATAATGAGTAAACTTGGCAGTCAGTTTGAACCTAGCCAAATCATAGCACAATATTGTGCAGTCAGTCATGGTTTTCAATCCTAAAATGTTAGCAAATAAAAACTAATAGTAGTTAAAATGTTGTTAGGATAGTCAATGACATCTGAATTTGATGTTAGTAATGCTAGTGAATAGTCATTATATTCTCTCTAGTAAGATAATTTTTTTTTCTCAATAGGGTTTAAGACAATAAAAGAAAAGTACTGGTGCTAATGTGTTTATTAGGAAGAAGAGTCATAGATATATAAACAAGTGTTATACAATATCCATAACTGAGACAGTATTATATGAAGACAGAGTTAAAAAACTAAATGATCATTTTAGTCCTAGACAGTCACGATATATAGCCAGACTTTTTTTAAATAATAGGAGACAATGGAAGTGTGAAATAATAAAACAGTTTGGCATTGCTTTAAAAGAATTAGTGAAAGGTTGTGGATATAAGAGATTATGTAGAGAATATATTATTAGACTGTTTGTGGGGTCTGTTAGTTTATAGACTCAGACAAAAATTGCTTACAGAAACAGATTTAAATTTTGAGTCAGCTATAAAGAAGAAAGTGGCTCATAAACTAATAATATAGCAGGCAGCAATTTTAGAAATAGAAATAAAAATGATAGTTTACAAAATTTATCAAGAGTCATGGAGTAAAAATAATACTTCAACAAAGTGTAAAAAAAGAAAAATAGTTGTCTCTGCTGCAGAAAAGCTGGGCATATAAAAATAGATTGCAAATTTTGAAATGAAATATTCATAACTGTAAACAGATAGGCATTTGGAAAGAATGTGTAGGAAATCTGACAAAATATCCACTAGAGAGAGCCAAGAACTCCAGATCACCCTGTTACTGGCTCCCTGTTTTAGTTACCTTAGTTATAGTTTAGGAAATGATATTTCCCTAAACTGATTTCAATTGACAATAGTTATCTCATAGGTCTCCTTTCACACAAGAATTATGGCACCAACTGATAACAACTAAGAATCATAACAACTTTCTTTAAAACACTGTTAGAAGTAAATGGCAGCCATTCAAGTTTCTATACAATTCTATGGAAAATTTTAATTTTCAAGAGGTACTTTGATTTAACTCAACTTTGCTGACTGAATGAGTGTGTCTGATTGTTGGGAGGGTCCCAGGGGGCCTAAATCCCAGTTCTTTTATAGGACAGAGCTGGGAGGAGGGTGCTGTGGGAATTGTTAAACAAAAAATGGATAGCTCATTTATTTATTATCTAGAATAACATTATTCATAGTGGTTTGATTACTTACATTATAAACCAGAGATTTTACCTAATTTAAGAAATACTTTGCCCAATGGCGATTGGTTTGACTGGATAAGAATATCATTTTCAAGTGTTTTCTCCAACTATCACCCATACATATTTTATTGGATCTTTATATTGTCTCTCAAAACATCGTACTATTTAAAATGTTCAACACCAAATTCAGTGCTAAATTTAACAATTAAGTTTCTGGAGAAGTCTATTGGAAAATTTCGATTTTGAAGGAAAATTTAGATTTAACTCAACTTTGCTGACTGAACGAGAGTAATCATTAGCCAAACTGGATATCTCATTCAATTTATTAACAAGAACATTATACATTGTATTTCAGTGATTGTGTTGTAAGCCATAGATTTTATTTAATAAATTAATAAATTATTTGCTCAACAGGGAAAGTTAATGGACTATATTTGAACATTTGATTTCAATTTTTACTCTGATTGTCACTCATATATTCTACATTGAATCTCTTACAGAGTCTCTCACAATGTCATTTTAATAGCAGTGCAGAGAGCTTCACAATTCATTGCGAATTTTCGCATTTGATTATTAACAATAGTTAACCAAATCATGCATTAGGGCTTTGGGTTTTCATAAGTTATAAGGGTACTGAAACATGATTGATGAAGTCAAATATGCTATTTCAATTTACACATTACTCTAGGTAAATCAGCAATCATCTTAGATAACTAATATTATGCCGTTACGATGTCAATTAATCTTCAAAAATAATAACTATTATTTAATCTCTACATTCTGTCAGATCATAGAAAAAATTAAGATAAGAGATTGAATAGTAGCCCCTATGGGAATAATTGAATACCCTTGGGCAATTTATCAGTTGCCTAAAACCTGAATATACCACTCCTAGAAAATCCAAGAACTCTCAATTATGAACAAACCCTTGCAACCACAAGCTCAAACAGGTATCGTTGGAGGTTTAAACACAAGTAAAACATAGATAATAATGCTTAGTCAATGGGACAAAAGATCACACAAACATTCCCTAAATTATGTGCAAATGAATTAGGGCTGATAGTATCAAACACATTTAATATTGATTTTGTGGGAAATGTGATTCCAATTATTTGTAAAGCCCAAAAAAATACCATTGGTTCAGAGAGGAGGAAAATATTATATCACTACTTAATAAAAGCATATTAACTCAGGTGGAGTTGACAGCATGGGCAATGCCAGTAATAGTAATTACTAAGCCAGTTGAGCAAATTAGAATTTGCAGGGACTATAGATAATATTATAATGGAACATATACAGTTCCAAATGTAAGTGGAGTGCAGATCAGTTTATCAGATGCAACATTTTTTGAAAACTTAGATCTGACTTCTGTGTATCTCCAGATCAAGATGAGTAAATAATCTGCTCAAATTTTAACTTTAATAATATTTGTCATGTTGTTCGAGTGTAATAGACTTCTGTTTGGAATATCCATGGTTTCAAAGATTTTTCTGGTAAAAATTGATCACATCCTAAACAGATTATCAGAAGTCATACCATATTATAATGATATACTAATTTCAGTAGCATCAGTAAAAGACTTAAAAAGCAAAGTTTTGAGAGTTTGAGAAAGACTAAGTATGGCAGGGGATAAGTTGAATGAAGAAAAATGTGTGTGGCAAACTCAAGATTTATTTTTTTTTTACTTTCACCACATTTTTCAGACAAAGTAAAGAAATATTTTTCTGATAAAGCCAAAGCAGCAAAAAAGGTGGATAAACCCCAAAATGTAAAACAATTGCAAGCATTCTTGGAATTGGTAATTTTTTTTAACTTTTTCTCAAGAACAAAGCAATGATAGCTAAACAATTATATATCATGCTGAGAAGTGATCAAAAATGGCAATCAACTCATATGCAGATGTTAGTGTTCAAAAAAACAAAGGCATTGTTAATGTCAGAGAGGTTACTAATTCATTTTTATAGTGAGAAAAACTTTTAAATAATCACTGATGCATCTGAATATTGGGTAATGGAAGGATTATCGTATCCTAATAATAATGGGGAATGATTAGTAGCATATGCTTCATGCATTTTCTCAAAATCAGAGAAAAATTATAGTCAAATAGGTAAAGAAGCATTGGCTGTGGTATGTGCCCTGAAAAAAATTTAACAATAGATATGGCATACAAATTTGTATATAGTTACAGATCATAAGTCATTATTAGGTATATTATCTCATGATAAATTAGTGCCAAACACCTAAGCTTGATGATGTTATGCTGGCATAGTATGTTATCCATGCATGACTATCAGTTACATTTTCAAAAATACAGATAATACACATGTGGATGCTTGTTAAAATGACCAGATAAATGTGAACTTATAAACATATAAATGGAGATGAATTATATAGATAATATAAAGTCTAATATTGTAAACAGTTAAATAGTTGAAAATAAACAAATGATATCCACTGGTATCGATATTAATGTAATGGAAAAGAGAAGATTGGTGAATCAAAACTGAGTTATTTGTCTAAAGGGTTTTAGGTTAATAGAAAGAAGTTATCAGTGTGTCAAAGTTGTATGATAATGGGGTATAAACAGTAATATCACATGCAGGGAAAAATTGAGCTTTGGAAATGTAGCTTACAAGTCTTTTAGGTGTTGTGAGAGCAAAGGCTTTGGCATGCAGCTACTTCTGATGTACAAAAATAAATGCAGACATCAGAAAATATATAAAAAATGTGTGTGACATGTGATGCAATGGTTGCACCCCAGAAAAAAATATACAATGTGGCCAAAGACAAACAGATTGTGGAAAAGACTTCATATAGACCATGATTTGACAATTGCAGGAAAAGTACTTTTAATAATAGTAGATGCACAATCAAAATGGATACAATATCATGAAGTATAAAATACCAGCACAAAGGAAACAATAAAGGGTTTTGAACTTGTTTTTACAATACATAGATTACTGAAAACCATAGTGTTGGAAAATTCAACAGGTTTCACTAGCCATATTTTGCAGCAATATTTTACTGATAATAAAATTAGACATATTACTAACCCACCATACCATCTTGAATGGAATGGCTTGGTAAGAAGCTAGTACACCAAGTTAAAAAATCATTGAAGAAAAGTAATTGTGTAAATTTACAAAACATTTTATAAGAAATGACAACACTTAATGTCTTGCACAGTAACAGGACTTATACTGGTGGAACTGTTACTGGGAAAGAGCTTAATAATGAAATTATCATTAATCAATCCAAATGAAAATGGAGATTACAAATATAATTATGATTAAACAAAGTTTAAATTGTGGGTGGTAGTGTGCATTTGAGATGTTTTATGTAAAACATGGATAAAATAGACAATAGAAAAAGTATTGTACAGTCATATTGTAATAATCAGAGAGTAAATGATGTAAAATATAGATTCCATAAAAACCATGGAAGAGGATGTGAAATAAAATATGCAAATGATTTTGGAGTGATACATTCAGGAACTGAGGAATAAATGTGCAACTGAATGATGAATGTTCAGGAAACCCAAACAGACAATAATATAATTGGAGAAAGATTGAGTAAAAAGATATATTAGAAGACCAGGCTAATGTGGAATGTTTATGGAAGATAGAAAAATATCACCCTGACCCATGCAGAAAAACCACAGCCTTTACAATCTTAAAAGGTGTTTTTTCTGAAGTAGGAAAAGATGTATTGGTTTAAAAATATGGATTACTAAGTTTAATAAAGTATAAGATAGGAAGCCATATTTAATGACTTTAGAAAAACAAAAGAAAAGAAAACACAAAGACAGTTTAATTATACAAATTTTATGTTAAGTACAGAGCAATAAAAGTAGATTGCTTTAAGATAAAGTAAATGTGAATTGATACTTAAAATAGCAAGTGTATGTTACTTTAAAATAGTTGTGATAATGATAACAATGCATATATAAATCAGAATGCAAATGTGTAAAACTGATTAAATAAAATGATAAAAAAATTGCTTAAAGATCAATACTACTTATTGCTGTAAAAGGAAAGACAATGGTGCAAATAAAAATGTATGGGAAATCAAGAGATCATTATCATAGAAAACTTCTGGGAGAAACAGGACATGCTAAGAAACTAAAAAGAAGATGGTTATCACTAACAAAATCAGGATTACAAGATATGAAAAGAGGTGTAGGTATAAATAGTGAGTGCAGAAAGGAGCAAGTGTCTTTTTTCCCTGTGTTGTTCCTGGTATTGTTAATGAAAAAGATTGAGGGGGGAAGCAGTCCAGAAAGTGGTGAAGAACCTTTTTTGCAATGAGTGAATTGATTCCAAAGATAGAGCCTCTGTAGGTAGAAATAGCCAGATAGGTAAACAAACAGACTTTATATTATTTTAATGTGCCAGAAGGGTTTTATAGGATAGATCAGAAAATTTGCTGTGATTCCCAATAAACTTGATAATGTTATAAACTAGATTTAAGAATATTGGCTGAGTTAGATTATAGTTAATGAGGAACATAAGTGAGATTTGAAAATAGTCATCAGCTAAAGAGAAGATTTTATTGATCTTGATTGTAAATATTTAAAATATTAACTATCTTTCACAATTTATGTTGTTTAAATGTTTATAAATATTAATTAATTATCGTTAATTTATCTTAATTTATTTTTTCTTTCATTTAACTTATTGGTATTCATATAAATTCATTTTAGAATACAAAACAATAACCAATAATGAAAATTGTTATGGTTGAACTGCTATAATTTCATTGATAAAAAAATATTTTTAATGAGATTTGCATGACATTATAGTTTCAAGTATTCTTTAGCATTAAGACAGAGTGAATTTGTCTTTGAATCCTTAAAATAATAAAAATGAAACTATTGTCTAAATCAGTGTTTCCCAACCTTTTTTGGTTCGCGTACCACTTGGTAGTACATCACGCTAAATTGTACCACTTCATAAAAATGATTGTATTTTGTGAAATTTGTTATTGCGAGTGTGTTATTTTATTTGCATTATAAATATTATAGGGTGACCATGTATGTATTCACATCTCATAATGAGACAAATTACATTGAAACACGCCTAAACGTCATGCCAGATTATAAACACTGTATCATATTTATATGTATGTATTTGTTCAAAGTTTCATATTTTTTCCAAAATAATTTATTAAAGATTACATTATTACATTAAAGGTTATTTGGTACATATTTTGTTCAAAGTGTTTTCTCATTCCTTCATTTGGTTTCCCCGAATTTGAGTCTGTTTTCTCTTTTTTGGAGCATCTTGCTATTGGTTGGGCCATGGAGAGGATAAATCCAGCATGTCCCAAGTCATGGTAAAAATAACCTCAGGGGTTATCAGGCTTGTTTTCTTTATATTGTTCAGCATGAAGTTAATAGGATTAAAATTTTGATGATCAATACTAGCTTACATCTAGTAATCCACAATAGATGATCAAGAATTAATGAGAGTCTAATTTGTGGGTATGATCCTTTTCTGATACATTCTTTCAAATTAAATAATTTAGATTGATTTGCCTTGATCCGACTCATTATTTATCTACTATTTTGTCATATTTCATTTACTAATAAATGGTTTTAATAAAAATACAAAATTATAAAAAACCAATTAGTATATTTTCTTATAATAATCAAATATTTTTATAAAATAAATTTAATGAGATCTTTGTGCTTGTTTCGAACAACATAATTTTTTGAAATTTGGTTCAAAAGATGCGAGATATACCTTTAAGTCTATAGCTGCGTTCAATCTGTTTCGATACTTATTTTTTAAAGAAATATATGAAAAAAAGCTCTTCCTATTAATTCTGTACTAGTAAACGGTAATAATAATTTAAGAGCTTTCTCAGAAAGTTGTTCATATTCTTTAATGTTTAATCAAAAATTAATTAGATTGTGTCGTTTGAAATCTACTTGTAAAATTCTATCACATGATAATTCTATTAAATTTTCTTTATCCTTTATTGATAATGATTTAGCTTTTTCTAAATTTTCTGCATAGAAGGGGTTTGAAATCCAATTATCATTTGTGTTTTCGGGTTTTGGAAAATATTCCATGAAAGACAATTTTAATCCTGTTAAATGTACTATTATATTTTCTCGTATATCTTGAGACAGACTAACCTTATTTTCAAACAAAAAAATATGTAGAGTTTCAAATACTTCCAGTTGATTGTTTTCGATACTTATATATATTACTGTTTCCAAAAATCTAATTTCTTAACCATACTTTCAATTTTATCATTAACATTAAAGATCGTTATTGACTGTACATATTAACAACTTTACTGTATAATATTATTAATTAAAATAATTTTTATGAATTAAAGGAAAAAACGTTTCTATATTTTTATGATTTAATTTTTTTTTTATGTCCGCCATTATTGATTATTTTTCATGTACCACCAACCAGCAA
>JAQFVV010012622.1:684176-699176 GCA_028023455.1 Epiperipatus broadwayi | reverse complement strand
TATATATATATATATATATATATAAACTTATAAATGTATATTAGAAAATACAGTAATTAAAATTTCTTAAAAAGAACAAAAAATATAAACATTACTTAGGAGTACTTTCAACAATCCTTGCAGTCTTTGTCAACTAATACTTTGAAAGGTCAACTTTCACATAATTCCATGATCTTAATGTTTGCTACATACCTATTGATTAAGTCTTGCTTGTATTTATATATTAACTTAGCTTCTTTGATTTTTTTTATTATTATTTCTTTCAGCTTGCAATATTTATATATTATTATAATTAAAATCAAAACCTAATATATACATGATTTATTATGGTCATAAAACAGAAGATAATAAATTATTATTATCTTTAGAATTTAGTTTTGTATTTTGAACTCTTTTTCATAGTAACAATAATAATAATAAAATCAAAATCAAAGAAGCTATGTTAATATATAATTACAAGCAAGACTTAATCAATAGGCAGGCAGCAAACCTTATGATCATGGAATTATGGGGAAATTGAACTTTCAAATTATTAATTGACAAAGACTACAATGATAGTTGAAAGCACTCCTAAGTGAGGTTTATATTTTTGTTATTTTTAAGAAATTTTAATTACTGTATTTTCTAATATTTATTTATAAGTTTATGTATATTATTTGGAAGAAATACATACATCAATTTATAGTATTTTATATATAAACACACAGACAGTGCACTATCATTAATGTTTTTTATAACAATTTTAAAATGCTGTTTGAAATGATCAAATTCATTATGTACATTTATATAATAATACATTACTTTATTATCTGAATGAGAATTTCTTGGGAAATAAACTAAATTATGAGCATTTGGTATCATCCATAAATCTGAATAACAATGCTTATTACTCTTATAGGATATAGTATTAAACTCCACAATGATGTACTTCCATTTTTTATTTAAATAAATGTCAATAAACTTGTGTTTACAATAATTGTTCTTTATACAGTGCATATGTTATTTTTCAAATTAACTGCTTCTTCAACTTTTTCTTAACTTTATAAAGTCCAATATTATTCCTGCTCATCCAATCTTCTTTTATTTGAAATTAGTCTGCTGTTATAAGTAGCAAAATAAAAACGTGTTATCAAATGAAAGGATGGTTTTATAATCAATGAAATCTTAGCAGTTTCTGCTTTCACCCAACAACCACTATCATGACTGATGATTTTGCAATATTTTGTGGCTGATGGCCATGAATTTAGCTTGTCTACCATAATCATAATCATCAAATAAACTCAATTTCCTTTTATGTAATTTCTATCTTCATGAAACCTCATATGTTGTAACAGTTAAGAATTGATAGACCACTGAAAAAAGACCATGTTTTTTTCTTGATCTTAAATTCAGAGGTAAAAAGCAATCATAAGCTCACTTTGCTGACTGATGCCACTTGATGAATCACCCATCCCAGTTTCGATTATAATATGAATAATCACATAGTTATGATGGTTACAACAATATGAAAATATGAAATGAACATTAAAAATTTATCTGTTCGGTTCTTTTAAAGCTCCAAAAAGTCGCCTTTCAATTAACAATTTTTTTTCTATAGCATGTTTTACATATATAAATTGATTAATTATTTAATCTGTAATTAACAAAACACCCGCAAATCAATCTGTGAAACGGAGTAGACATGTTTCAAATTATTAACAGGAGAGGACAGTTTTAATGCAAAAAATGAGATACATGATTTTGTTATACTAAACAGAAAGCATGCGTAGTTATAATATTTTATAGTACATTTAAACTCACAAATCAGGTATATATTTTATAATATATTTTCAATTTTGCACACTGACGTACACCAGTTGTTTTACGTAAATAGTTTTATCTTTTATTTTATTTTTTTAAATTTTTAGGTGTTAATAGACTTGAATCTAAAAACGAATTTAAATTAGGCATTTTTATTTTCTCTAAAAAATACAGATAAGATGCAATTTATTTTTAAATAATTCATGTTATAAAAAGGCAAAGAGTATAAACTTTTTTTTCTGAATTCTGTTCTTTTCCCTAATGTAACATATAAATGCCATTTATAATAAATTCTTTTCGCAAGATCTCTACATCTTAACATAGGAGCAATTTTATTTCTAGTTTTATTTGCAATAAAATAAAACATACTCATGACTAGAACAAGGTTATTTTACTTTTTTTTTTAAAAAAAAAAAAATAAAGCTGAAGTGAAATAAATAATCAGTAAAAATAATAAACCCAAAAGGTAAATCTAATATTCATTTTGTATTTCAGTTAAAATACGTTAAATTATAGTTGTGTTTGAAATGTAGGAAGGGGAAAGTTAATTTTATTTTAAAGATCAATTCTTTAGTATTTATTTTAGCATTAATAATTTATTTACGAATAGCCAAGAAGGTATTATTAATTTGCGTTCCTTGTGATTACAATAAACTATATATATTGTAATCACCTCAGATTTCAGCTTCCACATAATCATGCTATTATTAATACAAGTAAATCATGTCATATAATATAAAATATATTTATATAACAGCAATAATATATACAATAACAATAATAATAAAGATAAAAGCCCTTCTGGGAAAATATTAATGTTTGCCCATTTCAATGTGTTGGGACTATTTTACAATTACAGGATTCACTGTATTCATAGCGACATCTATCAGTTTTATATAAAATTAACAATATGCTATTACAATAATACAGCATATATAAATCTAATGTAGGAAAAAAAACTGTGTAACTATATACTACATAATTTAACATTCATTTATCATTAGTCAATTATTAATTGTTATATCATCATCATCATCATCAAACATTATCAATCCACTGCAGGATGAAGGTCTCTCCAAGTTCAATCCATCTTCTCTGAACTTTAGCTTCTCTTCTCCACATCACTCCTGCACACTTTCTTACTTCATTGGTCCTTCTAACATGTGGTCTCTTTCTGGGTTATTTACAATCTCTTGGAATCCAGTTTAAGATTTAAATTGTCCATCTATTATCATCTCTTCTAGCAATATGTCCAGCCCAACTCCACTTCAATCTTTTAATTTTTTCAATGAGGTCACTAACACCTATTTGTTCTCTTAGCCATACATTGCATTTTCAATCTATTCTTGTTACTACCGACATATATCTCTCCATGCTTCTTTGAATGGTCTGAAGTTTCTGTTATATATATATATATATATATATATATATATATATATATATATATATATATATATATATATATAACCATTAAATGTCTGTATTTTTAAATCATACAATAATAATTCAATCAAATATATTTAACCCAGTATTCAAAATTAAATAATATATTCTTTACCAGAAGTACTTTCAATTGTTTCACTGGCAATCTTTATCAACTGTTAATACAAACGTACAAAAAATAAAAACTTGCATTACCCATCATTCAATCCATTCAAATTTCCCACAATTCTGTTGTCTTTATATTAGCCGATTGTCTATTCATTAAACCACCTCTATTCCTAGACATCATCATTGCCTCTTTAATTTTACGTTTTTCACTACACCTTTCAATTTGAATAATTTTTATATCTCTATTATTAAATTTAAAACCATAATTACATGTTTTATTATGATCAAATATAATTGATAGAGTATTCATATTTACCAAAGATATATTTTCTTTCTGTACATGTTTATATTAACAATATAAACAAAAACGATATAATGATCATAAGACAAGTTTTTATTTTTTGTATGTTTGTATTATCAGTTGATAAAGATTGTCAGTGAAACAATTGAAAGTACTTCTGTTAAAGAATATGTTATTTAATTTTGAATACTGTGTTAAATATATTTGTTTGAATTATATATAAATATATTTGTTTGAATTATATATATATATATTCAATTATTTTTGTTGTAACTAATGTAATTGGTTTCATATATTTTCTTTTTATTAGATTATTTAATATAGTTTAAAGGTTTTATATTTTTTTACACAATCCATTTTGTGTTTTGTAGTTTAAATAATGAATACATAAGCCAGATTTTCTATCTTCTATTAATTATCTTTTGCTCTTTTAACTAACTGTTTCCCATGTCCATAGTGAACCTTATTGTCATTTCCACAAGTAATTTTATATGCAATTTTATATTTCATATCACCTCTTGTTTTATAATTATCTATTAATTTGTTAAGATTTTTACTATTTGGTTATCCTAGATTAATGCTTATATATATATATATATATATATATATATATATATATATAATAAATAAAGTTTGATATCTGTATTCGTTTCACAATATATGTAATATACAAATCAATATATATATATATCAAAATACAGTACAATTTATATAAATTATATTCTTTTAGAAATACTTTCGACTATACACTTTGTAGTCTTTATCAACTATATAACGTTGAATAATCAAAACGAGACAACCCTTAACAATACCCATAGTTCAATTCAGATTTCCCACAATTCTGTTATCTTAACATTTGATGACTGGTGATTCATTAACATTTGATGATTTCTTGAAATCAACATAGCCTCTTTTATTTTACGTTTATTATGACAACGTTCAATTTGAATAATTTTCATATTTTTATAATCAAATTTAAATCCATATTGACAAGATTTATTATGATCAAATATAACAGATGATGAAGGTTTATTTACATCTGTTCCATATTGATTCTCTTTTTGAATTCTATTATATAAAAGCATATGTTCTTTTATTCTCTTCTCAAATGTATTATGATGAAGGTTTATTTACATCTGTTCCATATTGATTCTCTTTTTGAATTCTATTATACCTAAACAGAACATTTGTCTTTTATATAATTCAGATGTGCTCTTCCGAACTATATGCTTTTATATAATAGAATTCAAAAAGAGAATCAATATGGAACAGATGTAAATAAACCTTCATCATCTGTTATATTTGATCATAATAAATCTTGTCAATATGGATTTAAATTTGATTATAAAAATATGAAAATTATTCAAATTGAACGTTGTCATAATAAACGTAAAATAAAAGAGGCTATGTTGATTTCAAGAAATTGTCAAGTGTTAATGAATCGCCAGTCATCAAATGTTAAGATAACAGAATTGTGGGAAATCTGAATTGAACTATGGGTATTGTTAAGGGTTGTCTCGTTTTGATTATTCAATGTTATATAGTTGATAAAGACTACAAAGTGTATAGTCGAAAGTACTTCTAAAAGAATATAATTTATATAAATTGTACTGTATTTTTGATATATATATATATATTTGATTTGTATATATATATATATATATATATATATATATATATATATATATATATATATATATATATATATATATATATATATATATATATTACATCTGGATGGTGAATTAGGATTGATCATCCCTGGATGTTGGAACATCTTCCCCAAAATATAATAAGTAGTTCATATGATGAAATTTAATATATAAGATAATAAAATTTTCAAAAAAGGATAATATTTAATGTATGTTTAAAATAATGGGCTAGAGTAAGAATATTATGGGTCAGAGATATTAAAGTAATGCTTAATATCACTAGAATATATAAAAAAAATTATATACCAAAGAGAGCATGAGATCATGAGATATTTGAGAGATCAGCCCAGTTAACTTTTTTAGAGTAACTAAAAGCATAAGTTAATCAGAATTACCCAAAAATTATAATCATTTCTCAATCATGAATGATTAACAATCAAATATAAATCAACCGTCAATAAGATGACTGGATTAGAAATGGGTCAACTATAGAGCAAGCTAAATGGTGATCTCTTTCCAGTTTGGGACAATTATTTAAACCATAATTTGGATGACAAACTTAAATGCTAATCATCATAAAATATTTAAATATGCTGATCATCATCAATGTCTGTCCACTTACTAGCATTAATGTATTGACTAATTATAAACTTAATATTCTAATAGATACTAAACTAAAATAATATAATGCATGTGTTTTAAAAAAAATATTCTCTTTCTACCAACCAGAATTATGATGATAATGATCATCATCATTATCAACTGTATGCCCATATACTAAATATATATGCCCATTATTCTATATAGCTGTTATACACAAATTTAGCTCAGGAAGCAAAAACTTTTTTTTATTATTGTGAGCAAGAGAGCAATAAATAAATATATTAGCATATTATAAATAACCTTAATAAATATATAAAATCAACATTCCTCCTTTTTCTTTTTAAAACTTGTTTTATTCCTAACTATAATTTTATTTCTCTTCCATACAACGTTTCAACTACATTCTGTAGTCACTATCAAGTTTCCTTAAAATAATAATAATAATAACAAAATAAATAAAAATAAAAAACAAAAATAATAACACAAATAAATAAAATATTAATACATTCCAAATAAATTTAATATTCAAATAAAACCACAATGTTATTATCATCTACAAATAAAATTATTTACCTCCTTCCCTATATTTAATTATTTCTTTTAAAATACCTTTATAATTTAATACTCTTCTTATATAAATTTATTATCTTTTCTCTACATCTTTACCCATTAACATTCTTTTAATGCCCCTTCTCCCCCTTTTTATATATTATTCCTATATTATCTTATTTTTTATCTTTATTTATTAACATTCTATTTAATAATGGTTTATACTGATCAATATATGCTTCCTCTTTTTTATTCTCTCTTTGAATTTTTTAACACATTCCAATGACCTTATATCAAAATTTCCATGCTTAAATTCTTTTTTATGAATACATATAGCAGATTTTTTATAATATAAATGCTGCCTTAATCTAGTCTTTAATTTATTCTTACTTGTTCCTATATAAGTCATATTTACATTACTTTTATCACAATCCATACATTTAATTATATATACTGAATTCATACATTCTAAAATATCAATTTTATCATAATCATTTATTAACTCACCCAAACATTGTTTCCATTTATAAACAGGGCAAATTATTGTATTATATCTCCTATTAAAATACCTTAAATATTTCTTAATTTTAAAAAATAAATATCTTGATACACTAAATCTTATATAAATTATTTTATTTTCTCCATTTTTATTCAATTTAATCTTTCTTTTTACATTTTCAATATTATAACTAGATATCAATCATTTTAAATACCCCCCCCCCAATATTATTTATTTCATTTTTAAAAACATTTCATTTGAACATACCTTAATAGCCCTAATAATCTTATTTTTAACAATATTAAGCTTGCAATGTTTTTCAATATCAGTGTACCAATTATTAGTTAATCCAAAATATGTATTCTTTGTAAAAAAAGATTGATATCTAATTATAATATTGAAAATATAAAAAGAAATATTAAATTGAATAAAAATGGAGAAAATAAAATAATTTATATAGGATTTAGTGTATCAAGATATTTATTTTTTAAAATTAAGAATTTTTTAGGTATTTTAATAGGAGATATAATACATTAATTTGCCCTGTTTATAAAAGGAAACAATGTTTGGGTGAGTTAATAAATGATTATGATAAAATTGATATTTTAGAATGAATGAATTCAATATATATAATTAAATGTATGGATTGTGATAAAAGTAATGTAAATATGACTTATATAAGAACAAGTAAGAATAAATTAAAGACTAGATTAAGGCAGCATTTATATGATAAAAAATCTGATATATATTCATAAAAAGGAATTTAAGCATGAACATTTTTATATAAGGCCATTGGAATGTGTTAAAAAATTTAAAGAGAGAATAAAAAAAGAGGAATCATATATCAATCAGTATAAACCAGTATTAAATAGAATGTTAATAAATAAAGATAAAAAATAAGATCATATAAGAATAATACATAAAGGGGGGGGGTATTAAAAGAATGTTAATGGGTAAAGATGTAGAGAATAGATAATAAATTTATATAAGAAGAGTATTAAATTATAAAGGTATTTTAAAAGAAATAATTAAATATAGGGAAGGAGGTAAATAATTGTATTTGTAGATGATAATAATATTGTGGTTTCATTTGAATATTATATTTATTTGGGATATATTAATATTTTATTTATTTGTGTTATTTTTTTTTTATTTTGTTATTATTATTATTATTATTATTTTTAAATGAAACTTGATAATGACTAAGAATGTAGTTGAAAGTATGGATTACAACTTGTTAATTTAGATGGTAGAATTTTACCAATTAATTCTTATTTATTTTAGAATTTAATAGATGTTTATCCCTATTAATCATAATATTTTCTCCCACATCTAATGTATATTTTACATCTCATAGACTTCTCTATCCCTCAACTGAGCTAAGCTAAGGTAAAACTTCATATAAGAGCCTCATTGATAGTTTTAAAATAAGATTACTTCAATAGTTTATTTTATGATCCATAGAATTGGCACTCCCAGATATTTGTGGTTGTTGGTTATCGGTGATGAGGGTTTACAATATATATTAAATATAATTTCCATTAAATCCACTTTAGTTTGCAAGAATGATGGGTGATATGTACATATTAATGTTAATTATCAATAAAACATGATTTAATTTTACTAACAAACTCTATTTTAATGTCTTTTTTAAACTTTAAATATAAAATATAAATTAATGTAATTCGTTTCATTTTAATAAAATTACACCCTTGATCTGAGTTTAAAGTTTTTTTTAAATTTATTTAAAACATTTTTTATACTATGGTAAACAGAAAAATATTAAGTAAAATAATTGAAGGATTGTTCATTAAAAAAACAAATTTCTTTGTAAATGTTAATGCAATCAAATTTATTTTATTTTATTTGAAATATATTTTGCTAGAATAACACAATATCTAACCCTGTTTTTTTACTAGATAAATAAGAATTGGAAGATTATTAATATTGAAAATTTAAGTTTTAATAAAAATGTAATTTGATTTATTTATTCAGTAAACATTAATATATAATAATGTATAACTACTGCTGCTAGCACAAATTTTGCATTAAAAAATTTTAAATTAAAATTAATTTATAATTAATATTTTTGTTAATAATTGTTTTTAATTAAAGATTTATAAAAGGATTAAATATTAATTTGTTTACATAAATTAAATAAAAGATTTGAGAATGTTATAAATAAAAAAGTTATGTTGTTAAATATAAATATATAATAATTAAATTTTATGAAATACTTTTGAGAAAAAAATTGGAACGGATAATATAAATTAATGATCTAAATTTTTATTAAGAATTTGTTGCAAAAATGATTAAATAAAATTTTTGAAGTGAAATGCTACCAAAATTAATGATATATAGTACTTATAGTATGACTACAGATAATTTATTGATTTTCAAAAATATATTATTGTATTAATAATATTATAATTTATTATTTTTATATATAAAGATATAAACAGAAGAGATTAATAAATTCAACAGTAAAAAATAATGTAGATTTAAATATATGTTATATATTAATTGTAGAAAATTAACAGAAATTATTTCATCTGTTTGTCCAATCATAGCTTTTTAAAAATGTAAACATTAATTTCTGCCCAATGAAAATTTAATAGTCATCATATTAATGATGGTGTGAAAGTAGCATAATTATTTATCTTATAAATTAAGACTAGTATGAATGGACAAATGAGACAATTCATTCTTAAATGAAATATTAAAAATAATTCTTCTTAGTGAAGAAACTAAAATGAAATTGAGATACAAGAAGACCTTATTAAACATTATACAGTATTTTATTGGTGGGATAAATAAAAATTAAATATTTTTTATTGATAGATTTAGATTTATTATGAATAATGATATAATAATTTGCTATAATAATAATATTTTTTTTCAAAAAGTTTTTATCAACATAGAAATTTATGACCTTGATGTTGAATTAATAATATTATATGTCAAAGTTGTTGTATAAATTAGTCTACTTGGTCATTAATTTTTGCTTGACATGAGTTCAAATTGGTGTAAACCAGTTTGGTTTTTATCTTCAAAATTTTCGTGTTAGTATGAAGGAACCATGTGAAGTGTATTAACAATTTAATTGCATATTGAGAAGTCAAAGCATATACTTTGAACATCTAATATGGATGATTTTACAATTAAAATTGTTAATTCCAATCAACATGGTTATTATTGGACTTTACATTACCTATCAATATTATTAAGACTTAAGTTCATTATATTGAATATTTTTTTGAGTAATGATGATATCTTGAATGGTAATATTTGAGACTGAATTGTTTTTTTTTATCTTGAACTGCTTATGTGTCTAACATATGCTTGTCTTCATTAGTTTCTTAATTTAAAATCATGAAAATGATATACTTATTAGTTTAAGAATAATTAGATGATAGAAATTATAATAATATTTTGGGCTTGATTTTACTATGAATATTTAAGATTATTTATTGAGGGTTTCTTATTAATATAATGTTTCACATAATCACAATTTCTTATTCTTGCCCATAAATATTATTAAAACAGGCAAACCTCTCCATACACTAGTGTAAAGTATTGGAAGCTATAGTAATCAAGAGATGCTAGAAGGCTTGTGCATAAAATCTCTATCTAGTGCCTACTCATCCAATATCTCCAGACTAGTTTCTAAGATCTAGGTGCAGTGCTCTCAGATCCAATGATCCTCACTGATGTACAAGCTGAAACTATATATATATTGTAAAAGATCAATAAATCTACCTAGAGTTTAAAAAATCATTTGTTGTTATTAAAAAAAATATCTTTGATTTGATGTTTATATATGGAATATTATTATTGTTTATGGTTATTAGTTATAGTTGTTTGGGATTTATTATTTTATTTATTTGTTGATGGTACATTACTGTGAATATTTAACCTTTCAATAGGGTTCAACACATTGCTGTGTCAAAGGCTTTGGATCACTCTAAATCGGGTATTTTTTGAGCTATAGTGATGTATGTATACCCATTGGAAACTTTAGAAAAAATTTCATAAGATGCTGCCATCTCTTGAATTATTTTACAAGTAAAAAATCAATATTAGGAGGGTTTTAAGTTGAACAAAGGAAGAAGGCCAATGCTGATTGGTTGGATAATCTATTCTCAATTCTTATTGGCTTATGATTTCAATAAAAATGTTTTCACCACTGAAAATAAAAATATATGTAGAGTGTTTTTTTTATTACTTTTTGTACATATTATAGATTATCTGCTGAAAATATAGTTATTTTACAAAAGTAGTAAGGTTTTATTAAAAAATTATATACTTTACACGATTGTAAATTGAAAATTTTGCTAAAAAATTCTTTAAAAATTTGTAATGGTAAATCTGGGAAGGATATAAATGACGTTTACTTTGCTTGTAATTTGTTTGTAATGTTTTCATTGATTTTCCACTTTTGAATATTTCTATAAAATAAAAAAGAAAAATATATTTTTGAAAAAACATTTGTTTACTTTCCTAACACTACAAATAATTAATATACTTTTTGAAAATGAAACTAAAATTAATATATATTAAAAGATGAAAATATTTCAAAGAGTTTGTCAATTGACCAATTAAAACTTTCAGAGTTTTACCTCTTTCGGCCAATGATGAAGTGTCCTACAGAAAGGTTAATTATTATAGATAAATAAAGACATATAAATTGTTGATTACAAAAAAGATTATTTTATTTGTAGTGATTATTAGAAAAATGGAATGTTATTATTTATATATATGTATATATATTTTAAAGCTGTCAAATAAATTTTTTATTTAATATTTTTTATATGATTGATATTTTTATTTATTTTTTGAATGTTAATTGTTTAAAAGAAAATATATGTAATAATGTTTTTCAAAGCTGCATTTTCTGGCATGTGGAGAACAACAGCAACAACAAAGAAGCCATGATTATTATTAAGATAGTTATTAAAAAAACTGAAGGATAAAATTAGTTGTACTTTGTTTCTTTGGAATTGCCATTCTTGAGAATAATTAAATAAGATAAATTACTGTAGTAAACACATAAACCATGATCAGCTAATATATATATATATATATATATATCACAGCCAGGGAGCTGCACCATTTCTTTCGTTTATCCCAAGGCAATTTAAAAAGAAAAACTAGGCAAAATTTCAACACATGAATTTCACCATGTCTGAAGCCAAAATTTGATATAGCTATATGGAATCTATAATGGTCAATCTAATAACAATTTGGAAGTAACTAAAGTTAGTTAGTATATTGGATTCAACATGTTAATTATTTGTTTTTCAAGGAGAGAATTTTTTTTAAAAAAGAAATATATATGTGCATTTGGAAACCGATAATATTCTCTAACGTGATATTTCTTCAATTTAGCCTTGGCTAGAATGCATTCTAATATTAAAAAATATAAGAGAATAAAACAACGGATCAAGTTGACTTTTGAAAATAAAAATGAACAAGTTTAACTTTGAAAAGAAGGTAGTAAATAACTTTATTAATATAAATGATATATATATTTTTGAGATCGATATTCTTTTTTTTTTTACTTTTATTTTTAATTAGAAAGCGTCTTGTTTTCTAAAAAAAAAAAAAAACATTTAACAAGTGTCAAAATTACCATTTAAGTAATTTAAAATTTTAAAGTATGGCGTATAAGTTTGGGTGGCATATGAGTTGTTATATATATATATATATATATATATATTAATAAGTGAAAGTTATATTTGCAAATTTTATTATAAAAAATTTCTATTATTTATATAACTTAATTTTTTTTATTATCTATTTTATTAATTTACAATATTTTACCATTCAATTATTCACTTATCTATTTATCTATTTTCATTTTTAACTTCATATGATAACTCTTATGTAGACATAAACAACAATTCACATATTTCATGTATATAATATACTTTTATTTACTTTGTTTTTAATGTTGAATATTTGGGAAATATAGATATAAATTTGTGTTTATATTAATGCATACTTGTTGAGCACAAATATGTCTTTATCTATTTAATATATATTGTTATTGCAAGTATATATGTATATTTTTTTGTATTTGGGTTTGTATTTGAAAACTATTTAAAACCTGATACTACCTAAAATCAAACCATAATATAGAAATAAAGGATATACTATTTGTTTTATAAATAATGCCTTTGAAATTTATTTGGAAGAGTATTAATATTTTATTCTTATTTTTTTTTTAGTGCCAGAGTCATTATGAAATTAATTGAATTCACAATTTAATGGAGAATAACTTAGTATTTTACTTATTATTTAGTCTTTAGGTCACTTACACATATTATTGTTCATTGATATGTTTATATATACATAAGTTTACTTATTGGATGTGTATATTGGATTCAATAGCATTCCCTTTGTTTCTAATATATATTTTGTAAGTTAGTCATATCAACGTTGAGAATAAATTATAATGATAGATCTTATTGCTCTGTATGATTTTGGATTAATTTCATGTATAGCTAGTTGGAAGGGCATATAAACAATTTATTTAAATATCACTGGGATAATTTTATGTTTCTTCATTTAAATTATACAATCTATTATGTTTGGCTTTCTCAACAATTGGATTCATTTAGATTGTTAAGATCTTTCTTTATGTGTAAGATATGCTCTATTTCTATTATTTAAATTGGATGATAAATACGTTCTATTACATTTGGCACCATCACCATGCAGACATCATTAATTAAAGACTGTTGTTAGTTATTTCATTATATTTGATGCCTAAAATGTGAAGTTTGATTCATTATGATTTGTTTATGAGGATATAGCAATCGTGATTCCACTACATTTGGCTTTCCCAATGATTGAGCCATTTCAATTGTGGATAGGCATTCTATTACATTGTGGAACCAACATTTGAGGCCTTCTTTCTTCATATGTGTAATTTTGTTTGAGATCATTTAGATTACATATATTCCATTACATTTGTCATCTAACATTTGGAGCATTATTTTATTCTAATATATGGATGTTCCATTACATTTGACACTACAATGTGGTCAGCATAATATGTTTGTATACATACATTTCATTACAATATATATATATATATATATATATATATTGTATATATATATATATATATATATATATATATATATATATATATATATATATATATGGAATTTTTATAGTACTGTGTAGATATACTGGCAATACATCTAGTAATATTAAGGATTTTGACATGCGTGTTAATAATAATTGATTTTTTAAAGATTTTTTAAAGTATAAATAAATATTATATTTATATTACAATTTTAATGTTAAATATTATTTCATTTTATACTTTTGTTTCACAAAATATTTTCATATTTTATATATTATTTAAATTTTAATTGATTCCAATGTTTTATTGTAGGTTGAGGTTTTCAACCTGAGCATTTTCAAGCAATGTTATATTTATCACTTTATACTTTATTTGCATCATTTCTTTTATTAGTGGGAATTATTGTATTGTATTGAAAGATTATAAATAATAAAATATTATTTTTAATAAGAAATTATATGTTATTGAATAATTTGTACAATAGCTTTCTTGTTAAGTTATATATATATATATCCACAGATGGCGTTTCTACCAAAAACACCGATCAAGCGTATATTCTGTTTACATAAACGTCAGAGTAGCATTCACTATCTCTAACTATAATTCCACTTTCAGATCATGATTTCAAGCTATTTGCTATCGTCAGTGAAAGACAGGAATAAAGAAACTAGATCTAAACACAAACTCTGAGCGTTTATGAAACAATTTCTATTCAGCTTGCAAGCGTGAATTTTTTAGACACTTAATGTCTTCAAACTCAGCATAGCAAACCAGATAGCTATATGGGTCTGATCTCAGTTCAGCATCACCACATAGTAGAAGCCTCTGCAATCTATATCATTGCAAGAAAGACCTCAAAAGGTACATTTATGATAAACAAAAATGCAAGTTAAAAAACTTTTGCTAATGCTTATGTTATGTCCACGATCAGCGTTTCTACCAAAAACAC
>JAQFVV010012622.1:400191-683676 GCA_028023455.1 Epiperipatus broadwayi | reverse complement strand
TATATATTCTTAAGAAGAGTAACTAAGGCTACGGCCGAACATGAGTACGGTGGGGGTAAAAGCTTAAGCGTGCTGGGTTTTCTGGACCTCACCCCAAAGAATCCATGCGGCAGTGACCGGAGAACATCTACCGGAGATATATCAACTTTTCGCAAGGGAATCGATCCGACTCGGAATGAACTGAAGTGTGATGAACTGTCTCGTACGTTTTGCTTCGGATTTCATGTGTTTTTCTTCTTATTTTGATATCCCCGGGGATCACATCGGACAAAAATTGCAGGTAATATGAACTTAAGATATTTTATTTCCAAAAATTACCACGTTTTTCTGAAACCCTCAAGGATAGCGAACGAAGGCAAGAAACTTATATATTTTTTTTATGATAAGGCCCTTCAAATACAGCTGATTAGATTTTTATCTGTGTATACGTTCGTTTTCTTGTTCTGTTGTAAATCCACGCAAATACATATGTAGGTTTTATTGGGTTATGTAAACGTTAAAAGGGTATGGGAAATATATTTTCTTAAAAGTAGAAAAAAATATTATAATAAAAAAATGTGTTATTTTAAGGCTTATATTACATGTGTATGTTTTATTATTTGTCTCATAGAATATAGTTTATGAATTTAACAATTGATCCGAGTTTCGCTGTTGGTTGCATAGAGTTCCCCCGTACATTTTCCTACGGTTTATTGGCCACCCGCCCTGAGTACTGAGCTAGTGGAGAGGCCCTATTACTATCGTATTTTTCTCTTCCAGCATAATACTTATGTAAAAAGTAAGTTTGGCGCTTGGAGTCAATGATTGATGTCCATAAATATGCTGTGAGAGAAATACGAAATTTCTTATCAATATTTTTTTTGCTTAAAAGGAAAAAGGGGAAATATAGATATTTTTTTTTTTTTGATAAGAACTAATAAGTATACGGTAAAGGAGTACACCCGTTACACAAGTAATAACCAACAAAATGATAGAGTTTGAAGCCAACCACACAAGCTATATGGAATGCTTTGTTTCTAGTTCCTGGCTTATTAAAAGCTCATTACCTTTGAATGAATGGAGAAGAGGAAATAGGAGGAAAAGAAAATTTATAAAAGCCAAGTAGAACCAAGTTTGAAGCCATGAATCAAATTTTTGTTAGTTTACCTCAATCATCTAAAGTGTCAACAGCAATTATTTTTTTTAAAAGGAGAGAGACAAGCAAATCCACCGGTACCTACTTATTCAAAAGTACTTATAATAACTTTTTTTTTAAATGGTAGAAGGAGGCCAATCAACAATGAATAATAATAGAATTGAAGAAACAAGCAAGTCAATTGATTCAGCATTATCTTAAAAGTATCTGCAATAACTTTTTTTGTTGTTGTTGTTGTTGTTCAGCAAAGAAAAGCAGTCTGAAAATTCAAACTCAGGACATTAATAAGAAGTAAAAAGTAAACGGGTAAATATGAACTTTCTTTAACCGATTTTATTCTTGCTTATTAAAAGTAAACCTTGATTTACAGGTCAAAGCAATTTTTCTTTTTTTTTTTGATACAGAAACATTAAAGACTTGTTTATCTATAGTTATTTGCAATATCTCACAACATAGCACAAACATAGTTTAAATCTTTAAACTTAAATTTTTCATTATTTTTTTTTATTATTTTTTATTATATATTGTAATGTTGAAATGTTTTTTTTTTTTAATTGTTCTTCAGTTGTTAATGATAATGAGCAACCTATAGATATATGCATTTATAATGTTTTTTATTTTTATTTTATCTTGTTGCATATTAAAAAAATTAATATCATGTATTTTATTTTCTTTCGCTATAAGGTTGCAAAAGAAAAAGATATTTTTATATATGTAATTTATGGGTATACATTTTAAACATATATGTTAACATTACCGAATGCGTGCATGTGTAACTGCTTATCCAAACACATCAAAGAATAGGTTATATATGATTAGTTTAAAATGGTAAATTGAAAAGTAGGGCATTACATTTGAATGGAAGTGAAATAACATATACAAGTTACACCTGAAATTTATTTTATGATATGATAAGTAAGAAAAGTCTTAAATAAGCATTTATAGAATATGTATTTTTTTTCTAATATTGATTTAAGTCAGCTTATTTTGAGATATCAAGAAAAATGACAAACCTATATGTTAGATTTATTTGCTTATACTTATAAAAAAAATTTTATATTAATTTTTGTATTGAATTAATATGGTAATAAGCCATTTATTTAATTGTTGATTTGACTTTAAAGAAGGAGGGAAAGAGTAGTAGTGTTAATAAAATATAATTATATATCTTAATTGGTTTCCGAGTTATTATTAAGAATATTGTGTTTTTTTTTCTTGTCTTAATTCTATCATTTTAATTCATCATCATTGCTCGCAGTTATTAAGTATTACTATTCGTATATATTGAGCAATTACTTGCAAATATTAAGCGTCAGCAAAATAATAGGTAAACTAGAATGTTGATATTTAAGTATTTAAGGATTATGCTTGAGAATAACCAAATTTTGATAATTATAGTTCAACAATAGAAAGCTAAAATTGTGTTGTGTCCATGAGTTTAGATCATCCTCATCAAAAATGGATATCATGTTATTGGTTAAAAACATTTCAAATAATACTATATAAAAGTTATGATCGCCATCAATCATCATTAATAAATTATAATCATTAAATTTAATGTTTAGCGTAATGAATATATTTTAGTAAATAGGGGTTTATAGAAAATTGAATATTATGCAAAGAGATTCATGATGATCAATCATCACCACTAGTATTATTAAATCCCAGTATGAAATAGGATAATTTTAATAGATGCCTATAAGTTTATAAAGATGAATTTATTGTTGTGAGTTTATTAATAAGCCATGGCTGGTATCATCATAACTATTATAATCATTATTATGATATCATTATTATAATCATTATTGTGATATCACTATTATTATCATTATTATTATGATATTTTTATCATCATCATCATTATTATCTTTATTGTGATAAATAATCTAGTTAAATGGCCATCAATATCAATAATGGTCTTCACATGCTTGTTTGGAAGCCATTAATAGGATTATACATGTCTGTACATCAATATACGTTAATGAGCTAGCAATGTCTATAAGAATCTTTGATCTATAGTATAAACTTTGGTAATATTGGGATCTTGTAATTTTATCAATATAGATAAAATGTAAGAATGTCATTTTTTTTCATTAGTCATCCAAGTCATGTGTAATAAAAATGTACTGACATTATAACGAAGAAATAACAGGAAAAGTCATGCTTCTGGATGAAAGATCAAGTGGATGGGCATAGCGTGTGCCATACTTAGGGATCACCACCAGAGGCCTTTTTATATAAAGAAATGGATGGGCATAGCATGTTCCAGACTTAGGGTCACCTCCAGGGGCCTTTTTATACGAAGAAGTGATATGCATAGTGTGTGCCAAACTTACGAGATCACCACCAGAGGCATTTTATATGGAATAAATAATGAAAAATCTATGGGTTCGATCTTGTCACAACCCCCAGATTAGAAGACTAGAAGCACGTAATATATATATATATATATGAAGATAGGCTAAATGTCAGTAATGCAGTATGAATGAATGTCACTAACAACATTGAATAAGATTTACTGCTTTTAAAAATAAATGCCCCTAGTTTGAATACCATAATTTAGAAAAATAATACGCTATGCAGTTATATATATAGAGAGAGATTTTACTTAGTAACTAAAATAGTAAAATATTAAAATTTCCCTAATATGTTAAGATTTTACTTAGTAAAAGAAACATGAAGATTTATCCCCATCCCTTTTTCTGCTATTTAAAATAAATCAATCTCACCTTCATTGATTTTAAAACAACTGAAATATATAAGTATATTTTAAGAGTAAATAAAAAGGCAGTTATATAGAACATAATTAATGGGTCACTTTCAGAATTTAATAAAAAAAAACATTTTAAAAGATTTCAAAGTGTTAATTAGCTTAAGTTCTGGATTTACCCCGGGTAGAAAATCCAGAGTTAGACAAATATATATATATTTTTATATTAAAGCATAAACAAAATGTTGATGTAAAACAATCTGGTGAGCATATTAATTAATAATTCATCATGTTTTAAAAGGGAACATTAACAACTTGTTTCATGAAGGTTTACTAAACAATGACAGAAAAAATTTTTATAAATTAAGCTCACCAGTTTGTTTGAGATTGGCAAATTAATAAAAAAAAAGCATACATATAAAATCAAGTAATAAATAACTATAAATAAATGACCGCACCAAAGTTAAAGAAAGTTAAAGCATATGAGAGAAAAGTAGATTTATAAAATAATTTAAAAGCAAATTACATAAAGTTAAATCAGTTATGAAAGAAATCCTGATGAGATTAGTTAGGCTAGATTGACTATTAGATGGCAGATTGGAAATTTACCTTTCAATTTTAAGAGTCCATTTTAAAGTATGGCATGTGCACGTCGATTGAAATGCAAGTACTTCGGTGGCAGAAAACTTCTATTAGCATTCTAAAGTTCTTTTTTAGATCTTTCTTTATTTCAGGGCAGCAGGATATTATGGTAGCGGCAGATGATGACCCATAGGGCCGAGCAGGGTGGTGGATTTACTGCTACATCATTCTTAGTTTCACAGCGATGTGTAATATGTTTACAATCAGTTCTCTCAATAGTGGCTAATCTATCTGTGATTCAAAATTCAGTCATTTTATACTTTTTCTTTATCGGTTGTTTTTGAAGATGCAACAGTAAGATAACATCCAAAAATAAATTCAAATCTATTTCCAGATTAGAAATAGATTTGACAACATGTTTTCAACAAAAAGTATCTCTAATTTTAATCCCATTTTAAGTAAAAACCTTAATTAAAAATACCTTCCCCAGATTAAAACAATAGTGTTTCCAACCCTTAATTATTTTTAGACAATCAACTATAGCATCTTCCATATTGGATTTTATAAAAATATACCATTTAATAGAAAAAGTACTTTAAAAAGAAAAAGTTTAAAAAATGACATATAATAAAATATTTACAAAAAATCAATATTTTGTTAGTAAGTTTTGCTCCTATATATATATCTGAGTCGCACCTCTGATACTTTAATAAAAAAGAACTAATAATTTATAAAAAGAATTAATAATAATTTTAAAACATGTTATTGAAACATTAAATTTTATAATTTAGGTGCGCATTTCAAATATATACATGAAATATATATACACAACAAAAGGAGCGGGATGGGAAATAGGGATTTAAACACGGGTTAGTAGGTGGAAACATGAAGCTCAATCTTAAGCTAAGATTAACTGCTTCAATATATATATATATATTGTTATTTATATGTGTGTGTTTGTATGTGTGGAAATCAATGTTTTTATGGACAAAATATGTTTTATAAGTCATGTTATGGGAGCTACAATGTTTAATAAAATAAAATTAAACTAAATATACCCATTTTTGGGCAAGATAATACTTGCATGCAACTGGTGAAAAAAGCAATAATAATGTGATTGTAGCAAAGAGAGTTGTATCGTGTAGTGGTTCAATTGTATGACCTAAATTTGACAGAATTTTTTATATTCATTTGCATGAAGAAAATTTTCCAAATAGGTAGTAATTTCATTGCTTCATCGTGTTTGTGAAATATTTAAAAAAAAAACAAATTGCATTAACAAACACAATGAAACAATGAAATTACCAACTATTTGAAAGAGTTTCTTCATGCAAATAAAATAAAAAAAATACTGGCAAATTTAAGATAAATTATTCAAAAATCACATGATACAATTATTTCTGTTTCAATAATATGATTATTATTGTTTTTATCACAAAGTTGATGGCAAGGGTTATCTTATCAAGGCGGTGATATATTTACTTTAATTTTATTTTATTAAACATGATTACTTCTGAAAACATGATTTATATATATATAATTAAATAATAATAATAATAATAATGATGATGATGATGATGAATGTGGTAATGGATATAATAATAATAATAATAATAATAATAATAATAATAATAATAATAACAACAACAACAACAACTAAGTATTCCCATTCAAATTCCAAACAGAAAAAAAGTAAGAAAAAAACTACTGTCAACATGAGTTTTATGATGATTATACAAACCCATATGTGAAACATAAATACATCCATATAAAACATACTGAATCATTTTTCTGTTTACTTGATATTTTATAATACTATCTTTTAATTTCATCAGCAATAAAGTTCACTTTGTACTATATTTCCACATCATATCTTGTTATAGCTGTCTAATATAAATATATTCTGCCATATCCTCCCTATAAACACCAATTGGCATTGCACATCTTTAGAATGTCTTTCAATTAATCCTTACATTATAGCACTTCACAGTATATATAATGATACTATGATTTACTTATAATTTCTATAGAAATGTTTTTATGATCTAGCAAGAAACAATGCTTGATGAAAAACAAGCAACCAATCTCTACTGTATTTGATATATAATTTTATCATATCTTACAAATTGAGATCCCATTAAAAACCATACCTCTATCTGTCTTTAATTCCCATCCAAAATGAAATTTGATATTAAAGTGCGAACATAAATTTAAGAGTAATTTAAATAGAATTGCCTTTACGTAATTTCAATGTTACAACACAATTATTTTTATCAAACCCATTTTAAATAACTCAGATTTCAAATAAACATTTAAATATATAAATAATTATTTAATGACTATATAACTATCTAATAATATTACTGTAAATTTTATATTAACCCTTTATAAACAAAATTTCTACTATGAAATTTCAATTGGCAATGTTTGATTAAAAATCAACAAACTTTACGTGTGCTATAATTGATATTGTCAGCTTTCGAGTCATTTGATAACCTATTAAACATAACAATTCAAACTTTATTTGAAGATCATGTAAACATATGATTTGATTTTAAAATGTAAGCATCTAGATACCAAAATGAATGACATTGTATTTGGCAGAGCATCATCTAGTGTCTGTGTTACTAATTATTATTATTATGACAGAAAATATGTCTAGAATATATAGGATGATTTTTCCATCAAATATTACCACTTGAAAAATTATGAATTTTTTTTATAAAAAACAAATTAAAATTAATGTTAGTGGTATTGTTTCATGTAATTTTCTTCAAATATTAAGGTAAAGTTAACCATAAGACCAACAGTAGTAGGAGTACAATACCATCCCCAATCACCATTATTGAAGATTGCATTATTTTGAAATGCATTTTTATTTTTATTATCTTTATCTAAACAATTAAAATTAAATTGGGATGTTTCCCTTCAAGTTAAATAGATCTCTATGTTAATTTCCCATTTACTATTAAATATTCCACTAGGTTATTGTGATTATCTATTAGAATATATATATAATACAAATCGATGTCTGTATTTCTTCAAAATATTATAGGTAAATTTATAAATAAATATTAGAAAATACAGTACTTGAAAATTTATAAAAAATATATCTATAAACGTCACTTAGGAGCGCTTTCAACTATCCTAAGTGACGTTTATAAATATATTTTTTATAAACTTTTAAGTACTGTACTGTATTTTCTAATATTTATTTATAAATTTACGTATATATATATATTAAACAATAAAACTGTTTATATTGATTAGGTAAAGTATTTGTGTATATATACATTAGCTCTGAGAACATTGCTAGTTAATCAAAACGGTTAGATTGAATAATTAAAAACAAAAAAACAAAATATGAATTGTTATAGTGATAAAAGAAAGGTAAATTTAGTTTCTTGTTTTATAATTTTATCGATGTAAAATTATAGAAGATATAAAGTGAGAGGAATCACATATATAAAACATGTAATGATCTGTTGAGTCACGTAAAGTGGGCAGTGGGAACATATCTGAACCGATTTTATTAACGTTATGCAAGAAAACTATTCATTAAACATTAGGCTGACATTTGTTTTATTTTGCCATTCATTAAAATAATAACATTTAAGTTTGTATGTTAACTTATTTGATTAGTATCCTTTGCCAAAATAAGACATGCTTGACAGAGTATAATAAATGTCTATACATATAAATTCAATTAATCAGCCGTTTGAACTATAAATCTACTTTGTTTATTCATACGATAGTTACGAACATAATTTTTAAATGTTATACATTCCTTTGTACACAATTAAATTAATTTTTTTTGAAAAAATATCGTAATGGCTTCATTAACATACAAAGATAGTTAAATGAAATCATTTCTCAACATAGAAATCTATCATTATGATTACTAATCAAATATATCATTTCTCATTACTTTTCTTTTTTTTTTTAAATTATCATATTTACGATGTGATCTGCAATAGTTTTTTGTATATATAAAACTATCCTATTATTGGCGTTGAATTTGCGTCATTCTAGAATAATTGTATTAATTCTGAAAATGCGGCAAAAAAATGAATTTTTTTATAATAAAGATCAAAGGTTTCATAACAATTATAGAAACAAAAAAAAAGTAGTTAATGAACATTTTTTAAAAAAGATTTCTCTTTTTTTCATTTTAATATGCGTAAAATATAATCTAGCGACAAAGTAATTGTACCTACTATATATATATATTATCTGCATATCATCTAAAATCAAGTTTAAATAGCCCTAAGCCAGTCAAATGATTGTCTAAATTCTCCTTAAGAAAAGAAACAGTGAAAAAAAGAAAGAAAATATTCAATACATTAATTATCAGATGATTAATAAGAGTTAAAAGTTTTTCTTTTCTTTAAGTAAAAATAGCTAATGCTTATTTACTAATCAATAATTAGTGTAACTGGGTTGTATAAAGGCCAGAAATTTGAAAAAAAAAATATTTGAAAATACTTAGCTATATATAAAAATGTTAAACCTTTATCGCAACTTGAAGCCTAACTCAAATAGTGAACTCTAATTATTCATGACAACGTCTGCCTGGTAGGCTAGTAATAATTACAAAGATCTTACATATCTGCGTGCATAGAAAGATAAGAGGAAATATAAAAAAATACTTCACAATATGTAACATGCTTGTTTGCGCATATAAATGCATATATTAAACTGAGAGAGTGCAAACTTCTCAAGCGCTTATGACTATAAACACATTATATATATATACTGTATATTAAAAAAGTAGATATATTATTCTTTGACTGAGATTGATAGTTTATATTTGGAGTAGAGATAATCTGTAGAATTATAAATGATTAGTGATAATCTGTAGATTAATAAATGATTAGTGATAATCATAACTAAATTTGTATAGAAATGTCCATGTCAAAGTTGTGAATGGAGTAAGTTTGATTCTTATAAATTATAAAGTAACAATTTCTATATTTTTTTCTGAAATCAGTGAAACAAGAAAGTAATGGCATAATAAAACCATATAACAAGTCTTGATAATGATCAATTGTAACTTTCTTTGGTACACTTTGTTGTGACATTTTAATAGCTAGAGCAATATAATACTTAAATAAGTAGTTCAATAGTTTACGGCTTTTGGAGTTCATATAAAGTTTGAGCATAAGGGGAGGACTAACATGGTGGTCAATGGACCTTCCACTGCTAGTACAAATTCTTAAGTCAATGACTATTTTTATCTATGTATTAACAAATATGTCAAAGATCTTACAAATTTCCATGCATAAATTCCCACACAGAAAAGAAGCAGCAATTAAAGAAACTTGTAAATATGTCCTTTTTTATCCTGAAGGCAATAAAATAGTAAACTAAAATGGTACCAGGAGCAAATAATTTTCAATTGTAATTTTTTATTACATTCAAATGTCAGCCTTTCAAGCTAATTGTGCATATGCTTTTGCGAGTGTTAATAATAATAAATGAATACTTTCTCGCTAATACAAGATATAGTATTTATGCAGGAATAAAATGAATCACCTATTCCTACGACTCAAATACTTATATATGAGCAAATCTGAAGTACTGGCAAGGAAAGCATGAAGATGGAACAGTCACTTTAAATTATTATATACGATGTCTGAATGAATGATGTCGGTGAAATTGTCTAGAATTTACTAAACGTCATTCTAAATGAAACTTAATCATATGTAAATAAACATTTATTTTATATAGCGTATGTTTACAATTGTATTACATTCAAATATCAACCTTTCAAGCTAATTGTGCATATGCTTTTGTGAGTGTTAATATTAATAAATGAATACTTTCTCGCCAATACACGATATAGTATTTATACAGGAATAGAATGAATCACTTATTCCTATGACTCAAATGCTTATATATGAGCAAATCTGAAGTACTGGCAAGGAAAGCGTGAAGATGGAACAGTCACTTTGAATTACTATATATGATGTCTGAATGAATGATGTTGGTGAAATTGTCTAGAATTTACTAAAAGTCATTCTAACTGAAACTTAATCATATGTAAATAAGCATTTATTTTATATAGCGTTAGTTTACAGTTGTATTACATTCAAATATCAGCCTTTCCATGGAGTAAATTGCTTAATAGTTCAAGAGTGAAGAAGATTGAAACATGTCCATTAAAGTTTGAAGGGTTTAATGTAAACTAAGTATTGATTGTGTGTGGGGGGAAAGATGATGAACTTGATCAACTCAGAAGTGATAGTTTAGCATGAAATATGTATATTGGAGATTATTTATCCTTTTCACATGTTTACTAGCTCAGATTATATATAACTAATTTAGGATGGCAATTTACTCATCCTTGCATGAAATAGATGATGGGATGTGGTTATAATAATACTAAGAAATCACTAAATATTATAAAATCAATATTTATTTATGGCCTTTAAACAGTTAAACAGCTCATTAATTAAAACATTGATGACGATGATGATGATGATAATAATCACGATAATGACAAGGGTTTCAACTACAGCTCTAGGACTAAGCCTAAACATAAAACTAATTTTTATAAAGAAATTCATAATTATTGCTTAATTTTAGCATATTTAATCATATCTTAAACAACCAATATTTAACCATTGATGATGATGAATAATCACACTTAACAAAGACTACACTTAATGAAATATATATGCCTCGTTTAATAAAACAAACTAATATTTATTACTGCATTTCTAACATATACATAAAAATTTCTAGATAAACATGAAAATTGACATGAATAATAATAATAATAATAATAATAATAATTGATTATATAACAATCCTCAGATTAATTTCAAGTTCTTCCCCCTTTCCCTTCAAATGTATTTTATATTAAGTTGGATGTCACATTGACCATGATTTTCACTCCATGAGAAAAGTATTTCAAGAAAAAAAAATTATCTCCTCATTAACACACATACTTTATAAATCTAACGTGTAAGTAGAATGTTAAAAAAAATGTTAATAGAATTGAAAGAGCAAGTTTTAGAAACAAGTTTTAAATTATTTTCTCCCCCTCTCTTCTACTTCTGAAATGCTATACTTAACTTGAAACAAAATAATCTAATATTCTAATACTACTCATTATTTCACACTCACTCACAATTATACACATATAAAAATATTATTATGTAGGTGCGTGTTTTATCCCATAATAACAAAATATTATTTAAAACCAAAATAATAATAATATATTAGTTAAAACTAAAATCATAATACCATAAAAAAAATTGTTTTACACATTAATATTTTTCATAACTGTAAAATTAATAAACAAATAATTTTGATACATTCAAGATCATTTATGAAGCTCAAAGTTATTATTAGTAAGACATTCTTGTTTTTAATCAATCTGAATAGTCTCTAAAAGTTCTTTAAATAAAATATACCACTTTATTGCTAAAATGTTTATTAAGACTCTGATATCATAAAGAAAATAGATATAAAAAGTCATATTACCGATCTTTTGTTTGTGGTGAATTTCCAAGGGTTCAAACTTGTCTTGTATAATGTCTATACTTCTGCAGCTACCATTTCCATTTTACGTGGGAACAATCTCTTTCTTGAGGTGTATAACTATTTGATGATGATGACTCTATTGAGGTTATTTGCTTTAGTGGACAATTTGGAAATCATTATATTAATTTTTCTTCTCTTCCTGTCAAGCATGTGGATGAAATACAGCAGTTGTTTTCACATTTATAAATTTTCTTGAGTTTAAAATCAGTTGCTGTAACAATTAATTGGACTTGATGATTAATATTTATCAGTAGATTAATAAATCTTCTTTGAATGCAGGTGAATGCTTTCTTCCTTCTATTAAAAACATCTTATTTCTCTGGCCAGTTGAAAGGTGTAGAATATTATTTTAGACACAACATCTTTTCTTTCCTATGATATGTGCAGCTTCCCCCAGATGGTCTGGCAAAGATGGGACATACATATAATTTTTCTAGCCAGCCATTTCTTATATTTTCAACATTCAATTTAATAGTCTAATAATCTGAATCATAATCACCAAAATAATAATTCCAGACACTTTTTATATCCAATTTTTAGCTAACTTAACCAATCAGAGATAGCACCACTTGCTATTTTTGGACAAATTCGTTTTAATTAGATCTCTAATTTATTTTCAACTAAATTATTTTTCAACTGAAAAGTTTAATCCTTTTTCCAGACACTTTTGTTTTAAAAAAAAATAGACTTAATCCTTATTTCCTTTCTTTTTTTTTTACATCTAGGTAACACTTCAAATTTTTGAGCTTCCTTCTTTAGATCTTAAGATAAGACAATTTCAAAATTAGAGTTCCCACCCAAATTAAGCTCCCAAAGTGACAAACAATCATTTACAAAAACAAAATTGCTACAAATAGATATCTGATTCAACAGATTTCCTCTTTCAACATAAAATTGTACAAAAAAAATAATTTGACAGATTTAATCCTTCCTTTTCTTTCAATATTTAATAAATGTAAATTTCTGTATGTAATGTACACACATACTTCATTATTTCAAATCATTCATAAACTAACATTAAATAATATAATTGCTAGCTTAGTAATTATAACCCTATTATTTAATAAAATCTGTAACTTTTAAATCCCAATTACAATTATAGAAAAGCAAAATAGAAGTATAGAATAAGATATTAGAATTGATCAAGCATAAGTTAGTTTTAAAGAAAGTTAAAATGTTGAATATTTGAAATATAAAATAATTAAATAGCTTACACATACACTGTCTATATGTATGCATTATAACTTTGCCTTTTTAACAGAAAAACAAAATATTAAATAGTTTAAATGTGTGTATTACCTTTCTATCAACGCAAAAAAACAAATAAAGCATATAATTGTTGTCCCACTCTCTTTCAGTCTAAAGCTTTTAAAACTGGATATGGTAGGGTTTGAACTTGGATGCCCTACAGCTCCTTTTATGGTTATATAAAAATGTGATGATGATTTTGGTTTACCTTTTCTACATGCACATTACTATAAATTTAGCTAGTGACTAAATTGTAATGGCACAATATATATATATATATATTATTTATATAGGTATATATATATATATATATATATATATTCTAACCTATCAAAAGAAGACTTCTATTACAATAAATGAGCGAATTCAATAAGCCCTAAATGCTTCATTTCTATTAAATCAATTCCGGAAGCCTAATTCTATTAAAGAGAATTTGGACGCTTTCGTCTAGGACGGGTTGCAAACCCTATATTTTTATCTAATATAGCTCGACGTTTGGTTAGTTATAATAATTCAGCTACAGCGATATGCAGTTCAGACAGAGATAGAATTAAAAAAAATTATCATTAATAAAATAAATTTAAAAGGAAAATTTAGAATAACTAACATTCTTTCTCTATCCAAAACACATTCTCTGAGCTGTAAGTACTTGCACTGTTCGACAATGATGATGATGATTTCATGTCATTGTTAATATTACTGACTAAAATAAAACATTCATTAATTTGCCAATATGATCTCAATATTTTATTATTATACAATCAGAAGTTTCAATCTCTTAAGCCATGCCACGCTTGTAATGTTGATCATAATTGATCAATTCTTAATTTAAGAGCACTTATAATAATGACACTAATCTCAGGGTTCTCTGTTATTTTTAAAGAAAAATGCTCAGCAGTATTGTGTTGTCGCATATGACTGACATTCTGGTTGGCTATAGGAAACATTTACCTTATTAAATTCCAGGTGTCTTTATCCACACATTAACTATCATAATAGTTGACGAGATGATAACCATATTCAATAACAACGCATAATTTTGAATTAATACAGCCCTTTTATCCAGAATCTCAGTCGGAATGATGAAAAGACAAGGGTGCTTTTGTGTCCTTCCATCATCCATGACAACACAATAATTTAACTAAGATTTATTACTTAGACACTTCACTTAAATGTGTACGAAACAATGTGCAACCAAAACCTACTAGTTTGGGAATAAAGTGATTTTACACACACATAAAATAAAATGTCTTGGTCTGAAGTTTTCAATTCCATAAATAATTCTTATTAAATTAAAATATAATGAAATATTCTGATCTGCTTACAATTGTCTATCTGGTGTATTGAATTTTAAGATTTCATAAATGATTTCGGACTCAAGAAAAGTATTGCAAGTATTATGCAAATACACTTTTATTTAGCACACAAGAAAAATGACTCAAAACAACTTGTAACAAGACTATAATTTATTATTAAATTTTAACAAGATTATAATTTATTATTACAGTTTAACAAAACTATCCTTTATGATTAACATAATAAACAAACATATACAATTTATTCGATCCCATATGGATAAAACAAAATATAACTAACATTAATTCGTCTATACTTTTAGACCTGGATTCGAACTACTTCTTCATCTTTTTTTTACATTTATGCAAATTGAATATAACAAAATAAATATTATTATCGATACATCAACTCATCCGTTTAGTGTATCTTATATGAACGGTTGCTTAACTTTATTGACTAACGATCTGTTTTAAAACAAAAAAAAAAAACAATTTGATTCTAGGCAAAACGTACAAACGATTTTTATTATCATATCTTTAATTAAATGATAGTTTTTATTTAGATAACTTATTATAATTTATGGGTTATTTATCAGAAGTTACACTTATTATTTTAATATTTACCTTAATAACAACTGAAGTTGTTATACACATTGTATTCCTCAGTATAAGTTATATTGTGAGTGCTACTTAATCATTAACCCGAATTAAACCTAGTATTTGAACCCTCCATTGGCAAATAAAAATTTCTAAATCACACAATTTTAAACTTACTCTCTCCATTGACTTACGTGTGGATTACCAGCACTATTCTGCCGCACAATCCAGACATTGATCATATATACTAGCACGCTATTTATACTAAATGGATCGTGAGGAATTAACCTCCAATATACCCGTTATCTTGCCATAACTTTCTAAACAAAACACAATAATCAACACCTTCCGTGGTGGAATTATCTCTATTTTCTCATGAGGAATATGGAATAACACTGAAGGTCTGTAGAGTTAACTACTACATTAAAATAGTTTGGTGGGTCCTTGCCTCTTACTTGGGCATAATAGAAACACACACCCAATTATAATCCTCTCCTGGGATTTTAACGAATGAAATACACTAAATACGATATAAATTACTGATCGTCCTAACTCTGAGAAGCGATCACTTGGGTTATAAACATACCCGAATACTAGATTTATCTATTCCCCTCATGGAAAATAAAGCTTTTGGGGAGATCAATTTCCATCCCACAAAATAAAAACATTACAGTTATTACTTATGCGAATCTTAAGCATATACCAATGCTATATCAGGGCAAGACAAGCAAATACACTAATTACACTAAATTTATGTTCCGGGGTATACTTGGATCAACGTCTGAAATCAATGGATAACACAGAATAAAACATAATAATTTTCACCTTTGCCAAAGAAACATTCAACAAGTAATTGGTAGTATAGTATCTTGAACTAAATTAAGTGAATGCGTTAATAAAGAATAATTGGGAATAAGTTCCGCAATTAACATAGTATAAATTTGTTTCAAACTTTAAATAAGTAATATCCTATATAGCACTTCTTTTTAATTACTTCTGATAATTTTAACTAGATATTTTACCTATTAAGTATCTAAAATTTTCTACTTTTACACATCTAACATACAAATCTATACCCATAATTGCATGTCATAAGTAAACACATTTTATAAAAAAAAATTTTTTTTTTTTTTCATTTCAAATATAAATTTAACCTAGAATAATTACATGAAAACATACCTTTATGATTACAAGGTCATTTAAATATTACTTGACTATACAGCCTTTCACCTGTTGATATAAAAAAAATATACATAATTTTACAAATTAGTAAAAAAAATCATTACTTAACAAGTGCTTATTATCTCACTAGAAAAATGTTTTTCCGTTGGGCAATTTATCTAGATGAAGAACTTGATCCATTCGTAGTTCACGAAGCAAATTTAAAATAAGAAACACATTTTATTATTTCATTTATATAAAAATTGCCTCCATTCTGGTGCAATTAATAAATTAGGCAAAGAAAACATAGCAGCGTTGGATGTTAACTCTTCCTTGAATTAACTGATATAATTTTTGGGATCCAAAAAAACAATACATATTTTAACATGACGAATGTTTGACAATAGACGATCACATATACAATTCTTTTCTTTTTACTACTGGCAATACGTATCATTTTTAGCTAGCTGGCTTAGGAATAAAACTAATGCGTGAATTTTCCAAAATACTATTATTATAACGACTGCAGCTGACTTACGTGGATATAAAGTTTTAACGACTCCAGTTGATGTATAATATAACATATTATATTATAGTTATAATTAAGTCACTAATGTTTGTAGTTTTTATTCCTACTCTAGGAATTGTAATTTGTCTTTAATAAGGAATTCTCCGTAAAATGCACACATACAAATTTTCCGATATTTGCCTTGAGAAAATTTATATTTTCTTTTTTAAAAATATACAGGTGCATAAGTAAATATCATTGATCATCAATATTATTTTTAGATAATTTTCAGTGAATAAAACATATTTTAACGTGGGGAACTTACATTATTTTCAAAGCAGACAATGTCCTTTAGAAAGAGCGTGAAATTTTCTAGTTAACTTAACTTGGCTTTTATAATATGTCTTTTAATTATAATTTTTCTTTTATACCACGAAAAGATAATTAAATAAGGTAAAGTTAACAAATAATTGATTATTTCCTGGAAATTACTTATATTACTTATTTTAAACATAATGACATTTTCTGTGATTGCTGTAGTTAATACGGTCATTTTGAACTTTAGCATAAGATAGTACAATTTTGCATATAAAAAGCTTTAAAATAGGTAGATGGCAACAGAAAACAGAATATCTTATCAAATAGGATTAGCAACACATGATATTTTTAAAAATTTACTTGACTTATATTTATTTCTGCAATAAAAAATAATAAAAAATTTGTTACCGAATTTCAGTACTGCTTCCTCCTTGTAAAACTAAAGTCAGACTAAACTTTCTTCAAATTTTGGCGGTCTTCTTTTAGCAACCTCTTACAGAAAAATAATCATTTAATTATAACATAAACAAAAGAAAAGGAAAAAAAAAAACTTATTACAGTTATATATTTCCGTATGATTTAAATGGATTACAAAGTAAATTGACAAATAATGAAAAATAATAAGTATATTTAATTAACAATGCTTATTAGTGATGTATAATTCTATATACACTATTATCTAAATTAATTTAAAATTTACCAGAAGTTATTGTGCTTTATGACAAGATACTCATCTACTCTCCCTCTACCCATCCAAAATCAATTACTGTTTATAATATGTGCTTTTATACTATATTGAATTGCTCTTATTGTTAATATTTTAATTAAATTATTCATGCTCTTCTTCAAAATGACATCAAATTACTAAATTTATTAGTTATTGGCTTAAAACACGTTAAAGTGAGTAAATAGCATATTTTATTAATCACTTAATATTATTATTATTTTAGTTTTTTATTTCCTAGAAAAGGATAGCATTGTTTTCCTGTGGAAACAATGCCAAATAAACCAAGTGTCAATAACACTAGGTTACAATATATATATATATATATATATATATATATATATATAACCTAGTGTTATGGTCACAATTTATATATATATATATATATATATATATATATATATAAATTGTGACCATCTGAATGGGCACAAGGAATTGAGATGCTTTGTATCTGCATCAAATAGTTATATTATATTAAAAAAAAATGAAATAGCCTTAGAATTTTAAATTTTTTGCTGGAGATTGTTTGAAGCTTAAATATGGGTTTCTTATGCAATTGGTAGGCCACTTTATAAGTATTCATTATTATTATTGTGGTTAATGGGGTATTTAATGTGAGGAAGAGGAGTTGTTTATTAATGGAATTGATATATTTTGTCAGAAAGATGCAAGGTTATTTTATATTAGTGTAGTATTGGTTGAATCATTTCAAAATCTTTATTCTTTAATACTTATTCTTTTGTCAACAATTAATAGCTATTTCAATTATATTTAGTTAAGATAGTTTAATATTTTGGTTGCAGTACATGTGTATGCATGTATGACTCTGCATCATTTTCATTTCATTTTCATCTTTTAATAACAGCAAACAATAGTACATGCACAATAAAACATTTAAATTACAGTTTCTTTCCAATGATTAATAGATAGTTGAATCAATGGATTATTTTACAAATTAAATAAATTATTAATCATTTTTGTTTAATAGTTAATTAATATTCATTTTTCTTTCAAGTTTGTAAAAACTATTTATTTTATTATTTTTTTTTGTCTTGATTTAATCAGAATGATTTTTTTTTTAGAAAAGATTTTTTTTTTAATATGTAATTAGCTTAGATAGAAAAGAAGCGTAGGAGTAACCTTGTGAAGGGAAATGAGCTATTGCTAAAGAGAGCTATTTAACAAAGATTTCCAGTAAAAATTTGCTTATTATGTATTGTAATTGTAGCCAGTAAACAGTGGCTCATTATTGTGAAAATTAAAGCCAGTTGCTGAAGTCAAATTGATTTTAAAAAGGCTTTGGAGTAAAACTTCGAAAGGATCTTAAGAAATTTATTATGGGAAAAGTTAATTAGGATGCAATTCTAAATTTTAAAAAAGGTACATTAGTTTACTTTCCCTTGATTTAAACAATTTGAATTAACCCCTTCATAACTATTGCTCCTTTTAAAATGTATGTTGATAATGTCTAGTCTACATTACTTCATTTAATTGTCATTTTAAATGAAAATAAATTGCATGAATATTATTGTTGTATCATTAACCAATGTGTGTCTTTTAATATATCTGGAAAACGCTATTTTACAGAATATATTTTAATTTTTCACTATTTTCTGTGTTATGTTTTTGTGAGGATTAAACATAAAATTAAGGATATGCATATTTTGATAAATCATGCCATGTTTAAATTCATCATAAAGAGATGACAGTATTTATTTATCTGGTATTTCTGGAAATAATATGTATTTTAAATGAAGGAAATAAAATGTGAGTTACTTCAAATTAAGTATTTGCTTAAATCAAATGGAAGGAGTGAAATGCAGGATAATTTCTGTTCTCTTCAATAAAAAAGAAAAAAAATGCTCTATAATAATAAAGTATTAATTGTGGAATTACCAATGAATCGTGGTATCTTAATTGACAATATTTAAAAATAAACTATGCATATAATAAATTATAAAGTGTCAAATGCTATTCAAGAAAACTACTAAGAATAATTGTGTACGTAATTTAAAATTGCTACGGAGTCAGTGAAATAATTCCTCTTCAACAGTAGCTAAAATGTTATATTTCTGCCATAATAAAAGAGAAAATGATTGCTTATGTGTGATTTGGTACCTCAAATAGATGTGCTATGAACATTAGAAGTGCTAGGTCATATTTAAGTTATGATTATATTTTTTAGTTGTCCTACAGAAATTCATTTTGTGATTAAATTCAGTTTGGAATGTGTCCCATATCGTTTCATAAACCTGGAGCAGAGCTTTGCAAGTGAACTTTTATTTTAAGTTACAAAACAAATAACTTTTGTTTCTTTATTTTTTTATTGCTTGTCATTATTAATGTATATTATAGATAGATAGGCTTATTTATTATTATGTTTTATTTATAATTTGGATTATTTTGACCTTCTAGATCGTCTCCGAAGCGTATCCAAATGAGGAATACACTGGTAAAAATTGATTTAGTACAAATATGTCTTATTGATTCTTTTACGAAGGTAAAGGAAAGAAATATTTTTTTAATATATTATTAGAGAGGTTTATATTTATTTTGTATACTTTATTATCTCAAAGTGAGAATTTTGTTCCTTTTTTAAAATCAATGAATGTATAATAGAAGTAGTTTGCTAGATATGAAAGAAAGTTTGTTCGTATTAATTATAACTATTAAATTTTAAAAGTAACCTAAAGTTTATTCTGAATTAAAAGTTATACCTTAACGCAATATTTAATTACCATGTTGCCTGCATAGTTTGTAATTTAGACTTAATTTTATATATACTTTTATTCGCGGGTGTGTGTCTGTTTTGCACAATTATGACATTTGTTTGATAAAGTTCAGTTTGTGAATATTTTATGTATAAATTTTGGATGATATTGTGTTCTACTGAGTTGAACAGATTAGTATGTTATCTGTATGTATTTATCTGCCAGTGTGTATTTATAATGTTCAATATTTAGAAAAGCCTTGAGAATGGAAAGAAATCTGATTGCGTTCTAATGTTTGTAGGGATAAAAGATTTTGCTTATTTAGTATATGTTTTTTTTTTCCATGAATAGAGCCTAGTTTATATTATATGCATATGATTAAATGATATTTTTTGAAGTTAAGTGATGTTTTCTTAGAGCCCTGGTGATGAGGAGGAAGTCCCCACCAATAGTGTATTTAGAAGTAGATGAGTTATTGTTGAAGTATGATTAAATGATGTTTAGGAAGTTATGTGACATTTTTCTTAGATTCTTGGTGATGAGGAAAGGTTCCCCACCAACAGTGTATTTAGAATCAGATGAATTATTGTAGAAGTGTTCAGTAAGAGTTTATCTGTTCCTCGTGTAGATTTCCCTTATAACGTATAGTCTGTATAATCATGAAAATATAGCTCTGTGTTAATTAATATGTGGCCAGATAAATTGTTAAATTAATTCTTGATGTAATATTAGTGTCTTATTTTATTGATGAATTACGACATTGTCCGAAATAAAATAATTGTATGATATTTTCTTAATGAATGGAGAGTTTGTAGAGAAGAGTATTTTATATTATTGCTGCTTGAACATACACACACACGCATAATATAAATAATATTGCGTATATAAAGTATAGAGTTATTGAAATTAAAATGAGAAATAAATGTTTTGAAATACATTACATTCATTTAAATAGAAGTATAAAGTTATTCAGATTAAAACGGGAAATAAATATTTTAAATACAGTGTATTTATTTAAATAAAAGTTATAAATCATCAAATCATCATAATAAACATTATTTTGTTACTATGCATGAAAGGTATACGTAATTGAAAGTGATTATTTAGTCAATTAGAGAAAGTTGCTTTGTTGAGAGCCAAACATAATTAATTTGATTTATTTTATTAATCAATAGTAATATCCTCTCAAAAGTATTTTTTGTGCTAATAATATAACATGTTGTTTATTTAGTGTCATGTAAATGAAACATGTAGGCAAAGCATGTGTTCAAAGTCAGAATATTTAAGTTTTGTTGTTAATTTGTTTTGATAATAGGGATGATCCCAAATTGATGCTCAAAGTTTATTTGATAATTTAAAAATCTGTAAGACAAGTAGTTCAATTGTAAATATCATGTTAAACCAAATTTATTTTAGTGTATTAAATGATTTGTTTTATTTATTTAAAATCTTAAAACTGTGTCTTGAGTTATTATTGTATACATTCGTGTTTCCATTTCCACATCTCCACATTTCATAAATCTATTATAGAGTAGATATATTATTTTATAGTTATGATATTAGATTTGCTGGTGTCTGACAATATTGTTTTCTTAATCCAAACATTATAAGGAACATTTGCCACTGGATAAACATATTAGAAGGGTTGCCAAGTTAGTATATTTGTTAGATGATGATATGAGATTAAAATACCCTATTTCTGTCATTATCTTATTATTGAAACACAGTAGAATATTTTAGTCAATTTGTTTCATTACATTTTATCATACTTTAGAATTATAATTTATGTTCCAATGTATTTCATTTAATTCAACTGTGTTTTTTAAATTCCCTGAGATCTTATTGTTTATTTCTTGATTGGCATTAAAGTAGATGTTTAGATTATGATATGCGAAGCCATAGAATTGTTTAGGAATATAATTATAGCACGCTGATATATGCTGTACTTGGATGAAGGAAGAAATTAAGTTGAAATGATATTTTAATAGATTGTACAAATAAACATTGTGATTCTTTATCACACAATTAATTAATAAGAAGGATTTACATTATATTTAATGTTTTGTAATATTTCTTCTTTCATTTACTTATAATCATGTATCTTTTGCACTTCCTATAGCCTCCCACTGAGCTGAGCTGAAGATAGACTTAATTGAAGAGTCTCAATAATAATTTTGTATTATATATCTTGTTATATTGTTCTATTCATTAATAGACCTGGCGCCTGGGCATTTCGCTCATGTAAGGTATATGAGTGGTGTTGGGAGTGTAGGTTATAATATATATATATATATTGTGCCCTTTTCTATAGGTCAGAATTGGTCACCACAGTAAATTATTAAAAAAATTAAATTTTAGAATATGTTCTCTTGATAAACAGATCAAAACTCTCCATACAGTATTGCCACCTGTGCTAAACAGAGTAATCAATGGATGCCAGAAGGCTTGTGCATAAAATCCCTATCTAATGCCTACTCATCCAATATCCCCAGACTAGTTTCTGGCTTCTGGCCTTCGTCAGTGAGGAGCTTTGGATCTGAGAGCACTGCATCTAGATCTTAGGATCTAATGCAACCCTCTAGCAACCACCTTTTCTCTCTACTTAACTACAAAACTATGAGAATGAAATTGAAAACACAAAAAATATTTTCAATCTAAGCTCAATAGCTTATATAGTCATATGGGTCTGAACTCAGTTCAGCACCCATACAATTTGGTATATTTGGCTCTTTTACAACCATAGCCACCAGTATCCTATTAGGCAGGATAGGTGTTAAACCATTAAGCATCACATGATCACATTTCCTATACTAGCACATTAATTGTTGATAAACAGAGCAAAACTCTCCATACAGTATTGCTTAGATTGAAAATATTTTTTGTGTTTTCAATTTCATTCTCATAGTTTTGTAATTAAGTAGAGATAAAAGGTGTTTGCTAGAGGGTTGCATTAGATCCTAAGATCTAGATGCAGTGCTCTCAGATCCAAAGCTCCTCATTGACGAAGGCCACAAGCCAGAAACTAGTCTGGGGATATTGGATGAGTAGGCATTAGATAGGGATTTTATGCACAAGCCTTCTGGCATCCATTGATTACTCTGTTTAGCCCAGGTGGCAATACTGTATGGAGAGTTTTGCTCTGTTTATCAACAATTAATGTGCTAGTATAGGAAATGTGATCATGTAATGCTTAAAGTTCTCTTGATGTGTTAGTTATAGTTTGTTAATAATATCTTAAAGTACAATTTAAAGCTAAATGAAATTATATAATGCATAATATTATAATGAATCACTTAATAAGAATAGTTAAATAAAGCTAAAAATATTATTACATATGGTTGCAAAAGCTGGCTATAATAAATAACACAGCTATAAATATTTAAAAGTATGTTTAAAAAGTTCAATTTTAATAGTTTAAAACTTATAGTTAAATAAATGTTATATTTATTTCTATAAATCATATTTAATAATTATAATTAATATCATATATTTTAAAAGTAATCTTTAAGGTAGTGAAAATTATATTTAATTCTATATTTTCCAAATTATTCTTCCAAATTTTATATAATTGTATTATTTTATTAAATACGACAAGTGTTGCAATTTATTTTTTATTCCCAGACAGTAAATTGGATAACATCTGTCTTGGTTATATAAGTCATATGATTTGTATAATAATATAGAGTTGTACACACTTGCTTGCTAGTATTTATTAGTAAAGTGTAAAATATTGTAAAATTGCATTATAGAATTGGATAGAATTATTATCTATCATAAAAGCCAATATTAAATATTAAGTTAACTAACATTACAAATGTTTAAATAATGTAATAAAGATGAGTATAGTTAATAAATAAAAGTTAAATATTTTCTTTTAAAATAAAATAGATAAATTAAATATTAAGAGTGGGATAAGTTTATAAAATTTTTTTAAAAAAGTCATTTTGAAATATTTAATAATTTTAGTAAAATAATAATTGATTTAAAAGTAATATTTTAAATAATAATGTTTTTTAAAGTTTTAATACAGCATATTTTTTTATTTTTGAGATTTAATTGTGTAAGTTTCTAACATTATGCAAATTTGGTATCAGACCAAAAGTAAGAATCAACCAATAGGAGGATGTATTTTCTAGGATATAAATACTGATTGCATGGGGGATATCGGTGGTGATTAAAAAATATATTAAAGGTAGCAGAGATCATCTCAGAAGCTATCAAGGTGATAGTAAATTTTAATTTTATTGTTTAGTCAATTTTTTAGTGCTCTCATACAATTTTATTTGCAAAGCTAATAGGTTATTATTATTTTAAAAGTATTTGCAAAAGAGAGTGTAAAATAACAATATTAGTAATAACTTCATTTTACATGCCTTGCTAATTTTTAACATCCTGTTATTAGTAGTATTCGTCGAAATCTAATATATAACTCACAATAATAAAATGGATATACCAATAAGTAAAATGTATTCAACTTATAATATTTTAAAAATGAGTATAATATTTATTAATGCAGTGTCAATAATATTGAACAAGAGGACTATTCAAATGAATAAATTAATTTTATGGACATTATACGGGAAGCTCATTAGAAAAACTGTTTGCAGATTAAAGTAAAGATGCATTATTTTTATATAGTAAGATAGTATTGTCCAGTATGAATAAACAATAGGACAAGTATACTTTATAATAAATTGATGGAAATATCATGTTATAAGAGTAAATGTTATATCCTTTTTGAAGGAAACATTTTAAAAGTATTTTCAAGAAATTACTTTAAGAAAAGACCCATGGAAAATATTTAGAAAAAGTCTATATTATGAAAACCTGAGGCATATAGAGGGTTAATACACATATATAAAATTATTTTAAAGCTGATAATTTAAACCATAATAAAACAACCACTGAATAGGTAATAAAGAACAATAAATATCCTTGAAGAAGAAACCTATCAAGAAAATGAACATGTTAATAAATAAAATATGGAATTATGGAAATAAGTGTTGTGCAAAAGTTTATCTAGATAATTTAAGCTAAGCCATAGGAAATGATGCATCAATATGCAGATATGGAATACTATAGTATAGAAGCTTCACGGAATTATTTTTAAATGTTATGATTTATTTATAATTTTAATAATCATCATTCTGGACTATAGAAGTCATAAACTGTCGTTCTATAAACTCTTCCAGGATGGATTGATTATTATTTATTTAATTTTTCAAGATTTTAAAAGATGTAATATTTTTTTTATTATTCATTTTTTTAAAAAAAACCTGAGGTCTTTGTGTTGGAAGTTCGAATGACACTTGCTGCAGAAAACATATTGTCTTGTTCATCGTCATAGTAATGGGGGAAGGTTGTAGAATACTTTTGAAGAGAACTTTTTTTTTTTAAAAAAAAAAACTTTTGAGAAAGAAAATGGAAATATTTAGACTTATAAAGAACATTCATTTCAGCTAAAGTTATGTAAATATGATTTTCATTTATTACTATTTATTTTAAATGTAAATTTTTAGTTTTATAAGAGTAGGAACATGAACATTAATCTATTGATAATATTAAAATCCTATAATATAATAATTTAATAGTTTAAATAAGAACATTTTAAATAAAGGTATGGGTGTGTTTTCATATATGCAATGCTATATCTGGTGGATGGAAAAGAAGACTGCAAAAGGTAATGACCAGATGATATCACTTGGTAATAGTTACAGAATATTGATATTTTATGATGTATATTTTAATAGATAGGATATGAGCACAGACTTTTACATGACCACCACTCTCCACACTATCTCATAACAATGATACACCTGAACACACATATGTTGAAAAGATAAATAATCACCAATATACATATTTCATGCTAAACCAGCAATTATCAGTTGGTCCAGATTACCATCTCTACACATATATGCTACAAGTGTTCAGATATATATTAAGATAGCAAATCCTTCTACTTTAATGGACAGGCTTCAATCTACTCCACACTCCAACTCTTCAACTGTCCATCCAATTAAAAATCTGATGATGTTTTCTTTTTAGATTGCCGCAGAATTATAATGAATGGAAGAATAAATGTTTAATTATATGTAAACAAATTTTATATATTTTTTTAAAATTATGAGATTAGGATTTATTTTGGGAATATGCATATTATAATTTTATACTAATGATATAACTTAATCTGATGATAAATATTTGTGTGATTCTTTTAAAAAACTTTCATATTATTGGATGTTCCAAGGATTCATATTACATGTTTGTATATGATTTAGAATATAGAATAAGGAAGTAAGCAAACTTTTCTTGTGGATCAGTGAGATCACTCTAATTATAAATGAATTTTATTTATTGTTATGAATATGCAAGATAGTTATTTTGTCATTGTAAGATGTGATAAATCTTTAGAAAATAATGATAAGATAGTGACTTGGTAGTACTATGGTAAACATGAACCCAAGATGATGTTATAATAGGATGTGATGAGGGAATATGAAGAATATTTTATAATCTTAGTGGATAAGCAATGCATTTAACAAAGCCCTGTAATTGTATATTTATTTTGGACAGTGTCTATTTTCTTTAAGTATTGATGTTTTAATAAAGCTGAAAAAATAGCTTGACATCATTAATATTATTGGAGGACATTAGACTAGGTCATGCCTCTATTTCTTATAGATACACTGTGCCATGATATTTTCTGATAATTGCTATGTATTATACTCTAGTTTTTCTTTGCTAGATCCTACACATCTGTTCACTGTCTAGATTTCCAATGTAACTACATCGTTCAGTATGATATATTTGAAAAGAAATAATAGATAATTTAGAGTTTAAGATATGCTATCATTTGAATGAGATATGTTCATTTACTTAGAAGAAATAGAATTTGTATAAATTGGAATTGAAAATCCAATGGATCCTAAAAGGGAAAAGAATCATAAAATATGTTTTTTGGATTTATTTTGTAAATAAAATAAAATTTCAAGAATAAAGTATATAAAGCAAAGTTGTTCTTTAAAATGTTAAATAACTTTTAATGCTTTATTTTGTTTTAAAATAGGTATTGCATATTTTGAAAATACAATGTTTATAAAGTAAAACAATGTAAACAATAAGCATAGGTACAATTTTGTATTTATTAAATAATAGGGAATGTAGCAGTAATTGCAACTATATAGTGTTATAGTGGTATCAAGTGGGATATATATATATATATTTGATAATCACAGTGCAGTGAACAATGATATCCACACAATTTAATAATAAAGTGACAGTAGATATTTTAAGTAATATTTTCTTTTAACATTGCAAGATGAAATTGTTTATTTTTTTTAAAGACCCATACTCACGATTAGTTTTCTTATTTTGTTTTTCCATACTATGTTTCAATGGATGTTTTGGAAAAAAAAAACATAGTTTAAATAATAGTTAAAGATGATATATTTTAAAATAAGTAATAAAATGTAATTTTATCATAAAGGTGATCATAAAAGATAAATAAAATGGTCTTATTTATTGTTATTATTTTAAGTCAAAAGAGAGACCTAAATAAATTCTAGATTGTTTAATAACTAAGAAATATAAAATGTAGAATGGGTAAAATGAGAATATCCTGTGTAAATACTGTAAATAAATTGTTTATTTTATTTTATCGTTACAATAAACTTTGTTAAATTTGTTTTTCAAAATTTGTATGTCTGATTATTTATTTTTTCCATCATAATGCGTCTAAAACACAGAGTCACTAAATCAAACATATAATTTTGCACAAAGATAGATAAAGAATTATTTTAAGAATGTGAATATTCTCTTGGTATTCATTTAATTAAGTAATCATATTTTACAAAATCTTATGGTCATAAATTAGTTATCATAATGTTACGTTTAATTATATGCAATCCGTTGCCACACACCTTCGTTTTTGTCAGATTATAAATACTACCACATATTTATTACGTTCTTATATGAAGATAAAGAATATATCATAGTATTTTATTATGGTAATAAATTATAGTGAAGAGTAAAGATATACCAAATTAATTCATACAATGAAGAATATTACTATTATTTGTTATCATTAGTTTAAGTGTAGTAGAGTATGACATAAAAATCCCTTCTCATGTTTTACTATCATGATTTTAATTAACTTAGAACAATTTTATGAACCTGAGATTTTATTGAGATAAATTATTATAAATAAAAAGATAAAAATTTAATTATTAGTTTAATCTTAATGAGTAGGATTTATTAAAGTTGTAAAAATACTATAAGTTTATTTATTTGAAACAGTAATAGGGGGGGTAGTGTTCTTATGCCATTGAGGTAGTATCCTGTGGGATATTGACTCAATGTAATCTTTCTTGTCACCTGTATTTCACTTCTAAGTCTCATGATAAAATAAATATTTATTTATTTTATAAACTGAACCTTTTCATTATTTTGCTAATAGAATCTTTTAATATAATGCAGGGTATTTTATTTATTAATTATTTGCATTGAACCAAACATAATCATTAACTGAGCTAACCCATTTTTATTTAATATTTGTATTGCCCGGAAGTGAAATGCACAAACGCAAGGTTAGAATATATATATTTATATGGGAGATGATGATCTCGATCAACTGATGAGTTCTGGCTCAGCACAAAATATGCATATTGGTGATTATTTATCTTTTTTACATGTGTGTGGTCATATGTATCAGTAGCATGAGATAGTATGGATAATTAAAAGGTGCTTGAAAGTTTGTGTTCAAATACACTTCAAAAAATGCCTGTATTTTAAATGTTAGCATGTATGTGTAACAGCAATAACATTTAAATTTAGTATTTGTTGTGCTGTATTTTGCATACTTATTCAGATTTGAGGCTAATAATATTGGAAATTTTCCAGCTTATGAAAGGGGTTCTATTAAATCTGGACTTGTGAGCATTATATTATCATAATTCTTAGTTTATAACTATATTATTATTAAACATTTTTATATTAATTAAATAGTGAGCTAGTTAAATATTTTTTGTATTAATAGAATACTGAGTTAATAAAGAACATTAATATATAGGGTATATAAGTACATACTTTCACAACACCCACCACTCACCACTCTATCTCATATCACTGATACACTTTAACACTTATATGTAGAAAGGATAAATAATCACCAATATACATATTTCATGCTAAAACAGCAATCATCAGTTGGTCCAGATTATCATCTCTACATATATGCAATAAGTGCTCAGATATATATTAAGATAGCCAATCTTTATACTTTAATGGACAGACTTCCATCCACTCCACACTCCAACTCTTCAACAGTCCATCCAATTGAAAATCTGATGATGGAATGCACAAAGGCCATCCTGAGGCCGAGATTTTTGTCACATTTATGTTGACCTAAACGTTGATCTGACCCCTCATATATAGGACATAATCCATTTAATACAAAGAACATTAAAAAATTCTCATTCAGAATATAAACCTATATATTTAAAAAAGTTAGGAGTGATATTGCCTCATTTACATATGTATGCAATATTAAAAGCAATAATTCAATGAATTATTATTTAGGCAGTCATGTAATGTTTGATCACCTGTAATGACAGAGTGTATCTATGAATTATGAAATTTTCTTGCTCAAATATATCATTTTACCACTACTCTAAACAATATATACCTTTAGAGACAAATCTAATATTAGTTAATATTTTGCTTCATTAATATTTTTAAATATAAATAATATTTATATACATATAGTATATTTAAAGAAAATATTATATTTTCTAACTTTATCTAATATTTTTTATAGAATATGCTTTAAGGCATTAATTAATAAATTGTTTTTCATTACGTTAAATATTCTTTTTTTATCTGACTTCAGTCTATTATAAATATCAACCCACTCAAAACAATTCTTTTAACATTTCAAAAATTAAATTAATGCATTTGAAGAAGAATATGGATATTTATATTATTAGACAGCTTTGGTTAGATTAAATGATTATAAATAAATGCGTTTTAATAATTAAATCTTTATGTGAAAGTATTTTCAAGTTTAGCTAATGGCATTAATATTTCTTTTGCATCAAATCAACATTATTTTTGCAAATTGATAGACACTTCTGAAGTGAGAACTAGTTTACATCGTTTATTGCAGCATTTTTCTTTTACAAAATGTGTTTTGTTCGCTATACTTCATTTATATATATATAGTAGTTTGCCTGAATACCAAAGTACTTCATGTTGGCATTATTGAACTACCCATATGCAAAACATGAGATACCATTTGGTTCTCATTTGTAGCCTAGTGGTTAGCATAGCTGCCTTCCAAGCAGCTGGCTCAGGTTAAATTCCTGGTCAATGCATTTGACATAAAAAAAACTTATTCAGAATCCAACTCTTCCCTCTCTTATTTGAAAGGCCATAGGACAACTTCATCTACATTTACAACATTTTATAAAAAATAAAATTGTTCAAATGTAGATGTTGTTTTATTTTTTATTTTTTGTCACTATGTATATTGATAATCTGTACATGATTTATTAAAAATGTAAGCTTTTAAACAAATCATTCTAAAAATTAATATTGAACTTTTCAAAATTCAAAAATATTGCACTAAAGTGAATAGTAATGGTAACAACAGCTCTTTTCTTACTGGATCATAATATTTGCCTACTCATAAAAATTACTGAGACTAGTTATTTCTTATTTAATTCCTATTTTAAAATAAGAATGAATTTTTAGTCGAGATATAAAAAAATGGAAATATGTGTTAAAAATAAAAATTACACTTACCAATATTAAAATTGCATAAATAATTTCTCTGTGATGGATGAAAATACCAGTCTTATTTAAGAATAAAAATATAAATATTGGATATACGTTTAAGGAATTTGGTAAAGGTCTTTTTTCGAATGTACATGCTAATATTTTTGTTCTCTATGCTATATGGTGCACAAGATGAATATGTGATTATGAAAACAGTTCAAGACAACCACTAATTGCTTTTATAAATAAGCTAGAAACAATAAGAGAAAGGGATAGAAAACTTTCAGATTACAAAGTATATATATATGTTAAAATGAAGATTTGCACGGGTTAAATATATAAAATACATATTTTGCGGGTTCATCCGTGTTAAAAACTTTTAATATCAATATACTGACGTTTCGACTTGGTCACACAAGCTTGTGTGACCAAGTCGAAACGTCAGTATATTGATATTAAAAGTTTTTAACATGGATGAACCCGCAAAATATGTATTTTATATATATATATATAATTCAGGTTTATGCCCCAACAAGTTCTCATAGTGATGAAGTAGTACAAGATTTTTATATGGATGTACAAAAGGCTTTTGATCAGAGTAAACAACATTTTAAAATTGTTATGGGAGACTTTAATGCTAGAATAGGTAGACAAATGAAAGATGAAATTGCTGTAGGTAATTTTGGTTATGGTAATAGAAATGAGAGAGGACATAGACTTGTGGAGTTTGCAGAAAAAGAAAAACTTTATATTATGAATTCATTTTTTGAGAAAAATGTTAAAAGGAAATGGACATGAAAGCATCCAAATGAAGGTACAGCAGAATTGGATTATATTTTGACTAACAGAAAATACATATTTCAAGATTGTAATGTTCTTAATAAATTTAACACAGGAAGTGATCATCGATTAGTAATGTGTAAGTTATGTGTTAATGTAAAACTAGTGAGACAAAAATTATTAAGAAAAACAATATTTACAGTTGATATTCCTAATCTTCAGAAACATTCTAATGAATTTAAATTAGAACTTACAAATAGGTTTCAAGTGTTAGGAGATTTTGAACATGATACAGATTTGAATGAAATTAATATGAAAATAACTGATACACTTTTAAAAACTGCAACAAACATAGCTGGTAGAAAAAAGCAGCAATTGACTATTAAAATTTCTACTGAGACTAGAGAATTTATGAAGAAAAGAAGGAATATGAAGATATACAAAAATGATGTATTAAAAAGAATTGAATATCTCGAATTTTGTAAAATGGTACAGAAAAGAGTTGAAAATGATATAAGAAAGTATAACTGTGAAATAGCAAGGAAAGTTGTAGAAGAAAATAAAAGTCTCAAAAATGTTAAACAACATTTTGGTATTGGTAGGAAATTTATATCTGCAATAAGAAAAAAAGATGGAATTATTACTAAAAAGAGAGATGACATCATGAAATTTGTAGAAGATTTTTATCAAGAATTATATAGTAATAAAGAACAAGTACCTCCTATATCTATTACATTTTCTGAATTGCCCAGAATTTTAAATGAAGAAGTGAGACATGCAATTAAGTGTATGAAGAAAGGAAAGGCTCCAGGAAATGATGGAATTATAATTGATATATTAAAAGAAGCAGGTGAAGAAATAGAAACAATTTTAGCAAAGTTATATACCAAATGTCTAAATGATAAAGATGTACCGGAAGATTGGAAGAATGCAGTAATAATATTAATATTTAAAAAAGGTGATAAAGAAGATATTAAAAATTACAGACCTATCAGTCTTTTATCAGTTTTATATAAAATTTTTACCAAGATAATTACAACTCGTCTACAAAGAACTTTGGATTTCCACCAACCAAGAGAACAAGCTGGATTTAAAAGTGGTTTTAGTACAATAGATCATATCCAGGTATTGAGAGAAGTCATAGAAAGGACAAACGAATATGAGTTGTCATTATGTTTTGGATTTGTAGATTATGAAAAGGCATTCGATTCTATACACATTTCTTCAGTGATTAAAGCATTGGATCATCAAGGTATAGATCCAGAATATTGTCATATTTTAAAGAATATTTATAAAAATGCAACAGCAAGAATTAGGTTACATAATGATACTGGAAAAATCAACATTGAGAAAGGTGTAAGACAAGGTGACTCCATATCTCCAAAACTTTTTACAGCAGTGCTGCAAGAAGTATTTTGTGGATTAAAATGGGAAACTAAAGGAGTGAAAGTAAATGGAGAGTATTTAAGTCCTTTAGATTTCGCAGATGATGTAGTTGTTTTTGCAAATAATGCTTCAGAACTGCAGGAAATGTTGCAGGAGTTATCAGATGAAAGTAGAAAAGTAGGACTAAAGATAAATGTTAAAAAGACTAAAGTAATATTTAATCGATTTGCTCAAAATATGAAAATAAGGATTGATTATGAAGAATTAGAAGAAGTTAACAGTTACAAATACCTTGGTCAGATTATTAATACAGATGACAACATAATGGAGGAAATTAATCATAGAATTAAACTTGGTTGGAGTGCTGTTGGTAGAAATAACTTGATACTAAAAGGAAATATGCCTATGTGTTTGAAAAGGATGGTTTTTAACAAATGTGTTTTACCAGTTTTTACTTATGGATCTGAGACTTGGACACTTAATAAAAGAGCAATACAGAGACTTCAGACCACTCAAAGGAGTATGGAGAGATGTATGTTGGGAGTAACAAGAAGAGATCGAAAACGCAATGTATGGGTAAGACAACAAACAGATGTTATTGATCTTATTGAAAAAATTAAAAGATTGAAATGGAGTTGGGCTGGACATATTGCTAGAAGAGATGATAATAGATGGACAATTGAAATTTTAAACTGGATTCCAAAAGATTGTAAAAGACCCAGAAAGAGACCACATGTGAGATGGATGGATGAAATAAGAAAATGTGCAGGGGTATTGTGGAGAAGAGAAGCTAAAATCAGAGAAGATGGATTAAACTTGGAGAGACCTTCATCCTGCAGTGGATTGATAATGGTTGATGATATATATATATATATATATATTATGACAGGCACTCTTGGAGTGACCACACACAAGGTGGCTGTAGTTGAATCTACAGTTCACATATATAATAAAAGTATTGGTTTAGGTTTTACGTATCATTATATACTCGCAATAATTAAACAGGTATGGATTATAAACATACTATAAAATGGATGGGATTGGTCTGTATATATATATTTCTTACCCACACACACAAAGAAAGCTAAATATTAAAGCTAAAATCTGTAATTTTATGCATATGATTGTATTATATATGCTTGTAATATTTTTTATTTTATTGCTTTTTATATAAATGCAAATGTCTTACATTTGTAATTTTATCCTTAAATTTGTTTGTGTCTGGACATATTATATATATATAAAAAAAGAAGATAGAATAATTGAAAATAACTTTAAATGTTCCAACGGGTCTATATTTTATTTTTAATTTTTATCAGTTATTTTCTCTGCTAATACATTAAGCAAAGTCAGATGGCCATTGTCTTACCAAATGTTAAACTGCACTAATGTATTAATGGTCACTCTGCTTTGTATTTTTTTTACAAACAAAAGAGTTTCAAGAAATTGAAGACCAATACTTGCAGAAAAAAATCTTATTTATTAGTTCGGTCGTTATTCTTTTAGATTCAAGAGTTTTTGTTTTTTTTTTATTTGCCTTTAAATTCAAATTTTAAATTGATGTGTATTAGTTAATGTGATCTGAGTTAACTTAGGATAAAAATTAGAAATAAAATTCTTTAAAGATATAATAGGCGATAATAATAGAAAAATGTAAAAAAAACTTATGTGCATTGTCTAAATCCATTAGCCATCAAGTTGAACGTTGACTGACACAATAGTTCCAAGGGGGATACCCAAATTCATAATGTAATGACTGTACTATATAAGCTGTTCACCAGATGCTGGACAGACTTGATACGCGATTTTGTTGTCATGGTCTTTCGTCACTCCAAAAATTTCATGTTTATGTAGATGTTACTCATGAAGATTATGATTCTCATGTATTAATATACTGAGTACTTTGATAGTTGTTGCTGTGGTTGTTGCAGAATAGTTTGTTGTTGCAGAAATTTGTGGTGCTATAATGAGCCTCTATTGTTTGTCTGATGATTGTCAGATAAATGTTGCTGAGGCCATAAATTCTGGCCACAATTAATAAGAAGATGTTGATGGTATAATCCTTTACAAATTAAAAATAAAATGTACAAAGCCCAGCTGAGCCTTCAGTAAAAGTCCTTTCTAGTTAAGAAAATAAAAAGCAGTTTTATTGATACTGCCATAACAGAGAAAGTATTGGATACAAACTTCACAATGAAGTAAAACTTTTATATCAGTTAGCAAGATAGTTATGGGGTAGAAGACAGCTCTGGTACACCCTTCCAGCACCATCCCAGCCATTAACATGTAGTTCCTAAGGTCCATATAATGGTGATGATGATGATGATGAAGATCACCTGACCATGCCTTGTTAAAGTGAAGTCCCCACTGTCCTACTGATCAGATATATATAGTACACTAAGACACCCCAAATCCTTATGAAGTCTGAAGACACTAGAGGATATAATTTTCTTATTTATTTAATATTTGTTTGTTTTCAATACTATTTGTATATTCTTTATATAACTCTTAAAAATGAACTGTACTGGTACAGAGATTTTATTTCTTCATTTAGTACATGTACGTCAGATCATTTATTCACTAAGTGTGGGATTTTTTCCCATGCTAAACATCCTTTCACATTAAACTCAAGATATATGTAAATTATACAGACAAGTGTGCATGTTCTATTATATTTTTCTCATCTTTAAATCATACATATGTATATAGATTAAAGAAAGATGAAACGTATTAAAATATTTTTACTTTATATCTATGTATGCTCGATGTGTATATCAGTGCACATCTATAAAAATGTTATTAAATAGTGGAACGGGGGTATGTATGGGCATACATGTACTACTATATTTTTATAGATATAATAAACACACCTATACTTCCTCATTCTTTTCAAATTCACATAAATAAAAATTGAACAACTTACTATATTTTTATTGGCATTATGTGAACTAGCATAATGCCTAATATATACGTGTGTGGGTAAAGAACTCAGATCACTTCATTTAAAGATATTTTAATGAGTTAGGGGGAGTTAGGGGAGGGATATTCCCCAACTAAATGACTCTTTGGGTATTATGAAAAGGGCAGAAGTTAGGGAATGTATTTTCTTTATTAATACTTGTATAATTGGTGATGTGGGGTTAATAAATATTAATTCATTTACTTTTTTAATTATTTGTTGCGTGTTTTTTTTTTTCCCCAATGATGTAACAAAGTGTATATTTCCGAAAGTAGCTTGATTCACATAAAATAACCTGAAATAAAGGGAAGACTGACCTTAACCTAATTGGATACTGCTTTATTGTGGGTTAAATATTTGATGTCATGCTAGTATTTATTTTTCATTATATGCTTTACATAGTTGGTTGGTAGCTGCATATCATTTTGTGAGGAGATTTTCTCTTTCTGGGAGTAATATGAGAAGGCCTGGTTTAAATACTGGCTTTCAAAGGTACACAGTGGCCAACCCTTTGATGTCCACATGGCAATAAAGTTTTAACAAGGATGGGATTAGAGAAAAAAAAACAGATTCTGTTCAATTTGTCACTCAATTAACAATCCAGTTGGGGGATTTAAAAATATGAAATACATATTTTTAATTGAATTGTTATCGATGCCTTACTCTGGTGCATAATATTTATTTCATGTTCAATATGTATGCTGGAAAGGGATTCACAGGGTTAAGGTGTCATCTGGTACAATAGAAAGCTGGTCAGGATTCTCTCAATCTTCAAAGTTATAGCATGACATACTTGCCTCATTGATTTGTTGTATCTACCGTCCATGATTTAATTAATGTTGTAAAAAAAAAAGAAATAAGTGTAACCAATTTTTTTCTTTTCAATGATTGAATAAAGCATCTTTTTATATATGTCAAAGCATTAACCAGAAAGTAAACCTGGGTCAGCTGCTTGTAAGGTATAATATCTTCATGATGACAGTCATTTTTGTAACCAGTAAAGACAACTTCCATTACTATTGTAAATACATTGTTATGATTTGTCTTCTTAAAAATAAATATTTTCAAATAAAATCTAGTTGTAATTCTTAATTTTTTTAATTTAAAATTAATATTTTACAAATATTTTGCATAAATAAGCTTAAATATGTAAATAAATTAAAGTTATTTTTTTTCTTTTTGAAATACTAAATCAAAACAAGCAACCACAATTTGCCTTGAGATCAAATAATCTACCAATCAGGCATTGTCAGACAATAAAGAATTGTGGACTTCATTTAAGATCCAAAATAAGACATTGTTGGTTCACTTCATATTCAAATTTTATATGAGACATCTATATAATGATGATCATGTGCATATTACTAATAATATTAGTAATTATTTCTATGCAGAAAAACAATGTACAGTAAACTAACATTATAGGCAACCACAAAATAGTGAAAAAAGCTGAAAGAAATTAGTAGTACCATCATAATGCTCAAAAATGTCTTGAATTTATAACAGCCACTGATTATACCAGAACTCATTAACACATAATAGACTTTGCATTTATGTAAATATATTCCTATTTTTTGAAACTTTAGTTATAATTTTACTCAATAGATGGACATCTTATATATTTTTAAAAATTACCATTAACATAGTAGAAGAGACACTTACATGAGAGAAAAACAAAGTTCCTGAATAGTAGCTATATCTTTATTTCAGCTGTAAAATGAGCTAAATGTATAAGTAAGTTTTATATTTATTTTATGTAAAATATTTTAGGTTTACTATTAAATAACTTTGTTTACTTTATATTTAAACATAATTTGATTTTATATTAATTTGAAATTATATCCAAACATTAAATAATTTTTAATAGTAGAAGTTATAAAAATTATTTATCTGTAACATTTTAAATAATTTATTTGAAATTATTACTTTTCTTTTGTTGATTTACAAGGATCAAACTTATATTATTCACATCTTTGGCATGATCTATTCTAGATAAATACAGTAATGATTATCAGTAATCATTTATTAAACATCCTTAGGATAAATAAACTTTTTGTTCATAGGTTAGTATTACTACCAATTTTCTTTTTAAAGTTTCAAATAGCTAAAATGAAATCTCTTAATTGTATGGATGCAGTAACATTATATAGTACAGTATAAAAAACTACTCTACTCAAAACAGTCTAAACCTAATTTAGAAACATAAACAATGGATTAACTGCAGTTTAAAACAATTGTTAACATTGTCATCAATAAAAATCCCAAATACTTTCTTGTGCTCATATAACACAATGCCCTCATTTTCATATTAATAATACTTTTTTTCTAATGTTTTGCTAAGAGCACTAAATTAGCAACAGTCTTTGATATGTTTTTTAGACTAAGGCACTGTTACTATGATCAAATCCTGATGAGTACACATCAAATAAAGTTTTTTGTATTATACCATACTTAAAAAAATAGAAATACATTACTAGTATCACTTTCTCATGCTTTATAATCATTACCATTAATAATATTACAACTATTTGTATGTCCTTTATAACAATCTTATTATATTCTGTGAGTCCATTTATTTTTGAATTACAATCTCTAGTTTTTGTAAGGATGATTACAATGTATTAGAACTATCACCTATTTTTTTTTTCTAAACCCAACTTCTATGCTTAATTCAATTGTAATTTCTTTTTTATTTCACTTTGTCATTACAGATTCTAATCAAGGTTGTAAAATATCTTTTCTGTTCAAATAAGGCTTTATAAAATGTCTTACAAAAATATTTAAAGTCAAATTTACTGTACATGTAATTAAAATATACAAATCTGATTTCATAAATACTCAACACCATTTTAAATGTTGCTGGAAGTAATGCCTGTAAAGAGTATCACATCCTTACATGATCCTTTACAATCTAAGTAACTGAATATAATAAGATAACAAAACAGGCAAACAAAATTCAATAAAAAATGATAAAGTGTTGTGAAGAAAAAACAGGATACAGTAGAAAGAGAGGAAGCACAGAGAAATACTATTTATTGACAGTATCAATTACTTATCATTAATCTGTTATCCTTTTTTATAAACCTTGTAAGCAATCGGTATCCAGCATACAATAATAAAAATGAATATAACCATATATAGGATAAACCATAAAGATTTTATAAAGCTATAAAAAATAAATTTAAAGTTCAAAAGTATAAACAATCAGAAAATTATTATTTAAAAAGTTAAAACAAAGTAATTTTCTTCACATCTCTATGCCACCAAATATAAGTGTTAATACAAATAGGTGCCAGATGACAATGTGTAATAAATTCCTATCAGGTGCTAAGCAATATAAAGCACTATTATCTGATATCTATTAGTAATAAAAGTCTGTAGTAGATGGCGTAGATGGTGTGAAGAAAGAAATATGCTGCTGAAACAATAATGAATAAGCTGACATCATGTGATAGAATCATGTAATATACTGGTTTTGAATTAATTTTAAATATGATAAATTACTAAAAAAAGGAGTTGGAAAAAATAAGTTAATTGGAAATAACTAAACAGAATCAACAAACCACACCTTCCACTGACTTATATATCATGAAAAGTTGACACACCAAGGCTAAGTACAGCTTCTGATATATATATATATATATATATATATATAGATATATATAATATACATATATATATATATATATATATATATAATGTTTTCTGGAAGACTGAGTCTTATATTACTCACTATAATGTGTTAGGTAATCAAACTATGTAAGTTTTATTCGGCACATATGTGATTTTGGATATTTCTAAAACGTAGTTATATTTCTTGATTAATTGACTTAATATTTTATTTAGATTCGAATTGCTGGTGAAATCAGTTGTTTATTTCCTTAAGAGGGCAGTAATATCTGTTGCATTCTATCAGGTAGATTTACAGTAAATAACTAAAATGTACAATTTTAGAAAGGTCGCTTTCGTTGTCACTTAATCTTTTTATATAGATTTTTCCTTAGCCTTTAGACAAGCACATTGGCATAGGTAATTTATAAATTTTTTAAAACATTTTTTTTAATAGTACATTTAATAAAGTATAATTAAGAACATGCAATGAAAGGTTAATATTAAGACAGATATTTTATTAAGACAAATTAAAATATTTAAACGAGAATTATTAATAAATTGGAAAGAACATATACACGCTCATCCAGATAATAATGTTAATCAAATAATTAATTCAAATAGTTCATATTTTAATTCTCTTCTTAAGTTTCTTCTAGAAAGCAAGCCATGGAAAAATGTCTTTTTATTGGTATTTGGAATTCATAGTTAAAATTTATAGATAAATTTAGTTTGCAAATATATTGAATTAGGCTTGAGTTAGGGTATGAGTAATAACTTACTGGTAAGTTCTGCAGGCTTATATAGATCATAGATTATTGTAATATATATGTAATTATTGGGATGAAGAGCTTGTTCATAGTTAACTTCGATTTCTTCTGTCAATATTTTCACACACTTGGTCTGTTTTAATGCTAATCTCAAAAACGTTTTGGAATGACCTATTTATGACAAAAGAAAATGTTCACAAATGCTCCAGTTTCCACTCCCATGTGATGACTTGGTTCAGCATATCATTAATTCTGAATAGAGATATTTTGTCTATCCAGGATTCATGGACATGGCTAGCCAAAAGAACCTCGCTTGAAGATATTTTTTATACCCTCAACTAGTTTTGAGATTTCTGCACATATATTTTTATCCTTTATTTTGTTATCAGAATAAAAGTTGATAATTTTGTACATTCCTTTTTGCTTTTTTAGCTACAAATTTACATTTTGTATAAATTATTTCAGCCATTTTTAATTATCTTTAAAACTCTGATTGTAATCTCTTGCATTTAGAATTTTTTTCTTTTGTATATCTAGATTAACAATCTGTATGTATTTCTATCCTTTCCAATTTTAATGTTAATTTAATTAAATACATTATATCAAACACACAAATAACTCTCACTGAATGTATCTAAAAATAAATTATACTAACTAAAAAAAAACTTAAATTGTGTCCATTGAATGATTTTTAAAATTCTTTAGCTTTGAAATATTAGCAAATTCCAACACCCTTGAACTATATGTATGTATGTATGTATGTATGTATATATATATATATATATATATATATTGAAATGGTATTATTTAGCCATCATCCCCTTTCACCTACTATGTTCCATAGTTGTATCTTTATCTTTAATACAAACCCATCCCAGTCCACATATATAAGCTTTTAATAATTTACTTACATAAATTAGTGTATATTTACACGTATGTGTGTGTATTTGTATAGGTGTGCACATCTAACATCCATATTAATAATTGTACATGTAAAGTGCCTACACATTTATAGATTTAAAATTATTAAAATTGTATAATTAAAATTAAATGCATGGACATTATTATATGTGTGTAATTCCCTCTATACATGTGTGAAAGAAGCCATAATGCCATAGATTTAAAAGCATTACAATTCTTTTAAATTAATTTTACTTTGTATTATTTTGGTTAAAAACTCTTTATTTTTATCTCATATGCCATAGCATTGACTGGGATGTGAACCCACACTCATCTTCAACCAACTACATGCTTGCAAGGCAGGTGCAATGACCTCCCGGCTTTCATATATAAAATTCAATTTCTGTTGTAGTCACACACATATGTATTAAAATGTTTATGAACTTAAACTCTTTTAAAAAAAAGTTATCTATTGTTATAAAAATTTATAATTCTTAGAAATCCATCTGCAAGTAATTAATCAAACTTGTAGTCAAAATTTTAATGTCTTTAAAAATAAAAACTAAGAACAAGGAGTGACCTGTTGACCATTATTGTTTTCACCAAGAAACTGGCCAAAGTTTTTATTTTTATGCATTCTTAATTACTAAGAAAACTTTGTAAAAAGTTGTAAACAGGCCAGTTGGTTTATCATTTATTCTGGTATAAATAATTTTAACTTTTGCAAAGGGGGGATTCACTCATTAAAATTTTACCATGAAAACTTTTGGGTAATAGCAACCACTGTCAATCCTTTTTGGCAGAATTGGCCAATGCTCAAGTCAGAGTTCAAGTCCCACAACCTGCTAAAAAGACAGCATCAGAAATGGATCAGCCCAGCTGAGAATCATGGATCAGCTGTAAAAGCCTCAACAAATGAAGATGCAATAACAATTTTCCCACAGAGCTCTTTAAAAATAACTCAAATAAATTTATAAATGAATCTCTGAAACTCTTAAGCTAGCTAATATTAATCATGCATAACCTTTTAAACTGTAAAATGTCTTAATAAATTAAAAGTTGATTTAAACTGCAAAATGTGATTTAAATTTATGTTAAAAATTAATATCTGTAGACATGCCTATTTCTTTCTAAATATCTAAATGCTTGTTAATAATAATTTATTCAGTTATTATTCTATTTTCTAATCTGTGGTCATGCCTTCTTATTTGTTTTATATATGTCATTTTATAATTATGCTATACCCAGTTCAGAATGGAGATTGGTTTTATGAATAAAGTTTGAGGGGGGGGTGATTAGAGGCTCTCTCCACATAAGTAATGTTGATCTTTAACATACACACTCAAATCTCCACTCTGAAAACCTAGATATTTTCATTAAGCTATTATGTTTAGCTCACTATTATCATTATTATTTTCATCAGGTTTACAAGTAATAAATTAACTAGTTAATGAATGCAAGAATGAGTTAGAAAACATATTATATGTATTGCTTAAGTCCCAGATAAGCTTAACCCTCTTTTACTTATATTATAAACTATGCAGACTGACTAATAAAATTAGATTACTTTAAGTATTTCTTTTTAGCATGTTTTAAGAATGCTAATTATGAATTGGCATATGGTAGTTTTGTGGAACGAAACTATAGAATTTTGTGTACATTTAGTTATTAAGTAATATTATCTTTATCATGGCAAATGTGTCTTGAGGAATCAGATACATGCATATACACCTTGCTATATGTTTTATATGAATGGGCTTCTGGTTTTAATGGCAATCCCATCTCCTTCCTTTAGACAGATCTTCTTTAGAAGTGGAACATGAGGATCAACATTGTTTTTATAAGCTGCTCCAATTACCCAAACAATGTTTAATTTATTTGCAGCAACTTATATGATCCTTGGGAACTGAGTACTTGGCACTGATCCCCTGATTAAGTACACATTTGAGATGCACAACTCTCTAGTAATATATATATATATATATATATATATATATACTAGAGAGTTATATATATATATATATATATATATATATATATATATATATATATATATATACACCATAGTATCTAAAGTCATACTACAAAGCTTCAGTTCATCCCTTCATAATATAATATTTCAGCAATGATATGAATGTGTAATCTGATTAGTAAGTATATAATCTGCATAGAGTGCCTATTGCAGCTCATTATGTATTGGTAAAGAATATTTTATTAAGTGTCATGGTCATAATTTATCATTCTTGCACCAACTTAACCATCACAAATCTAATAGGTAGGGCATAGTGAAATTACGGCATCATTAGAAACCATAGATTATTAAAATTGCTATACACTTTTAACTTATAGTCTATCAGATGAGACTCTGTTCTTAAAATTGATTATTATTGTTACACCTGCATGTTTCCTTCAATGCATTCATGTTTATTTGATTTATATTGATTAATTAAAATCTAATTATTGTATTTGTTGTGTTTGATTGGTTCCCTTCCCATCCATTTAATATATTATTTTAATCTCAAAATTTAAGTTAGTTTTAAAATTTAGTGGTATTGATTAATATATGCATTATCTAGCCAGCTGTATATGTGCATATTCCCTGGGTCTTTTGCTCCATTCCTGCTTCTGTCGGCTCACAAACTAAGAACTTCCAAGTGTAGCCTCATATATGTCACTCATAGGATAGTAAATCATAAAGTGTTAGTGGAGGAGCTAAGGTGTTATCAGATTCCAGACCTCAATCCCTCATCTAAATCAACTTTGGTATAAATTCCCAGGACTCTGGATTTTGTTGTGTGAATGTACAAATCTGACAGTTACTATATATATATATTTCAAATTTTATAAATATATTCTTTACTGGAAGTACTTTTGATTGTAACACTGAATTAGTACAAATTTACACAAAATAAAATTTTATTTTACCCACCATTCAATTCATTCAAATTTCCCACAATTATGTTGTTTTTATATTAATGAATAAAAAATTGGCTAATATAAAAACAACAGAAATGTGGGAAATTTGAATGAATTGAATGATGGATAATACAAAATTTTTATTTTGTGTAAATTTGCACTAATTGATGGTTGATAGAGATTGTCAGTATTACAATCGGAAGTATTTCCAGTAAAAAATATATTTATTAAAGTTTGTATACTGTGTTAAATAGATGTATTTGATATATATATATATATATATATATATATATATATATATATCAAATACATCTATTTAATATATATATAACTGAAAAGAAAGTAACCATTCAATTACATATAATCTGAATTATTTATTATTTATATAATATTTGGATACATATATATTATTTATACTAAACATAATGTAATTATGGAGGATTTGAACTCAGACTTTCAAACTCTTAATAGCTATCCAATCCATTTTATACAACCGATATGCATGACCACACACATGTGAAAAAGGTAAATGATCTCCAATATACATATACTGATTGTATATATGTGTGGGAGATGGTGATCTGGTTCAACTGTTTGTATAAGATGGGTTATATAGCAATAGGAAAATTGAAAGTATGAGTTCAATTCCCTTATAATTATTATGTACATTTATATAATTTTTATATTGCAACTACTCACATCATGGATAAAAGTTTTACATTTCAATATTATGCATTGTAGACTAAGAAATACAAGTTATTTGTTTTAGCATTGCATCCTTGGACTCATATACAAAATGTTAATTCATGTCCATAACGAAAAATATTCAAGCATATTATCAATGTAGATGACAAATTCATCATTTCTTATGACACCTGTTGAAAAGTGATTTTATTATTATTATTAAACGTCATGGAATAGCTACAAGGTAAATTTACAACTTCAGTGATGTAAGTGTAATAAACAAAACAAAAAAACAGTGGTTTTAAAGAAACTTTGAAATATGATGGATTATTTATATAAGGAAAATGCCAATTAAAATATGAATATATAAAAAAATTAAAAATATTTAATGCTAATAAAGATATTTATGATTATATATAATAAAGATCTCAAGTTTGTTTCTTTTTAAGTTTTTTTAAAAAAACTAATGAAGAAGAATGAAAATGCAATTTAAAAAATTGATATACAGTAATGGTTGAAAATAATCATATTGAGCAGTATAAATTTATCAGTTAAATTCATACAAAAACACAAGATGTTATTTTGTCAGATACATGTCTGGTCAGTAAGCCAAGCGTTGTTAGCCGAGAGGTCATTGCAGCCACCTTTCAAGCAAGTAGTTGGTTGCAGATGGTTGTGGTTTCACCTCCCTTCCGATGCTATGACATATGTCTGGTCAGAAATATTCAAGTAAAAATATATAAACTGTGTTACCAAATGTATGCGTGGATTTTAATATGCTGTGATATAACCACTTCAGTAACATAATGTTTGGCATCTTATTACAGCAAAATTATAAATATATCTTAACTCCCTATCATCATCATCAACCATTATCATTCCACTGCAGGATGAAGGTTTCTCCAAGTTCAATCCATCTTTTCCCATCTTTAGCTTCTCTTCTCCACATCACCCCTGCACACTTTCTTATTTCATCCATCCATCTCACATGTGGTCTCTTTCTGGATCTTTTACAATCTCTTGGAATCCAGTTTAAAATTGCAATTGTCCATCTATTGTCATCTCTTCTAATGATATGTCCAGCCCAACTCCACTTCAGTCTTTTCATTTTTTCAATGAGGTCAGTAACATCTGTTTGTTCTCTTACCCATGCATTACATTTTCAATCCCTTATTGTTTCTCCCAACATGCATCTCTCCATACTTCTTTGAGTGGTCTAAAGTCTCTGTATTGCTCTTATATTAAGTGTCCAAGTCTCAGATCCATAAGTAAGAACTGGCAAAACACATTTATTAAAAACCTTCCTTTTCAAACACATAGGCATATTTCCTTATAGTATCAAGTTATTTCTACCAAAAACCCTCCAACCAAGTTTAATTCTATGATTAACTCCCTATATGATTTGTTATAGAAATGGATGGAGGACTCTGGAGGTCAAAGTTCATGCGCTGCAGTCCAGTTTATCACTACAACGCTTGAACTTTTATAAAGACCTGAGCAACAAACCATTCCGTTATTTTATATTTTTATAAATCTTTAATTCTTTTGTTTAGATTTATATATTAAAGAAAATAATTCCCTATAATCATTAAGGTAAGATGCATGTAGTTACATTTTTAAATATTTTTTCTCAACTTCATACATTCATATTATAAAATATTAATTATATCAGAAACATAAGTATTATTTCTCTTGCGCTCCCCACCTCCTTTTCTGTTTTATATTAACAACACTCTAATTAAAATATTTCTAACAGCTGGCTTTTAATTGTATTATATCTAAATGTAAAACTTTTGAATAATTTTCAAGTTGATTTTGTTTTCTGTTTATAAAGATTTGCATGATATTTTTCTTAATTATCATATTACCCATGTCACCTGACACTTCAAAAGCCTTTTAAAAAACAGTTTATATTCATTTCTCAAATTTCCACAGAGAGTGAATATTAATTGGTGAACAAATCTTTACCAGACAAATGCTTAATAATCTAATGCCATATAAAAAGTAGAATATCTCCTGGGAAATAATTTTTATTTCAGTTCTTTAATTATATTTAAATATTTGCAAGAATAATTCCATAGACTTAATGTTTATGTTGAAAACTGTTTTGTCTTAATTAAAAAGTGAATTTATCTGACAGCTAGATAAAGAAAAAATGAAATAACTCTATCCGTACGCTTTAAGAATGTATTATAAATAAGTCTTCAAATGTTTCAAACTGAAGCACATTAATAATATCACGTGATATTTTTTTCCATACTTTTACCATATTCTTCCAGGGAAAGTTTCATTCACTCTTATCTGGAAGCATCACGAAAAAATCTTTCAAATATGTAGTTATTGTTGTAATATTAAGTCTGTGTACGTATACCAGTAAATTGTCAAGGACTCGAAACCTTAGGATGTTTTAGAATTCCATGCTATTAACTTGAATTTCTGTAGAGAAAAATGACAGCTAGAAGTATAAATTTTAATAAGTTCAAACTCCTCGCTAATATTGCCCCTAAACAACAAACTAGTTTGATCATGTAGATATAACAATGTTCTAATTTCATATCCATTGAGTACTCTGGCTTACAATAGATGGCTCTGGCGTAGAATTGAAAGAACTGTTTCTAAAAGTATATTGGTTAAAATTGTTATTATTTATTTAATAATGTTTTTAAAATAATGCATTTAAAGCTAAAAAGTTTTGAATTGAATTTCACCTCTCTTACATCCCTTGTTTGAATGTTACATGATTTTCTAAATTACAAACCATATGATTGTTATTAATAGTTTATATATATATATTGGAATCAAAAAATCATTGAGTCACATTTTCAAAACCAAAATTGAATATTTCATTTAACTTGAATTTATGAATTAAGAAGAAAATAATCTAATGACTTGTTGCTTTAGAGTTTATTAAAAACTTGGAGCCAAGAAATGGTACAAATCATGTGGGAAACATTTTCACTTTATAAGTTTTTAATAAAAACAATATTTACAGATTTTATAAATTCAGATTTCAGCTTTGGATAAGATTCCATTGTTGAATGCACTTATTTTCTAGTATGTATATAGAGCTCTCAAAATAAGCTCTTAACAAGCTTTGAGAAATTCCTCAACCCCAGACCGGTTTCTGGTTCTGGCATCGTCAGTGAGATGCCAGGATAGTCAGCATTAGATTAAAAATACAAAAAAAAAACAAGTCCAGAACTTTATCTAATGTATAACTATTGAATAAAAAATATGAAATTGTCAGACATCCATATGTCTTCCAATCCAGCTATCTAACTCAAACAGGCATATGGGAGTGAACTAAGTTAAGATACATCATATATTAATAACGTTAGCAATATAAAATTGCCAAAGCCTTAATAGCAAAAAAATAAAATGATTTTTATATACAAAGTTTTATTAAATTAAGTCATGTGACATCTGACTTAATTTTTTAATATTATTTCTAGTATGTATTTTGATTATTCTTGCAATAAGAGTTTTTTGAATGTGCAGCTTTATAACACTCAAAATGGATATATTAAAAAATTGAAATAATTTTTCATATTAAAAAAATAAAGATATACAACTAAAATCTAAATATATAATCCTAAAACAATAAGGGTTTGAGCATTCCATTTTTTTTAATTGAAATTGATGGTTGAATAATTGTAAGGAAGAGAAAATTAAAGCCTGCCCATTAAAGTTTGAGGATTTGTTATCTAAATATAAACAAATCATTGATTCTATATATGTGTTGGAAATTATGATCTGACCCAACTGATGAATGCTAATTCTGTACGAAATACATATATTGAGTATTATATACCCTTTTTGCATGTGTGTTTATCAATTGCTTGAGATTGAATAGGGCAGGGGTCCCCAACCCTATTCCTGTGGGCACCACAGCGCCCACCGACCATTTTACATGTGCCCGCCACTATTTGAACACGATAAAAAATTATTTATCTGATACAAATAAATTTAACTTTTAAATTTTCTTATAAATTATTGTATTATATTGTAATCAAATTGTAGGCCATACTATACTTTTACAGTGTAAAAATAGAAACATTAATTATATGCCAAAATTTTATTTTTGAAATAAATATTTTTTTGTACATTAAGTGTATTATTAACAATATCCAACTACAAATTTACATTGAAAAAATAAATGGTTCCCGCCACCTAGCCAGTATTATAGAATGTGCTCTTAAGTGTAAAAAAGTTGGGGACTCCTGGAATAGGAGATGAAAAGACTAAAATATCCTGAGTTCAAATCACTGTCATTACATAAAAATATTAATAATAAATCATAAATTATTAATTTAGTAAATAAAAGATATATATAAAATTGAGCTCAGTAATGCACAATGCATATGCCATTACTTTTAGTAGAAAAGAAAAAAAATAGATGTAATTAAAAAGAGTATGTCAAAAGATATATATAAATATACATATGGATATCTGAAAATTTCAGATTTTCTATTTAATAGTTAACTATTAGATAAATGCTGGGGCCTGACCTAGTATTTTTAAATCTAATGCCTGAATATCCTAGCACTTCACTGGAGACAATGAGAGCTAAAAACTAGTCAGGATGGGGTATTTTGGAAAAGCTTGTTAAAAGCTATCAGCATGCTCATTATATACAAGCTTATTAATTTAAGTCATATGATGTATGACTTGAATTCCTGCAATATTCAAGAACAAAAATATTGATATAAAATAAATTAAATTCAAAATTTCAATTGCTTTATTGCTTGAAAGATTTAAGATATTTGACAATGAAAAAGAAAAATATAGTAAACCTCTACACATTACATGATTACCAATTTCTATTGATTTACAAGCTGTGAAAACAGTGACAAACTTTCCATATAGTAGTACTACCTAGTGCAAGCCAGAAAAATCAATGGATACAAGGTTTGTCCATAAAATTTATATCTAGTGACTACTCATTCAAAGTCACCAGACTAGTATTTAGCCTATGGTTTTCATTAATGAACAGCTTCATATTTTAGAACACTGTACCTTTTTCATATAATCTGATGCAATCTTCCAGCAGCCTCCTTTTATCTTTTTAATTACCTGTAAAGACAGAAGTCTTTATATTTAGGCACAGTGCTCTCAAATCCAAGACTCCTCTTTGATGAATTCCACAAGGGAGAAACTAATCTGGGGATATTGGATGAATAGGCACTAGACAGGGATTATATACATAAACATTCGTGCATCCATTGATTATAAAGATTTAAACTTGATGATGGTATTGTATAGATAGTCTGTCACTATATATATATATATATATATATATATATATATATATATATATATATATATACAGGGGGTTTGTCAGGCTATATCATAGTTGAAATTTATTTAGAAATATATATTTTGAGATGAAAGTGTCTTTATGATAACAGTTAGTTTGTATAATATTAACCATGTTAATGTTTAAATGAAGCTTTAATATAAAAAATATTTGTTTCATGATACAACAAAATATGATGAATGAAACTGAATTAATATAAAAATTAAATAAACATTACTTTGGGTGAAACTTGGAAAATCATCTGTCTATCTCTACTACATTATAACACGTGTTCATGTGAAAAGAGAACTTCACTTGCTTCCCTCTTTCAGTAATTGCTTTATATAGATTTAAAATAATTATGTAAAGCTAAAATAATTCAATATTATTTGTTCTTATTGACAATTTTATTTTTTAAAATAAAATAAAAAAATATAGCATATAATTGAAAAAAAAAAAACATTTGCTCTCAATTGGAAACATATTATTATATCATCATAGCAATGACGTCAGAAATGTTGTAAATAATTAATTTTTATCTGTAGAAAGTAGTAGAAAATGTAATATTACTAAAGATAAAACCATTTCAAATTGTACTATTTGTGTAATCAGAGTGATTAAACCTAAAGTAATATAAATTACATAGTTGGATTTTATATTAAATTTAGTTGATCAATTTTATAGAAAGGATTTTCCATATAGATAATAGTTTGTTTATCCCATTATGTTCATTTAAATAATTAAGGGTTTTCAAGTATTCTATGATCACTTTAAATATTTTTTGATAATTATTCAAATATATTGGTCATCATCAAAATGCATTCTTAAAACACCTTGTAAATCTTTAAAAAAGAATCTAAAAAATAAAGCATATACACCAAACTCCTACATATATAAAATAATTTTTTTACCTAAATTAATATAAATTGTTAACTAAATTTAAATTAAAATCCTGTTGTTCGATTGTTTTCTCCCTGAGTTTGATTTGATCTTTGATTAGGCAAAAGTAATACAGTTTTATTTATTTTTTCTACAATATCACGTGTTCTACTTATTTTTGCAGATCTAATCAACTCTTTACAATGCCATTGGAGCGATTATATAGCAACACGTTTTCACAGTTGAGAGGAAATGTCTTACTGAAATAACAATAAATCTATATATTTTAATTTTCTACACAGTTGTATCCAGAAGCTACTATAAATTATAACATATATATATATATAGTAAAATTTGAAACTAAAATTTTTATTAATATATTTTTAAATTGATCAATAAAACCGAAATCTTGAAAATTTTAAGTAAAATACTTACACAAAAAAAATTTGAGATTTAGAATTTATTTTTATTATATTTTTAAAAATGTCATTATTTTATTTAAGTATTGAACATTTTAAAAAGCATATATATATAGTTAAATATTAATCCATATGTGTTAATAGGTAATTCCAAATTTTTTAAAAAATTACATCACCATAATTTCATGCTTAAACAAACCAATAAAATATCAAATATCTGTTGTCAAGGCAATATCACAATCTAATAGTAAATGGATTCCATAGATAAAATCCATTATCCATGAATAATAAATAAAAGCAATGTTTGAAGCATAGATGAAGATAAACTGCTTGAAGATAGGTTAATAAAGAATAATTTATACATTCCTAACAAATTAATATATACTCCTATAAATATAAAGTATAAATGTCAACAGCCAGCTGTTTATTATATGTAAATTATATCATGAAAGCTATCATGCATATACATACTTATAAAATGCCAGCAATTGTTAACATAGCAAAACTCACTATATGTATTGCCACACACAAGCATAAGAGGTGGTGGTCATGTGATGTTAATTGTTAACATGGTAACCCCACAATTAAAAAGTAGTTTATATTTCATTTCACAATTGGAAATAATTTGAATAAAAAATAAACCAGTTACATCTTTTATAAAAATGACATATACGTTATTAAAAAGTAATATAATTCTGCAAATGCACATAAATTATAAAAAAATAGCCCATTTGCATATAAATATTAATGTTGTTTGACTTTAATAAAACTTGACTTTCAAAGCTTTTCATTTCTAATTGTAAAATGCAACTCAATATGGCAGTCGTTCTACATTCTGACTTTTGTTTTGTTGTTATATTATTGCTTTTTTAAAATTATATAATTAATTATTGTCGTTTGTGTATATATGTCAACTGATTATTGATTTTCTATACATTTGCTTAAGCATAAGAGTTATGATGATATATATATATATATAGTCAATAGTTTGAAACCAGTTTGAGGATGTGCATGTTTCTAGATAGAGATTTTAAAACCTATTTCTTGTAGCATTTATCAATAAAGCTTGGTTAAAGATATTAGCACACTCATTATTTTATTTTATAAAATACAACCTTATTAAGTTAAGTTATGTGATGCATGACTAGATTTTATTTAATATTATAATTTTGCTTTTAAGTCTTAAGTGTTGTTATTTTACTAAGGCTGTTAATATATAGTGTGGATCAAGAGTTTTCCATCATATATATATATATATATATATATTACAAATCGATGTCTGTATTTCTTCAAAATAATATACATAAATTTATAAAAAATATTTAAAAATAGGTACTGTATTTTCAAATATTTATTTATAAATTTACACACACATGCACACATATATATATAATGTAAAATACAGTACCCGTTATAGAATAATATACCACATAATCAAAAGTGTTACAAAATAATTTAAACCATAATATTGTATTTACCGTTAAAAAATTTTTTTACATATATATATAATTTTTTATTTCTCTATTATAATTATATAATTATATTTTTATTTACAAAGGCTAATTTTTTTTTATTCCCATCTTTGATATTACTGATGTCAGATAAATACATATATGATTGTTATTGCTAGCCCAGATATAAATTTTAAATCTCCATAAAGATTAACCTATCTGATATTTGATTATATATAAATACACAAAATTACTCAACATAATCTTTTTTTTCATATACAACGACCTTTTTATATTTTAAATTTCTATTTTACAATTCTGAAACATATAAATACAGACATTTATATAAAAAAAGACCAATTAATCTCAAGATGCACATTTAATCCTATATTATCAATAAATTGTTCTAGGTTACAAATTCTGAAGCATGTCATTAATAACCCTACTGATTTTCACTATTTTTCTGACATTTCTGATATTTTTCTTTGTCTCACATGTCAACATAAAATATATGATAAAATGATTATTACTGATCAGAAAAAAATAAATTTGACTTTATATGATAGATATTTTTGTTTACTACTGAAATACATTTTAAATGTTCACATTTTGTTTCTGTTAATATTTAAAAATGAGGACATAATCAAAACAAAGACTTTACATGTCATCACTTCTAGAAAGATTATTTTCAGTTTATAAAATCAATGACATATTTTTTAATTTTTATTATTTTTAAACATCTCAACAAATAATTAGTTATTTCTCTTATATCTAATGAATTATGCTTTAAAAGTTTAAATTTTTTGAATATTTATTGCAAAATTGTGATATTTTTTACTCGTAAATATAAAATAGATTATTTACATGAAAGCTAATCTTGTAAATTGCTTCAGGATATATTTATGTTAGCTGCTAATATAACATATTTTTGAAAATAAAGTATTTTAAATCAAAATAAGTTGTTACTAATTTATATTTATTGACATCTAATAAATATAGTGTAAATTATTTTTAAAAATATATCTAAAACCATAATAAATTTGCAAATAAACACATTTTGTGGCATTGGAACTACAATACTACAATGTCATAAAATGCTGGATGTTTTACAGCCTTGGCAACAGACAATGGTTGAACATGTTAGGGTGGGGCTTAGGTCTATTATAAGAGTGGGAATTTTAAATTTACCACCTTTTAGTGCAAATTTTTCAGGTTGAAAATTTATAATAATAAAATACACTGTTGCAAGAGATCATCATCCTATCAATAGAAAAGATTTATTGTCCCATTATCAAAAAAAAATAGAAAATCTAGTTTACATGTTGGGCATTATTTACATATTTGTATTTATAACTATATATATAAAGGCATGATTTTCTTCAGCACTATGATTTTAAAAGCAATCTGCTGAAAGATAGCTCAGTGCTTTTAAGATATATTTTAGTGTTACTGTTATCTTTTTATATTGACTTTAATAGTACAAGTTTCATAGAATTATATACCACTTACCCATATATGAAGATTGCTAGAACTGATTATTTAATACCTATCATTATATCATTTTATGTATATATAAAATTTTAAAAAAGTAACTTTAACCATTCAACTGCTCTTAAGTTGTACAATTTATTATTGGCTGAGTGAATTAAAAATTCTAAAGTTTGATTAGTCAATTAACAAACTCAGCCATAAAAATATATTCATCTTTTAATATTATATTCATTTCAGTTTTGTTTGTAAAAAGTATATTAAAAATTTGTCATGTTATGAAAGTAAATGAAAGATTTTTCCAAAATAAATTTGTATTTATAATAATAAAAATATTCCATAGTGAAAAAATATAAAAAAAAGATTGTAGCAAATTATAAGTGATGCAAACGTCATTGATTTCCTTCCTCAATTTACATTATTATAAAAGTTAAGAATGTTTTAGTAAAATCTTACCATGTTTCTAAAAATAATTATATTTTCAGCATATTTTACCATCATATTATATATCAAAAATATTCTAAATATTAATTTTTCTTTGAAATTCAAATAAACCGTTTTGGGCAATCTAAACTTTTGACAGGATGTTAAAATTGTTGCTATTCACTGGTTTCTTTTTCAATTTATGTCCATGTAAAGCATGCAATTTTTTAATAAAATCTTACTATTTTTGTAAAATAACTATATTTTCTGCATATTTTATGAAAATAATTTATAATATCTAAAAAATTAATATAAAAAAACACTCTAAAACATATATTTTCATTTTCAGCAGTGAAAATTATTTATTGGCGATCTTTTTTGACCAAATAATCATCAGCCAATCAGCATTTACAACAGACTGCCCCCTCCTTTTGTTAGATTTTCAATGTCACATATATTGATTTTTTACTTGTAAAATAATTCGAGAGAGGGCAGCATCTTATGGGACTTTTTGTTAGCTTTAAAACAGGTGTAAAAACAGTATCAATTTCAGTTCTGGTACATCTAGAAACCTTATGAACTCTCAAACAATACAACCACTATTGTTATTGTTGTTACTATTGTTGTTGTTATCATCATCATCATAATCATTATTATTATTATTATTATTATTATTATTGTTGTTGTTGTTGTTGTTGTTATTCTTGTTGTTATTATTATTGCTACTGAAAGATAAATGTTACAATATTCAACAACAAATCTGGTTATGACTATAAAAAGAAATATTTATTGACACATAAATACTTCCCATACAACCATGTAACCTAATTATAACAATAAAGAAAGTGATTGAATTGTGAACTATGGGTAATGTCAAATATAAATATCAAAGAGATCAAAATGAATACATACTGAGAAAATTTGTATGTTAGTCAGAAGGGAGGGACTATAGACACCATCTTTTAGAGAGTGGGGTGCTGAAATCTTTCTCTTTATAGTGGTAACCTGTTTTGTTGTTAAATGTAACATTTACCTTTCATTACATTATCAAACTCGACAGATGTAAGTATTAAAAATTACATCATCATCAATCATCATCATCATGTTTTTATCCAGAAACTATCCAGAAACTACAGCTGAAGTTTGTCAAAATTAGCCATTGCCTGTTTTAGTAATGCTATAAAAAAGTGGACAGTACCATAAGACTGACCCAAGATCTACTGATACTATACGCATCTAACATCTCCAATGCTACTCTATTTCTTATCTAATATCACCAGTGCATCAGGAAGATAACTACCATTCATGGAAAGATTAATGAAGACATCCAGAAATATATTAAAAAAACAATATCTGCAGAAAATCATGATTTGGAACTGTTTAATTATTTTACATGGTAAAATGTTATCATTATAGATATTATAAGGCCTTAAATTTAAAAAAATGTCCTTTATTATTATTATATTTAATATTTTGTATAAGTATTAATAGTTGTGATTATATACAGAATCATTTTATATGTTCATTATTAATAAAGTATTTTTTATTCATTCATTTAGTTTGTGTTTGCTTATCTAACTCAATTCAATCCAATATACTAATAATATCAACAATCCCGAGGAATTATGCAATCCACTGAGGGACATGCAGAGACAATGGTATTAATTTGTAAATGATGACTGGGCATTAACAAGATTTCCAAAAATTAACTTTCTAGTTAATAAGTTTGGCACCAGAGTGTTTCATTTTTTTTTTATGGAAAGTGAAAAACAAATAAAATACTTTGGGAGGATTTATACTTGTTATAAATCAACATCAACATTATTATTATTATTATTATTATTATTATTATTATTATTATTATTATTATTATTATTATTATTATTATTATTATTATTATTATTATTATTATTATTATTATTATTATTATTATTATTATTATTATTATTATTATTATTATTATTATTATTATTATTATTATTATTATTATTATTATTATTATTATTATTATTATTATTATTATTATTATTATTATTATTATTATTATTATTATTATTATTATGATGATGATGATGTATTATTGATGATTATTATTATTATTATTATTATTATTATTATTATTATTATTATGTTTCAAAGTAAACTTTATTAGGCAAAAATTGGTTACATCATATTAGGTTGTACATTGTATAATATATTAACAAACTAGGAGCTATCATTAATTACAGAAAGAAACACTGTTTTTATTAGAGTCTTTAGTAATTGTTATTGTTTTCATAGTTCAGTTTTTACTGTTGGTCCATTCTGGATTTCCATTTTTTCTGAGGTTATGTTTTGTGTTTCCATTATAATACTGCTCTTATGTTGAAGAGAGACCAAGTGGTAGAAAAAATGTTTGGTGGTACAAGAAGATTGTCCCTTTCTTTAAGTTTTTCTAGCTTGTTATGATATGTGTTAGGATGTCTTCTTGTATTATTTCTTAAGGTGAATGTACATCTGATACACCACAAGGCATATAAGCTGAAAGTGGCTGCATGAATTGTTGCTATTTTGTTTTCCTTGAATGTTTTCAGCGTTTTTTTCTATTGTGGTATCATTTTTCCTATAATTGTTTAACATCAGTTGTCTAACTTTTTTTAGGCCTCTACAGTAGTGTATCAAATGTTCTTGTGTTTCTTCCCTATGACACAAAGAGCATATTGGATCAACATTTAGGTAGAATCTTCTGAAGTGAATGAAATGTGCTGTAGGTAATGCATTAAGATACAATTTGAAAATGAAGTCAAAAAATTTTGGTTCTAGGTACCATCTTTTGTATTTTTTGAGTAGCTGGCTATTAACTATTTCCAGTTCTGTTAGCTTATTATTATCTTTTTGGTTCTGAGATAGAAAATCATGTATTTGCCAATAAGTGTATTTAATAGGGCTCTTAAGTTTTATTTTATTTTTAATGCTTCCAAGTACTTACTAATAGTGTATTTATATAATTATCCATGGGAGGGGGTTGGTCAGTGGGTATGATTTCTAGTTTTTGCTCTATGTTTAGAAACCATTTAAATGTGGCAATCAATAGATTTACTGTTTTTTGTGTGTAGAAAGTTTGTATTTCATGCAGTCCAAGTCCATTCCATTTTGTTGGTTGGTTTAGTTGCTTCATAGAGATTGCTACTACTTTCCTTTTCCATAGCAGCTTGTTGCACAATGAGTTAATTGCTGAAATAAATGTTTTTGTGAAATTTATTATTGGCAATTAGTAAGTGATTTTTGTCATAATAAGCTGATTGTATAAAGATACTTTTGAGTAGATTGAGAGATAGGATTTTGAGAGTGATTCCATGATTTTCTCTGCCTCTGCTTTAAGTTTATTTTGTATTGACTTTCTCATTTGATTCATGCCCAAGTGGAAAGGGAAACCCAGAAACATGCTGGGTTTACCTTGATATATCTGTGTTTAATTTACCTGTAAATATTGTCCATGCAGTCGATTTGTTGGTGTTGATTTTTAGCCGGAAATTTGCTGTATATTCTTTTATAATTTCCTGCAGTATAGGTAATTGCTTTTTTTTGATTTTAAAAATACTGTGACATCATCCATGTAAGCTATACATGGTATGTATGTGTTGGTGTTTGGAATTAAAATTCCTTGGATTTTTTTTTTGTATTTGCTCTAACAGGGGGTTTATATATAATGTGAATAATAGTGTGCTGAGTGGAGATCCTTATAGGATTGATTGGCTGGGGTAGAAGGATGATGAAGCTCTGCCATTGAGGGTGATGTGAATTTCTCTGTTTAGTAGCAGGTTGGTGATTGTATATAAGATTGTGCAAGGTATTTCTGTTTTTTAAGTTGATTTAATAGTGTTTTGATTGGCACTGAATCAAATGCGCTTTCAGAGTCTAGTTGCACAGCCATTGGAGCATATTTTTTTCTTTTTAATTACTGAGTTAATGATTGTTTTGTTTATTAGTGCTTCTTGACCTGTTGATGATCTCTTTTTTGCATACTGATTTTGTGATATTAGTTTTATTATATATGGTTCAAGTTTTTCTTTTAAAACTTTTTCCAGAATTTTTATTCCCAAAGGCTCCATTGAGATTGGCCTTAGATTGGAGACTGTGGTAATTGGTGCTGGTTTTTTCATGAAGGGGACCATTGAAACTGGATATAGCCCTTGTATATTATATAGCTTTTGTGATAGTTGGTTTTCAAGCTGGCACAGGTATGTGTTTGTAAATTGGCTGAGATGTGACAAAACAAAGTGTGGGATTCCTGGTGGTCCTGTGTGGCATGTGCCTGGAAATGAATCTAGAATGTGTGCAAACTGTTCTATTTCAAACGGTATCTCTGTTTCTGGTTTTACAAAGAATTTTTCTGTGGGTTTGAACTGTTTTTGCTTTGTTAGTTTTTCTTTGAAGTGCTGATATATTGGTTTATCATATTTTGTCCAGCTGTGATTTTCCCATCCCATTAAAGTGCCATGGGAACTTTCTTTGTGGATGGATAGCCTAATGCCCATCGAATATATCCATGGGTCCATGTATGCTGCTGGGTTAGACAAATTCTTTTTTTTTAATTGCTAGATATTGCTTTATTTTATTGCATGTTTGATTATATAGTTGTGTCAGCTTTATTATGTTTGCTTGATTGTGAGTGACTGGTTTTGACATGGTGATTATTTTGTGTAACTCATCTCCTAACATGATTAGTTTAGAGGGGCGTTGATTTTTTAGTAATATGATTGACATTAAATGCGAGTATGTGTGAATATGCTATATATTTAGAGATTGGGTCAAGTTTCATTTGATTGAGTATATTAATCATGATATATGTTTCAGAGAAAAGGAACTCTGGACTGTTGATTGGTAGAAGAATTCTTATTGTCTTTTGTATATTAGTGATTGGATTGTGGTATGTGTTTAAATTTAATTCTATTACCTGTGCTGCATGATCAAAAAAATGGGAGGGGGAGAGACTTACATCAATTGAGTGATGTAACATTGGAGAATAAAAAAACAAGATCTATGAGAGTGCCATGGTGATTGTTATAAAGTGACACTGAGTTCTGTGGGAGAAAACCATCACCACTCATAAGCGGTATTGCAAGATGATTTATCCATTTTGCAACAAACTTTTGATAGCTCATATTAAAATCCCCGACAAGTATGGTGAGATAGGGTTGGATTGATGGTTAAAATTATTCTGTTAATTACAATCGGACCAGGCGGAATGTATACAAATATTATGTTAATTGAACAGCTTTTGTTATTAAATGTAGCTATCAAAAGATTGGAGTCTATGAAAATTATTTTAAATGATGTAAAAAAGCATTTTTGATTGATAAATATATCTGTCCCACTTGATGGTGATGATGTGTCTCTCGAGCATGCGCAAAAACCAAATTTGTTCATATATGTTGCTGGGTTGATTTGAGATCCGTTATATATTTTTGTTTCTAATAGCTCCAGTATACTGGGTTGCATTGTGTGTATCCATTTGTTAATTTGTTGTATTTTTTTTGTGGAGTTTAAACCTCGAATGTTATGTGCCACTATTTTTATTTTCATATTATTTAATGTTGTAGAAGAAGGGGTGAAAATTTTCTAAAGTTTCTGAATTTCATGTTTTACCTTTTGTACGTCTATTTTACTTGAAGTGGGGTTAGAATTATTTATTGGTTCTGTAAATATTTCTTTAATCGAGAAACTGTCTCTGACGTTTTCAGATTCTTTTGATTCTTGAGAGGTTGATTCCATTCACATATTTTCATCTATTAGTAGTTTTACCAAACTTAGTTGGCTATATTCCAGATCCTTTGTTTTAATCTCTTTATTTTCTCTATTTTTTTTTTTTTTTTGGTTTTGCTTGTTTTCTTTTACTTTCCAGAGGTGTTTTTTCAATCACTGGAAGTTACTGTGTGATGGTATCCATTATTTCAGTTGTTGTTTTGTTTATAATTGTGTACTCGGTTTGATTATTATCTCCATTTCACAGTTCTTTTGTTTCTTTTTGCATGTAATTATTTTTATTTTCTATTAACTTATCACCAAGTAATTTTGCCCAGGGTCCATGGTTTTCCTCTTCCTCATTCATCTTAATTGTTATTTCCATTGACTTGCTTGAGGGATGGTCTATAGTTTTATTTTTATTAATTTGAATTTTTGATATTATTGACTATTATTCTATGTTTTCCTGCTCTGTGAATTTGTGTGCTCTATCTGGTTTCCCTTCTAATATTTGTGAGGGGTGGTTATTCTCTTCCACTAGATTTACTTCTTCATTTCATTGTGTAGCTATGTGGCCTCTTTTGCTACAGGCAAAACAACATGGCTTTAGTCCTTGGATATATAAGTATAGCATTGCTTCTTGGTCTGTTATGTGTGTTGGAATGTTTTCTGGTTCTATTTCTTTGTTAACTTGAATTTGTATTCAAAACTATTTGTGAATATGGGTACTGATGTTTCTTTGAGCTATATCTGCTGAAAAAAAATAACCTTTCCGAATGGATTCATCATTCTTTGGAAATCGTCAAAGCTATATCCAAAGTAGGCATTTTTAATACTCTAGTGATGTTTTTGTATCTGTTTTCATCAACTCGTATGAGTGCAAAATTACCCAGAGTTTTAATATGATTTTTGAATTGATCCCTTTGTGCAGCTTCACAAAAGTCAACCGCTACAAATCTGCTATTTGTATGGTCACCTATGCATTGTACTGTCTCCTGTTTAGTGCTTCAATAAGTAGCTACTTGGGGAAATGGTAGAGAGTGCAATGATTGTCTGTTACCACCAACACTATTGATTTTTCAGTAAAAAATCTTTTGAATGTTGCAAAAAGGGTTTTAGGTATCGTATTATTGAAACTGACCCCAAACTGTTCCAGCATTTCATCTGTCTATTGTGTGTGGGGGGCTCAATTTCATTTTGGTTTATTAGATCCAAGTCTTTAAGATCGTCTGACGTGGTTTTCCTAAATCTGGGATTATTTCCTGGGTTTACTAATATTGGTAAGTTTTTGTGATAGTTGCAAATGTTTTTCTTGTGTGGTGCAAAGAACCAGCTTCTTGATCTGACGACTTGGCAGTTGCCATTTTATTATTTATGCAAGTAATTTTTTAACAAGGTAATGTTTTGTTTTGAATTTTTACACTATTTTTTAACTTAAATCTTATTAACTTTTTCGCTATTTTTCCTTCTACTCTTTTTACTTTTTGTTTCTAAATGATGTTATTAATTATAATTGTTTGAATTGATGGTTATTTGCCATGCTGGAGAAATATAATATACCCGTAGCTATTATTGATTTTTTTTACCATTGTTCACTAATTATTTTAGGACACATATATTTCTTAAATCACTCGGGTTAGCATTGAGTATAGCATTTTTAAATATTTAAGGAAAAAATCCACTTTTATAGCTATTTAATTTGAAAAAAACTAGGAGACTTTTTTCTTACCTGCAACAATTTAAGTAACCAGGTGGCATTATTATTATTATTATTATTATTATTATTATTATTATTATTATTATTATTATTATTATTATTATTATTATTATTATTATTATTATTATTATTATTATTATTATTATTATTATTATTATTATTATTATTATTATTATTATTATTATTTTTATTATTATTATTATTATTATTATTATTATTATTATTATTATTATTATTATTATTATTATTATTATTATTATTATTATTATTATTATGTTTCAAAAGATCTTTATTGTCTCAAAAGAAAATACAAATTTTTGCACTTACATAGTTCGTCTACATATAATATCCTGGATTGTCCATTATCATTTGAACGCCATTAGAAAAATCAATCACTTATAACAGAAGGGGAAAAAATTGTTGCTAAATTGTGCTTGTTGCTAATTTGACATGCATAACCTTCTAAGTTTTTTTATAATGTTTAATTTACTCAATTCACTATAACATAGATCTAATCTTAAGTAATGACCAGGTTGATGCATAAATGTCAGGTCTGGCCAGTGTCTTATCCCTTTTCTGTATCATTTCAAGTTTTTTGAAAAAGTAGCTGGATGCCTTCTGGAATTGTTACCAATTAGGAAAGTGCATCTAGTACACCAGTATGCATATAGCACAAAAGTTTCTGCCCTGACACTTGGTGCTAATCTCTCTCTAAACACAGAAATTAATTGATGCATTGTTACATTAGACTTCCTGTAATAGCTAGTTATGAGATTTCTTATCTTCCAAAGTCCCTCACAGTGACATAGCAGATGTGATAAAGTTTCCACAGCTCAATGGCATAACTTGCAAAAGGGTTCAATTAACATATACAGTCTTTTATGGCAAAGAAAATATGTGGTAGGTAATGCAGATAGATTAAGTTTTATTAGAAAATTGAAAAACTTTGGTTCTAAGGCCCATCGTTTATACCTTTTAACCAGTTGTTTATTATTCATTCCCAGTACTGGTTCTAAAGCAATTGTGTTATTATCTTCATGTATTAGTTCATAAATTTCCCAGTATTTGTACTTATTAATAAATTGCTCTGGGATTTTTGATTCTATGTTACAAACATTTATTAATTGTTCAAAATATGATAATTTTTTTGTGGTGGTTTATCAGTTGGAATGACCTCTATGAGCTGCTTAATTATTGGAAATTGTTTAACAATATCAATTATATTGTTCCTCATTCTATGTTTTGCAAAAATACCAATATCATGTAACCCAAACCATTTTTATTCAGTGGCTGACATAGTTTTGCCATTGATATTGCCACAACTTTCCTTGACCATAGTAGCTGATTGCAAATGGTCTTAATTTTGGAGATAAAAGCTTTTGAGAAAGCAACCACCGGCATAAAGAAAACCATCTTAGTCATCATCAAACTATTATTTAAATGAATCTTAGAATATACTGACATATAGGTATTGGCTAGAGAATCTGCTATTTTCTGTATTTCATTTTTCAATTTGTTCTGCAAATGAGATCTCATTCCAGTAGTCCCTAGACAGAATGAAAATCCAAGGAATGAGCCTGGTTTTGCCTGGTAAATGGATGTACATGGCCTTCCCATGAACATTGTCCATGCTGCTGTTTTCTCTGGATTGAAACTTAGTTTAAATTCCTTTGAGTATTCTTCTAAAATCATCTGTAGTTTTGGTATCTGCCTTTTTGATTTCAGGAAAACTGTAATATCATCCATGTATGCAATACAGGTCAATTTTTGACCAGTTCCTGGGATCTCCATCCCCTCAAATGCCTGTTGTAATCGAACAAGAAGGGGATTTATATATAAAATAAATAAGATGGCACTAAGTGGGGACTCTTGTGAAAGTGATTTAGTTGGTGTGAAAGCTGGTGAATTTCTGCCATTTAGAGTAATGTGAAGCTCACAATTTAAGAGTAAATTTGTTATAACATATATATATGTGATTTTGGCATTTCAGTGTCATTCAATAATCTCAACAGTATAGATATATCAACTCTGTCAAATGGCGAAGTAATATCCAGCTGTACAACAATCGGGCCATATCTTTTTTTTCTCTAACTGATGTCAAAATAGCCTTAAATAACATAGCAGCTTGTGTGGTAGATGAATGTTTTTTAGCAAATTGAGCTGGTGAAATCATCAGTAAAATAAATGGTTCTATTTTATCTTTAATTACTTTCTCTAAAATCTTTATGGGCAATGGACCCATTGATATTGGCCTTATCTCTTATAACAAAGGAATGGGTTTTCTTTTTTTATTATTAAACGGCACCATCACGATTGTATTAACTCCCTCCATTGTTATTATTCCCTGCAATAAATAATTTGCGAGATGGCACAGGCATTTGCTAGTCAGCTTGTCAAGGCGTTTTAATATGAACAGTGGAATTCCAGGGCTTCCTGGGTGACAGTTGTTGTCCATTTTATTCATTTTCATTATAAAATCATCTATAGTATATGGTGATTCAATCTCTGCCATTCCAAATACATTTGGCTGTTATTGTATCAATTTTCCTGGTCCCAGCTTATCTTTAAAATAGTTAAGAATTGGTAAGATCATATTATTTCCAGTAAATGTTTTATTGTTTATTTTAATTGCTAATGGCACTTTGATTTCAGGTCCTCTCCTCAATGCCCATCTAATATATTGTTGAGTCCATGTGTGTTGATGCTTTAGGCATATTCTACTTTTTTATTTTTTAAATAGCTCTTCAATGTTTCACATGTTTTGTTATAAGCATTTGTTAGTATATGTATACGTTTCTGTGTGTGTTGATTAGGGGTTATGGTCACAATACGTTTATGAATTTGTTCTGCAGGCTTCAATAACCCTGAGGGAGGTGGCTGATTTTTCACTATATGATTAATGTTAAATTACAGGATATTAATATAAGCTAAATATTGCTGTATTGGGTTAAAGGTCATTGAAAAAATCTTATTCCACATAATATAAGTCTCTGAAAAAATAAATTCAGGTGTTAAGGTTGGAATCAACATTCTTATTGTTCTAGTTAATTGCAGTCTAGAGACTTGTATATTACTGAGGTCAATTGATATGAACTGAGCTGAGTGATCAGAAATTGCTGATGGGATTAACTTCATGCTTATTAGATGATGAAACACTGGAGAGTAAAAACAAAGATTAATTAATGTTGAAAATCAGCCATTATGAAATGAAACAGCATCTTCAGGTAAGAAACTCCTTGCACTCATTAATGGAATTGATAATTTATGTATCCACTTATTTACAAACTCATCATATGTTACTTTGCAGTCTCCAATCAAAATTGTTGGATTAGCTGTAGATCCCAGTGTAGAATTAATTGTGGCAATTATTGTATTTATCTTATATTTTTGCAATGGCATATAAACCAAGATTACATTTATTTTAATTATTTTGTGAAATAAAGTAATGATTAATAGATTTGCATCAATGTATATGATTTGAAAATTTGTAAACTGGCAAGCAGTAGCTATCAAAAGACCTGTCCCGGCTGATGGAGAGGTAGAGTCTCTTGAACATGCAACAGAGCCCTCACTATTTACAAATTTTGCTGGATCAATTTGTGACCCTGCATAAATTTTGGTTTCAAGTAGTCCCATTATATGAGGTTTTGTTTCGCTGATCCATTGTTTCAACTTAAATCTTTTTTCTATTGAATTCAAACCCTGTACATTAAAAGAAGCAATTTTAATTTTCATTTATAAAGATTTACTTTTTACTTTGAATTTATTTGAATTTACTTTATCTTTAATTATCCTTATTTTAGGCTGTCTATCAATTGTAAATCTTGGGCACCTTTGAATTCACTTTCAGTTTCAACATCAGTATATCTGTCCACTCGATACCATTCTCCTGTGTCATCAAACATAAGCTCTCCTAATTTTAGTTTTTTTTCCTGTTTTCCTGTTTTTGGGGGTCTTCCTGGCTTTCTCTTCTGTTCACTATTAACCTGAGTAACTTGCTGCATATTTGGCATTATTGTCTAAGTAATCTCAGTATTCGTATTGTTTTTCTTCATAATATTGCTTCCCATCAACATTTTTTTTCAATGTGTGTTTGTCTACATTTTTTTCTAAAGCTTTAACCACATGCATTTGTATATCATTCCCTTTGTTTTCTTTTACTTTTGTATTATTTATCTTAAAGTACACTTTTTCCTCCAACCTTAATGAAGAATCTAGAAACTCCCCAATATTACATCATCATTATTTACATTTGCAGTTTCATTTCCTTGCTTATCTGCATTCATATGTGTTTGTATAGAATTTTTTTCCTTTTCATTTCCTTGAGTTCCCACATCTGATGTCAGTATTTGCTTTACATCTCTTTGTTTATAGCTTGTTTTCTTTTCTAGTCTTTCTTCTGATAAATCATATCCTTTGTTATTTCCATTCTTTGGACAGTCTATAATCAAATGGCTTCTTTTTCCACAGCCAAAACATTGTGGTCTTAGCCCTTTAATGTTTAAGTATAATACTGCTCCCTGATCCATAATTTGCCTTGGAATTTTTTCTGGTTTAATATGCTGGTGCAGCTTTATCTTAAAATGATAACTGTTAGTGTATATAAGTGTTGGTGTATCATTGCACAAGATTTGCTTAATGTATATTGCATGCCCAAATGATTGGACCATAGTTTTGAAATCACAAATGTTAAACCCAAAATACACATTTTTAATGATTCCTGAGCAATAATTTTGCATATTTTCATCAACAACAATCATTACATATCCACCAATTGTTTTTATTTGTGATTTAAATCTCATTTTTTGATTTTCATTGAAAAATTGTATAGCTATATATCGTGAGTTTGAATGTTCACCTATTTCTGAGATTGAATCCCATAAGTTTACTTCTGTTAGTTTTTGATATAATAACTCTTTGTTAAATTTATATAATGTTCGATTTCTATCTGTAATTGTGAGCACTAATGATTTATCAGAAAAGAATTTTTTAAAAGATTCATATAACTTGTTTGGTATTGTGTTATTAAACTGGATGTTTATATCTTGAATTTCTTCTTCTGTCCAATTATCTTCAGTTTGTTCTGCTAAATGATTAGGTGTCTCATCTTCATTTTCTAAACTTAGTTCAAAAATGTCTAATGAATTGGCTCTCCTAAATCTGCCTATTTGTCCTTCCCCTCCGTTTTTTTTTTGTTCTCTAGCTGTATAATATTTTCTAATATTGTTTTTTGTGGTTTCATTGCAGCAATATTTGCATAAGATTTTTTTTTCCTTACTGGCTTCTGCAACTGATTTGACATCTGTATTGCTATTTCTTTTACTAACAAAGCATTTGTTATTTGCAGATGCCATTTCAACTAGATGACTAGATTTTCTTGGGACAAAATAATAAAAAAAAACTTACTTTGTTAACAGCGTCTTTTCTTATAATCCGGAAATCGATTATAATTTTCAAAATTTTAAAATTTTTAAATTAATAATTAGATTCTGTTTGCCTTTAATGAAGTACATTCACGAGCTTTGTAAGTTTGTTCCTACTTATTGACAGCAGGACCACACTTATTAATTATTATTATTATTATTATTATGATGATGATGATGATGATGATGATGATGATGATGATGATGTGATGATGATGATGATGCTTACAATTTAAAATGAATTTGGTATTTTTTTAAGATCAATTGCAATTGTAAATACTGGTTCTTATTTTGATCTAGTTTAGGGAAAAAAAAAAAACAATAAATTGTATAACCCCATCTGTAATAAAAATATAATAAATTAAATATTATTTAAAATAAATATGTCCAAATAAAGAAAATGTATATATATATATATATATATATATATTAAGTTAATGTAGTTATTTTAAATGTGTAAATCTTGGTCCCTTGTCTTTATCAAAATGTATAGATGTATTTTATTATTTCTAATGTGATTATTATGGGCTTGTAGATTTAATTAGTCTATTCTTGATTTCTAACTTATAATCAGCTGATGTAAATTGTCTTGGTGATTAATTAGTATTGTGTTCCATTGCAAAAAAATACTTAACATCTAATATAAACTGTTCAAATATTTAATAGTTCATACAGTAATTGGATACAATAACTATATTCATTTATTTGAACATAAAGACTAAATTAGTAAAAGATTGTAAATTGGACAGTGAAATGTTAGTGTTCACAATCTTTTACTTACTTGTTCTTATTAGATTCAACTACAGCTTCTTTTTGTCTGTGTTAGGTGAGTAAAAACTTCTTATATTCTTCTATTTGTGATAGACCCCTTAGTCTGTTATAGTCAGCCTTCATTGGACTTTTGTAGACAGCAAGTAATTATACTTTATTGTGGTTGTAGACTATTTGAATGATATGTTTAAATTACAACATTAAAATGCTACATCAAATTAATCTTTAAGCATTTTTGACTGCTCATAGTCTAACCTTAACTAGCTACTAAGTACTATTAAGATTTATATAAAATCTTTTTTCTTGAATTGACCTGATTATTGTCTTCATATCTCAGACCAAATAGTAAACTCTGTTTTTCAGCTCTGAATGGTCATTTATTTACTTTTAATAGATTGATCAATGATAGAGCCTGTTCCCTTTGGTCTTACATATTTCAGTTTACTTACTTCATAATGTATTAATTCAATTTTGTAATTTAGCAGGGAAAAAAGATTAATACATATGGCTTTATTGTTTAGAAATTTACTGCATAAGAAATTTGTGTGCCAGACCTGTAAATGCCAAAATCAATCCTAGAATCCCCAAATCAAATGCTCTACTTACAGCAACCAAACTATGCAGAGTGGCTAAAGCATAACTATATTTTATTAATTTTAATTATCCTATTGCAAGGCAAATATACTACAATAAGCAACAACATCTAAGAATAAATATTATTAAATAGTAAAAATTAGGAAGTGGCTGAGTACATATGTAAATTGATCAAATAAATAAAAACATACATCTGGAAAATCTTTCTGATATTTAATAGATGTTTCAAGCTTAATAAATTAAATCTAAAAGTATTTAATTTTAACTTTATTGATATTAATTTTGGTGCTAGATGTGTTTAAGTTTCTATTTTACTATAAATTCATTTATCATAATTTGTGTCATTGATTTAGAAGTAAGGCGTTTCTGTTTATCTATTTTAAAATTCTCTTTTTAATTATGTAATGGATGTCTATAGGCTTAAATACTTAATGAAGCATTATACAAGGAAAAGAAAATATGAATACTTTATCATTCCGTAATAATTTAAATATTTTTAGTTGTGAGATTAATAAATCATGTTTGCTAAATACTACACACAACTTAACAAGATTTTACTACAATCTTTGATAAATTACCTTGGATAAAATGTAAAAACACTTAACTTCCAATCATCCATAAGAAATGAATAATTGGTTTTTAGTCATCAAATCTACACTTAATTAACACTCATGAGGTGATGTGTGAAATTAATAATTTTTTCCAAGAATACAAACAATTTCCAGACCAAGGTAAAAAAATAAAATAAATTCTTCATTTTTTTAAAACTATATCTGCCCTAAGTTTTTTCTACAATTTATTTTTAAAACATTTAAATATATATATATTATTTTAGATCCATTGTTAATAAATTTTGTAAAGCGATCTGGATTTAAATAATTTATTAGAACGAATACATGAAATATATTTATAGGATTTTTTTCCACTGGCAAATGGCATGCTTGGCATTGCGTTTGCTATAATGTGTTGAGTAATTTGTTTGATATCTGATTATATCTGTCTACAACTTTTAATGTGAACCAAATTAATCATTAGTTGAACCTTAATATAAATAAAACATATCTTTTAACACTTTATTCTCTTATTCTGTTATAATATACTTTTTCTTTAATTTAAATAATATTCATTAAGGCTGTAGCCTCAAGCACATGCGTATAAAATGCGATAGTAGGGACCTCTACAGGTCTTAAACCACAAGCTTACTCTTTGGAAGAAAAGAGGGTAACCCATATTAGTAACTTAATTTCTTCAAAACTTTGAAATGATTTTATTTTATAATATTACTATTCTGAATGAGATTGGATATTTAAAGTAATATTATATAAGTAAGTAATCAAAGGACTTCATTGCATAAAGAATTCATAAGACGTTTGAACGCCAGAAATGGTAAACTGAAATCGAACCAAAGATCGTATACCTCAAAGTATAACACTATATCATTATTAAACCATTCTCTTTGTTAAAGGAATACACTGTTGAAAGGGTTAAAACTATAGTATATAAAAAATAATCCTGTACTGGATTTTAAAATATTTTAAATGAAAATGTAGTAAATTTTCTATTATGGGATATTCACTTAATTAAAACTGAATTTCTGTTAAATTAATATTTTACATTTTAATACATATAAAAGAGTTGGGTGTGTGCGTAATTCTGTACCTATTATTATAGATGCACACATCACATACAAATATTCATTTTAAACAACTATTTTTGATACATTTTCTTGCTTTTCTTTACCCAATCGAATTTTACATCATCTGAGTATTACTATTTTTGAAACAATTCAATGCCCAGTTTGATTCATTTGTTTCATATATATATATTATAATTGAAATAATAAATTTAACGGTTTACAAACAATTATAAACAATCCTTAAATCCGCAGTTGAGGCAGGTTTATGAAATTAACCGAAAGTGCTTCTGCGGATTTAAAGATTATTTATAATAGTTTGTAAACCGTTAAATTTTTTATCTCACAATTACAATTTTGTTTTAATTAATGGACATTTTATTTATATATATATAAAAATATTCATGGAGCTTCTGGTATTTGACATTAAGAGTAATCTAAAAAAGTTTTGTTTGGATTGTGAAATTAGAAATTAGATTATGCGAGAATTCCTTTGGTTAATATTTCTAAAACATGAGATTTCAAACTATGGGATAAAAGCCTGCATTCACTCCTTGTGTGTATATTACAAATATATTTATGATAATTTACTATACATTTATTACCTGTGTAGGTAAAAAGGTAAAATAACCTGGATTTAAACTCAAGTCACCAGATGAGGTAGACTAGGTGCAATAGCATTACACCATAAACTCATTTGATAGAAACATATAAATATTTACAAAGCTTGGTGACACATAAATAGTGCATCTCCTTGTAAACCCTTCGACATGGAGATCAAACTCAGCTGAGTGAATTTTTATTTTTAAAGATTTGTGATTTTTCTTTTACATAACATGCCCATAATCAATGCAGAAATTCAATTAAGGATAAATATGTACCTAACTATTCTTAACGAGAGTGGATAACAATAATCAGAACTGCTAAAACTATCACCAGCCAGCAACTGATAAGTTGGATAAGTGCTTTTTTCTTCTTTACTGCTCATCTGCAAGGGGTTTGAAAGGCCATTGCAGTGAAATGTACTACTTATTAAAATAGTATTTTACTTTTTCTTTCATAAATAAGTATTGAAAAAATGTTTCCATAGAAAATGTACTAACTCTTCTACTAGGTGTTTTAAAAAACAATAGAAACCAGTCCTAGAGAGTGAATATAGGGGATTTGAATTTAGATTTTCAAGCACCCTTCAACTATCCATACTATCTCATACCACTGATACACATGACCACATATGTTGAAAAGATAAATAATCACCAATATATGTATTTCATGCTAAACCAGCACTCACCAGTTGGTCTAGATTATCATCTCCCCCACATATATGTATCAGTGTTCAGTTTATATTAAGATAGCAAATCTTCATACTTTAATGGACAGGCTTCAATTCACTCCAACCTCTAACTCTTGATCTATCCATACCATTGAAAATCAGATGATGGAAAGCCCAAATGTGTATCAGTTGCATAAGTTAGTATAAATAGTTGACGTGTGCTTGAAAGTCTGAGTTTAAATTCCCTATATTTACAATTAGGCTGTAGATATGTGAAATGTGTCTGTATTTCAAATATTTCTAGAGAGTGGTGTAATAACAAATATTGAGGTGCGAACATGAGCATGAATATTTAGGTGATTAATACTTTCACCCTGTAGACGATTTCAATATTGTTTGTGAAATGTATGCTTAATAATATAGAGTAGTCTGAGTTTCAGCGCTGGTGAATTTTTGCTATGTAATGAAGTTGTGATAACGGACGGACGCCTTGGTAAAAATCAAAACAACTTGAAAAAATATATATTTTTTTTATTTTAAAATTGTTTTTCAATCTCAACGAAATATTTCATTTTTATAATAATATGTATATAATTTAAAAATAAAGTAAAAAAATAAAACATAATGAGTCTACCTAATCGAATTTAACAATCTCTGGATTTTCCAAGTGAAACTTATTTATAAAGATGCAATCAACATGAAGCATTTTAGAAGCTTTCTTCAGCTTACAGTTTCTTCTATTTTGTTTTTGATAAATCCATTACTGTAATGATAATAAAGTCATTAATAGTAGAAAAAACATCTGATAAAATTATTGCCAGGTGAAAAGCATTCCATACATGAGAAGTAGAAAAGCTAATTGCTTTTTAGTTCATACAATTATTATTAAAAGATGAAAAGAATTTTTTTTCATCAATTCCTTTCATGTTTTTTTTTATATAATCCACTTCAGTTTTGAAAAGAAAATTTTAATTAATATAATTTTAAATTGATCAATAATTTTGAAGACTCTAAAATATTATGCATTATATTTACTCAATTTTGGTCTTAAAATTATTTTCATTAATTTATTTTAAAAATGGAGTTTATTTAAATATATAGTTTTATATCTTTTTAGTCTGTATTACTTAATATTAAAATTATTTATTAGCGTATATAATGATATCCTATATGATTTTTTTTTCCCACTTTTTGATTATTTCTCAGTTGTCGAGTTATTTTTATCTTTAATTAAAAGATGTCACTACTGTATCATAGGTAGAGAAAAAATTGAAAAGTGGAAAGGCAAGAGGTTTAAATGGATGGGCAGCAGAGATGGTAATGAATTTAGGATATAGGGCAAAAGTAAAGTTATTATCTTGTTCTAATAAGATGGCACAGAATAGAGTTTTCCCAAGTAGTTGGAGTAATACAAGAGTAAGATTATTATTTAAAGGAAAGGGTAAGTATTATAGAAAGTTAAATAATTATAGACCGATAGCGGTAACATCAGTTTTATATAATGTTTTTTTCATATATGGTGGCTAGAAGAGTTGGAAAATGGATGGAAGGGAATACTGTAGTGGGGAAAATGCAAGGAATATTTAGATCAGATAGGCGTATAGGAGATAGTTTATTTGTAGTTAGACAACTTATGGATATGAGTAGGAATTCAGGTAAACATTTATATATGAGTTTTAAGATATAAAGAAGGCATATGATAGAGTAAATAGAAATAGATTATGGATAAGTTTAGTAAATTTGGGAATTGGTGGAGCTTTAGTAGATATTATTAAGAAATTATATGAAAATAATTATTATGTATATCAATTAGGGAATATAGAATCAGTTAAAGTTAAAATGGGGTGGGACTAAGGCAAGGACGTCCTATGTCACCTATTTTGTTTGTAATGTATTTGAGAGAATTGGAAAGAGTAATAGAAAAATTAAGAAGAGGAATAGAGATACCGTTAATAGGTAGTAAGGGAACATATATTTTGTTAGGTCTTTTTTTTTGTGGGTGATATATTTTTGTGTGTAGAAAGAAGAGAAGATATGGAAGTTATATTGAGGACATGTGCAGGGGTGGGTAAAGAGATTGGGATTAAAGTTAGTGAAGAAAAATCAAATATAATGTTGGTTAATACTGGGGAAAGAGAAGATGTAGAATTTTTTGTTGGGAGACATTAAGTTAAGTGTGGTAAATAGATATAGTTATTTGGGAATTATTTTAAGTAATCAGAAAAATTATTTGGATGAATGGGAGAAAAAAAAGATAAATGAAGCAATGAAAAGAAAGGGATTGATAAAGAAATTAATAATGTTTTCATATAATAAATATGATGTAGCTAAAATTATATGGAAAGGAGTTGCAGTAGCAGGGTTAACATATGGTAATGATGCATTATATCTTAGTAATGGGGTATTAAATTACTTAGAAAAAGTTCAAAGGGAAGTAGGAAGACATGCATTGGATGCAGATGTATGGACTGCAAGGGAGGCAATTCAATGAGAAATGGGATGGTCAATTGCAGTTTATGGATAATAAAAGAATAGCCAAAATAGTATTTAATTGGGTTATGAGTAAAAGGAATGCAACAAGATGGGTGAAAAAGGTAATATGGTATGCAAAAGATTTGGATAAAGAATTTATATCAGTATATTTGTACAAAAGATGGGATGATTATGTTAGGAGGATGGTTGAGTGTTATAGTGGTAAGGAATGGGATAAAAGAATAGATTTATTAATAAAGAATAGGGAGTTAGAGAGATGGAGAACTAGTATGGAGAGTAAAAAGAGTTTAAATATATATAGAAATAAACAGAATATTAGGTGTGAGTTAATTTATGATAACAGTAAGGAAAGTAGTTTATTGTTTAAGGCTCAAACAGGATCTTTAGCAACAAGAGAATATACATGTAAATGGAAAAATATGGGTGATTTAGTATGTAAATTATGTAAGGAAGGAATAGAAAATATTAGGCATTTGTTAATTGAATGTAAATGCTTGAAAACAGAAAGGGCTCATATAATGAAGTTATGGAAAAATAAATATGAAAAAAGTGATTGTACAGAAAGTAGATTATTGGTTTTTATGCTGGGTTTGGAAAAAGATGAGGGATTTAGATATAAAGTCTGTAGAGCTGACAAAGATTATGTTGTGGAAATGAGATGGAGCAGAATATGGTGAAACTTAGACTGGTGAATGTAAAAGTAAGTAGCTAACAAGTTTTTCTTGGGATAATTGCTGAGAGATTTGACTTCATTTAAAAAGCAGCTACAGTACATCACATCACATATTTACATTGTTCCACATATCTAATTCTCCTTTCCTTGTTGTTTTTTTTTAATATTTTCTAATGAAATACTTAAAAAAGTTAATAAATGTGCTAAACTGTGATCCAAATTTCCGAACATTATTCTATTTATTTTAACCTTAACAAATCTTTACTTTATTTCATGTATTTATATATACATGCAGCACATATATCATACCCCTAGTAATATTAATTTTCCCAACAGAATATATTAACGTTAGATGGTTATGGTATTTGGTTGTATTTGATTTCAGCATAATTTTATGCCAAAGGCATCCTTATTGCTATCTTAAAATTCAATATTCTCAAGAGTCCTGTTTTGGTTCCCATGCTAGTACTGTCAATGGTCAAGCTAGCAACAGTTGAAGAAGAGAGGAAAGTAATACCTCTCGAAATGTTGAACATATATTAACGTGTGTGCTATTACTAACAGTTGAATATATTTGGAATATTTAAATAAAGTTAATTTTTTCTAAAGTCATTCAATACTTATGATGGAAATAGTCCATAATATAAATACTCTGAAGAGTTTGCTATTGTTTTAACAGCTAGTGTGAGTGTGGGAAATGGTGATTATGTGATGTTATTTGGTTTTGTGTATAGCATCTGGATAATTCTTTATAGTTGGAAAAATTGATATGCTCTAAGGAATCTGTTCACCAATTGTAATGGTAATCTGATAAAGTTTGTCCAATTAAAATGTTTTTCCATACTACATAAAAATATTATTGACATTAAGAGTTTTAAAGGGGTTGAATCCTTGAGTTTTTTTCAAAAATTGTTCACTTGCAATTGATAGTGAAAATTTTGTTTTTAACTGATATTATCTGCTGTTTTTTTATGTGAGAAAATAAATGCCTTCATTTTTAGATATTTTTTTTAAAATATTATATTGAATTCAATGTATAGTTTTGGTTATACACTAAACATTATATTTATTTAATAATAAAACATCCCAGACAAAATAATATGTGGTTTCAAGCAGCCCTAGAATAGTGAAATTTGGAATCAAAATTCAAGAGACATGGCTTCAGCTCTCTCATTTCAAGTGTTTGAACATTTTATAATCTTTCTAGTAAAGAACCGTCTAATTATTTATTTATAGATAATATTAACGTCCTTTTTATTTATGTATAGATAATATCAATTTCTTTTTGTAGAAAAAAATTATCAAGCAGTAAAATATTTTAGTTTTTTTTTTTTTTTGTAAAAAGGAGTATTTTACTAAAAGTATTTCATGAGTACTAATGTGTAATAGGAATTATGGACTTAATCAGTGAAGTATTGAATAGCTTCATGCTCTCAGATCTAACCATTTCAGCTTCACCTATTTATGTAGAAAGTAGGTTGAAGTAAAGAAGGGTTCCCCTCTTTTTTTCCAAAGCGTAAGCTTGTGGTTAAGACCTGTAGAGGTTCCTACCTTCGCATTTTCATGTGTACATTCTTGAGGTTTATAGCCTTCGTAAATATTACTTATGTAATCAATGTGCATTTAAATAAATTTATAATTAAAAGTATTTTAATAAAATATTAATTAGAAGATTATTTAATGCTCAGTGGCTACAAGAAATATATGATACCATTAGAAATATCTATATGTTTAATTTTATAGAATTTTATAAGTTGAACTGGTGTCCATTTCAGTACTTTTCCAAAAGGTATCTTTATTTTGCAAAAATAAAATTAGGTTGAATTGTCCTCATAAAGCATAAGTTTTATGCCATTTTTTGGAGATTTAATGGTATCTCCTACCACTGTAGACTAAACATAAGATATTTTATTTTTCCATTTATTGTGATCTATGGTCATTTTTTATTTCTAATATTTTATACAAATATAGTATATTTTATAAGTAATGCTTACAATTAAAAAATATTTCAATGTAACTGATATTCCTACTCCTCAAAAAAGCAATCAACTGATATAAGATAGAAGCATCATCATCAATCATTGTCAATCCATTGTCAATCCACTGCAGGATGAAGGTCTCTCTAAGTTCAATCTATCTACAATTTTTAGCCTCTTCTACACATCATCCCTGCACACTTTCTTATTTTATTCATCCATAGCACATTCTGTCTCTTTCTGGCTCTTTAACACTCTCTTGGAATCCAATTTGAGATTTTAATTATCCATCTTTTATCATCCCTTCTAGCAATATGTACAGCATAACTCCACTTCAGTCTTTTAAATTATTCAATGATTGTTTTCATACACATGTACTGAGTTTTTGATCTCTCTTTTACTACTATCATGCATCCCTCCATAATTTTTTATTGATCTGAAGTCTCTGTATTGCTCTTCTATTAAGTGTCCAAGTCTTAAATCCATAAGTAAGAACTGGTAAAACACATTTAAAAAAAAAACTTTTCTTTTCAAACATGTAGGTATATTTCATTTTAATATTTAAGTTATTTCTACCAAAAACACTCCGACCAAGTTCAATTCTATGTTGTATTAATAATATTACCAATCTTTACATTCATCTTTTGAAAAAATATAATGAACATTACTTTAGACTTTAGTCCTTCTTTCCTACTTTTATCTGGTAACTCTCACAAAATTTCCTGAAGCTCTGAAGCATTATTTGAAAAACATCTGCTTTATCTACAAAATCTAAATGATTTAAATAAACTCCATTTAATTTTATTTCTTTATATTTTTATTATAATCCACAAAATACTTCTAGGAGGACTGCTGTAAAAAGTTATGCATATATGGAATAATCCTTTTTTACACTCTTCTCAATGTTAACCTTCATAGTATCATTATGTAGACTAATTGTTGCTGTTGCATTTTTGTAAATATTCTTCAACATATGATAATATCCTGGATTTATACCTTGGTGATCCAATTCTTTAATCACTGAAAATATCCTTATAGAATCAAGTGTGTGTTTATAATCTACAAATCCAAAGCATAATGACAATTCATATTTATTGGTCTTTTCTATAACTTCTCTCAATATTTGGATATGATCTACTGTATGAAAAGCATTTTCAAATCCAGGTTGTACTTTTGGTTGGTTGAAATTCAATGGTCTCTTTAGATGGTTTGTAATTATCTTGGTAAAAATTTTGTATAAAACTGATAAAAGACTGATAATCTGTAATTTCTAATATCTTCATTATCCCCTTTTTAAAATATTAATATTAATACTGCAATCTTCCAATCAGCTGATACATCTTTATCATTTAGACATTTGGTATATAACTTTGCCAAAAAATATATATATGTCTTCACCTGCTTCTTTTAATATATTGATATGATGTCATTTCTCCTTTTTAATAATAGTTCCTTTTTTTTTCCTTTTTGCAGATATAAGTTTCTTACCAATACCAAAATGTTGTTTTATACTCTTATCACTTTTGTTCTCTTCTACAGCTTTCCTTGCTAATTCAAAATTATACTTTTTTATATTATCATTCTTTTTCATACCATTTTACAAAATACAAGCTATTAAATCCTTCTTAATGCATCATTTTCATATATCTAAATATTTCTTTTTTTCTTCATAAATTCTCTAGGCTCGGTAGAAATTTTATTTGTAAATTGTTGCTTTTTACTTCCAGCTACCTTTGCCACAGATTTTAAAAGTATATCTGTTATTTTCCTATTATTTTTTTTCAAATCTGAATCACTTTCAACATCTACTAATACATGAAAATGATTTTCAAGTTCTAATTTAAATTCATTATAATGTTTCTGAAGATTAGGAATATTAATTGTAAATATTGTTTTTCTTAAGAATTTTTGATTCTCTAGTTTTGCATTAAAACATATCTTATATCTTATTAACTGATGATCACTTCCTGTGTTGAATTTATTAAGAACATTACGATCTTGAAATATGTATTTACTGTTAGTCAAAATATAATCCAATTCTGCTGTAGCTTCATTTGGATGCTTCAACACCCATTTCATTTTAACATTTTTTTCAAAAAAAGAATTCAAAAAATAAAGTTTTTATTTTTCTGAAAACTCTACAAGTCTATGTTCTGTCTTATTTCTATTATCATAACCAATTTTTTTTGTTTACTAATTCTATCATTAAAGTCTCCCATAACAATATTAAAATGTTGTTTATTCTGATCAACAGCCTTTTGTGCATCCATATAAAAATACTCTACTATTTCATCACTATAAAAACTTGTTGGGGCATAAACATAAATTATATGTTTTTGGTATCTGCTATTAAGTTGAATAATGAATCTTGTCATTCAATCCGATGCACCATCAATCATCAAAATGTTGTTTATTTATTTTTTTATTTATAATTAATCCTACTCCACTCATAATTCCAATATTTGTGCATTTGTAGTAGAGTACACTTTTTAAATCAATTTTTACTTCAGTTTTTCTTCTAATTTACAAAGACCAATAATGTCCCATTTATTACGATATAGTCTTTCTTCCAATTTTTGCAAACTTCCTTCCCTTGAAAGTTATCTGCAGTTATAAGTAATTAAATAAAAAGTAATCATTAAATGGCAGCACGAGTGTGTAAACAGGATTCTTAGTACCCTCTATATTCATCCCCAACTGCTTCCTTGGCTGGTTAAATTACAGCTTTCTGGGAATAAGGGCCATGATTTATTTTTGTCTATCATGATTGTGTATATAAGAAAAAAAGTCAATCACACACCATATTCATTCTGCCTTATTTGACAACTGACAAGAAGGCCATGGTTATTTTTGATCTTAAACTCAGAGGTAAAAAGCCAATAAACTCACCAAACTGGTTAATGGGTGTAGGTAAGCAACCCATCAATCTCCATATACTATATAAATAATCATATAGTAATACACCTGCAACAATAAAAACACATGGAATGGACATTAGGAACTTGCCCTGCTAGGTTTCTTCATGTCCTCCGAGGGAAATCAATGGATATCCTTTTAGTTAACAGCAAACTCTTTTTTTGCAGCCAGTTAGAAGCCAACAAACAAAATAGTGTATTGCTCCATTTATTTGAGACTATGGTTATTTTATCTTTCCTTTTTTTACACAAATATTATAATATTTATTGTAAATAGTGCTTTTAATTTTTTAAAAAAAATCTAACTCTGGAACCTTAAATTAAATATCATAAAATATTTTTTTCTTAAAAACAGTATCACATACTTCTATAGTTGTATTTATGTACTGACCTACTTTTAATATCTATCTAAAATAGTAAATGACTTTTGTAATGTCCACTCTCTATTAAGGTTTTTTGCGAGTTCACTACATGTAATCGGTGATCAAAGTACATCCTATCTATTAAATTCGTTTCATCAGACAATTCAGTAAGATTTAATGGATGCAATTATTTTTCCTGGTCACACAACACCCTTTTCACTAATGTAACCACTAAAATAATGGGATCAACTAAGCCAGCTTTTAGTTTATTTGAAATGGGCCAGAATTCTGTATCGGAATCCAATGGCTAAACTCCTTTTTCTTTATTTACTTACGATGAAATTATCTGGAATCTCCGGAGGATTGAGTTTCAGTACAGCGTTGGCAAAGGTAAATTATATTTTCAAATCTTAATCATTAACATTAATAAATTTATTAATAATCATTAATAACCTACAATGAATAGTTGGTATTAGAAATAAATATTTTTATTCTAACAAATTAAAATATAAAAATAAAAAAAACACACATTATGAATTAATTAATTGGAAAGATGACATGCATGCTAATCCAGATATGAATCAATTAATAAAAAAAAAACAGTTCAACAATTATAGTTCTTAGGTAAACATGAGTCTCTTGATAATAGAATTTGAAATCTTTATCGGGATTATTTTAAGCTTAATTTAAGGGTTGTTTGCAAATTTTGTCACAATCGGGAAAAGTTACTCTTAACTTACTGGTAAGTTGGTGTAGGTTTAAGGGATCCCAAGCTCATAAGAATATTCATTGGTTTCTCCTGCTGGCATCTCCCATTATTGTTTTTTTCTATAGCTAGAGAAAAGGCACAGTTGTACTAAACCTTTCATTGTAAAAATCAGTTTTCACAAGGACCATTTTCATGCTTGCATGACAGCTTGGTGCAGCAAGTGGCATATCTGTGTAGAAGTATATTACTGCCACAGGTTATGCTCACAGAAATCTCCAACTCTAAGACACATAACTACAAGGTAAAGAGAAGACCTAGATTAAAGTTGTCCACTTTTTATACCTCAATCCAGTTTTTGAAACTTCTGTACATCCTTTTGTCCTTTTATCAGCATATAAGATAATAATTTTGTACAGTCTCTCTTAAATTAAAGTTACAAAGTCCTCCTTTCACAAAGTCCCTCTGCCATCTTTAATTAGCTAAAATATTTTTCTTTTAGCTTATCTGGATTAGTAATTTGTGTGTCTTTTATTTTTTCCAATTTTTAATTAGATACAAAAAAAAATATGGACGAAAATTTTACTTTCATTGTACGTTTTAAAAAAAATAGATTATACAAACAAAAAATTTAATTGCATCTTTTTAATAAAAATGCTAAATTTACTTTTTTTTTTTCTTAGCTTTTAAATATCTTACTGGAAATATCTTACTGGATGCCAATATATTTAGAAAAATTAACTTTATTTAAATGTTCAAAATACATTGAACTCTTAGTAATAGCACACAGTTTAGTATGCCTGTCTGCGATTACTAACAGTTGAATTTACTTTGAATATTTTGTTATTTTTTTTTAAAGATATTCAATACTTTATATTACATGTTGAAAATAGTCCAATATATAAATACAATTAGAATACCATCATTACAAACTTTCAGGAAAATACTGCTGCACCATTACATTACACAAATGCGGTTGTAGCCATTGCAGGTTAAAATGTTTATAATGTGTGACTTTTTATTCAAAATTAAATCTTTAACAATCAAGTGTTTTTTTTTGCATGAAAATGAACTAAGAAGACCAGCACTTTATTTCAATCTCCTTTAAGACCAGGATGTTTATGAAATATTTTGGATAAGATTTCTAATATAGGCAAGAACATTTATTGTATCAGAGCTATCAAAGATAAACAATATCGTCATCACAACTCACTTTACATATTGCTGATTTTCATAAATTTTAGAGATTTTGTCTCCGTAACATTTCATCCAAATATGACCTATCTTACTGTAATGGTCAGATTTGTACATTCACGTAACAAAATCCAGAGTGTAGGTAAAATACACCAAAGTTGACCAAAATGAAATGGTGAGATCTCAATTCCAACCAAGCTACAACTCTTTCACCAGTATTCCATGAATTAATGCCTTATGATGATAATTCTGAGGTTGTACATGCATCTTAATTTATTCCATGACTTGGCTCTGAACAGGAAGAAACATGAGACTTAAGAACAGACCAACAATTTACTTTATAGGGTTAAAATCAGCTACTTAACATACTAATAAACTTAAAACTAAATTTAATACCAATGATCAACTTTAATGCATATCACACATATTTAAAATAATAAGGAATTGGAATTATATTGTGAGCAAGAAAGACATAAAATGAGTTTTATGTTTAAATATGTTTATTAAAACTATAGAATAAAATCAAGCAAAAAATAGACAATTGTTTAGTATTAAATGTGTGGGATCAATTCATGCAGGCATTACATAGGGTAGAAGACTAAAGTATTGCAGCAGTCTCATCTTAACATTTTAAATAGGTGTGTGTGTATATTTGGTTAATAAAGCTTTATGCCTATCGTAGTTAATATACCATATCTATTCTTACATCATTATTTGCACAATTTTACAATTAACAATGCTTGACTACCATATCTATTTTTACATCATTATTTGCTAATTTTACAAGTACATAATTTAGCCTAGAATAAATTATTATCACAGACTTTATATAGCTGTTATTTATAGACCTTTAAAAGTGAGCAACACATTAAGCTCAAAGGTGATGCACATTCAGCCTAGTAACCAAAGATTTGGATTACAGGCTAATACTGAACAGACATATATATATATGTTAAAACGAAGATTTGCATGGGTTAAATATATAAAATAGATTTTTTGCGGGTTCATCCATGTTAAAAACTTTTAATATTAATATACTACATTTCACTTGTCATACAACCATCCACAGAGTTATAAAGGTAGAAAACGTGAGACCGACAATCACTGATTTGAATAAACATTAAATTCTACCAATAGCAAAATTTAAATTTAGGAATGTTTTAAAAATCTTTCCAAATAGGAGGAAGTTATGTATCATCTTGCTTATTGATACAATCTCCTTTAATCTCAATCTTTTCTAATTTTCACTGGTAGAGATTACACATCTGGATAGATCCTGTACTAGAAAATCAATTTTATGACCTGAATCTATAGTATGGAGTGAGAGTTAGAGAGTTGTTTAACTCACATCTCATCTCTCCTAACACTGATGTGACGATTACTCATACCTATGAGACTTTACAATTTTTACATGATATTTGATAACACCATGAGATTCAAGAGATTGAATCTTACTTGGTTATTTATTCTGATCTTTTGATGAGGAAATCTGTATCTATATTATAGCATTTAATATACATCTGATATGTCTGAGTTCCTTTTCATATGGAACACAAATCCTAATACTGATTTATCATCTTTTTGTTTCCTATTTTTCTATTTTCTGCTCACAAAGATCAGCAATATAATAACCACTTAGGATTCAATCCCTTTTGAATCTCATTCATCAAATCTCATGTAAAATTGAACTTTACATAGGATGATATCTCCATCAGTGTTAGGAGAGTGAATGCTTTGCAGAAAACCCCATCATCATCCCTCTCCTCCATACTATAGATTCATCATAAATTGATTTTTCTATACCAGATCATATCCAGATGTGATAATCTCTACCAGTCAAAATTAGAGGTCTTGAGATCTTAACCAGATTTATCAATAAGTGAGAATCTGCAACTTCCTCCTATTTGGAAGATTTTTTAAAACATTTCTAATTTAACATTTTTGTTAGTAATTTTACTTTTTTCAAATCATTGATTGTGTCCTCACAACCATCTTTCTCCTTTTAATCTGTTTTGACCAAGTCATGTCATATTAATATTAAAATTGCAAAATATATATATATATATATATATATATATAGGTTGGCAATGCAAATGGATAATTATTTATGGGTTTCTGCATCAAAATGGGAAGTTCTCTAAGATTGGGCTGCTTGCTACAATTAAAATATTAAGAGTTCAAGATTATGGATTCAGATAAGCTTTACACAGATGTTCTGGACTTTCATGTTCCAGTTCTAATAAAGATATCCAAATCTAACTAAAGGTGGATGGGAGCAGCCTTCACCATGAACCCATCTGGAAAAGAAGAAAGATACAATGTACTAAGTGTACTTAGTAAAAACACCCTCACAACACACAAGTAAAACACAAATATTTATAATTAAAATTGAATGCACCTAAAACAGATAGCTTTTATCTGCATAGCTAACAGAATCTAGTTCTTAAAATAGCATTATAATTATGCTAACTAAAAAGAGCTAAAACTAAATTATCAATTTAGTTTAATATTTTGGATCAGCATATTTAATTATTGATTAAGGAGGGGAAAGTATATTTGGTTTCAATTAATAAAATGTTAATAAATATACTTTATTGTGATCTCTAATGCTAATCTATTACTTCTAAATAATAGATATTAGAAATTGCAAAGTATAAATTTGACTAAGGAAACCACAAATAACATAATATGATGTAAATCTAAATCAATCGATAATAACGAGTGGGTAGCAATCAGTTGTTATCTGACATGATAGTGTTTTAAAAGAGTGCTATAGTGGACTAAATAGCTTTACTAAAATATTAAAATGATGATATTAATAATTGTATCTCCATTAAAAGTTTGTTAAAATTAGTGCTCACTGTTTCGAAAGATGTGTCATATATATTAAAATTTTGTAGAAAATAAAACAGAACAAACAGATATATAGGCATAACTTCAGTAATACAGAAATTTAAATGAACTATTACACTCATCATAATTAGAATACTAAAATAAAAGTTAACAGATTTAATTTTAGATAGATAAATACAAACTTTAGATTTTACTTAAGATAACTTTACAGGGTTAAATTTGAACATTCAGTTACATTTAACTAGCTTTAAATAGTAATGTTTAAAAGTTTAAAAATTGACTAAGTGCTCTGTGGGGTTTTATAAGAATGTTAGCACTCTTTTTTGTCACAGCTGGAAATTCAGGCACATTATGTGGCAGGTATGGTGGCACTCTTGATCTATGGATAGGCTATATTGTTTGAATTATGGTCTTGCAGCAGGCTGTTATCTCTCTACAACAATAATGATGGACCATTAGGTATGTAGAGGAGAACAGAGATCACCATCTCCTCTTTGGAAAATGGGAAATCTAATGCCCTTCTAGTCTATCATATCGAAAGTCAAACTCCAGGGTGACTGGTGACAATATTTCTTTAGACTTATAACATATATATTTTACAGCATGAAATATGGCATATATATTTTACAGCATGAAATATGGCCTATTTATATGACTCTATAATTAGAGCACCTTGATGTCAACAAGATTAATTACTGCTCAAGAATCCATTAATACTTATCTGATATTTCGTAATTTAATTTACTAAATTGATTTAATTCTTTGTTTAAATTTTAAACATGATGTTTTTAACTTGATGTGCCCACTTAAATCCCCAAAGACTGAGAATTAGTGGGTTCATTATATTTTGTTTACACCAAATACATTTGAGAAAAATATTATTATCAAACATAAGATTTTAAACATTGGTCACATGCTATATTAATATAGGTGTGCAGTGATGCAATTTTTGTTTACAGCTATTTCAATCTAAAATTAAGAATCATTAGAAATAATTAAATAATATTTATGTCATATTGTGCCACATACATATATTGTACCTTTCTAATTGGTACAGATAATTTACATAGGGTTGTAAATGTAGTTATTTTTTTAAAAAAAAATAAATTTAGTTGATTTTTTAATATGTAATTATGATGTTATAGGTAGTAAAAGTTCAAACACAATAAATAGGAGCCAGTAAAGATTTATTAAATAGTTTAAAGTCATTTTAAGATAAAGTATAAAAATAATATAATATATTGTTTTAAAGTTAATGTTATTTTTTATTTATTATATTCAATAAACACTATAATAATATAATAGGTTAGTTATATTAATAAATATTTTATATAGTGTGTTTGAAATAATTATTTTGCTTAAAATATTATTTAAATGATAGTTAATTTAATATTAGTCTAGAATGGTTTGAAAGTACCACATGTTCTAAGGTGTTTGTGTGAGCTTTCAAGAGTTTAAAAAAAGAAAACTTTGATTTTTAGCTTGTTAACAGATTTGATACATTTTAAAGGTTGCAATAAAACTAAAGACATTGTTTTAAAACTAATAATTAGAAATTATTATTATTTTGTTTAAATGTAATATTTTGTTTTAAATCAATGTATTACGGTACATTAAAATATTAAAATTGTTTTATGATGATAGTTAATATTTAGATAAATAATTTTAATAAAATATTGAATAAATCTGTTAATATTTGATAAATAATGACTCATAGTTTTAAAAGCTTAATTTTAAAAGATGAAATTGATTTAATTATGTAAATTAGCAAATTTTTGAAAGCAGAATTAACCAATGAAATCACTAGATTAGATCAGTATGAAAGCAAAGATTCAACACAAATTAGACAGTGAAAGTAAAAAGTAAAAATGTAAAAGTAAAAAGTAACAGTTTTAGTTTGAAATTTATAATTAATATTTTTTTAACGGTGACAGTAATAATTTTTAAATTATTATTATTTTCTCTTAAAATTGTTAAAAATTATAATATTAATAACTATATTAAATAATGATTGAATAAACATTATACCTCCCTATCAGAGGATTTTTCTTGAAACTTAATTTTAAAACTACAATGATTTTTATGAAACATGATAATATCCATTTGAATGTTGTGATAATGCATACCAAATGCTGAAGAATATTCTACAACAACACCAGAGGAAATTTATGTAAGGGATTTACATTTTATGAAAGTAATATGCTTAGTATAAATGAACATTTAATTTTACTGACTATGTCCTATTATGATGAAACTATTTTGTCAAGGAATCTTAAGTCAATAAAAAGAAAATGATTATTTATGAAAAATCATTTTTTATAATGCTATTAAGTTTGAAAAAAAGGAAACATAAGTTAATACTTTGCATTTAAGTTACAAACTAGATTAAAATATTTTTCTTTATGATGTGCCTGAGTAAATGTGTTATATGAATCCTAATAACACATTTTTACATTTAATTTATGTATAAAGTTTAATCTAAATGGCTTTCACAATTGAGAGTGATGTGTTGGAAGAAAACTGAAAAAAATGACTGTTCAATGTTTTTTATGCTTTTAAAAAGACTTATTATTGATAAAATTAATAAATAAACTATATGCTTTGACATGATTTTATCTTGAATAAATGAACTACAGTATGTTTGTTTAAAAGATTTATATTATTTCTGTTAATTAATATTTAGATGATATAGCTGTCATTTGCCCAGAAAAATAGCTACTTGAAATATATACATTTTAAGGATAAAAGTATTACATATTTTAAAGGAATGTTTACATTTAGTTTATAAATTATGTATCTGCTGAAAGAATGAAATAAATGAATAATTGTTATATTATATAACATTCTACTGATGTTTTGACTGATGAAAATGTGAATATTATATGTACTATTTTATCGCATTATATCTACTAGCACTGTAATTAATAAAAAAATATGTATGTAGAAAAACATCTTACTTCACCTAAAAATGTATCCTTGGATTATTACTTTATGGAGATATTACATGGCTGGATTAGATTTTCAGAAAAGACTGAAAATAAATATTTATCCTTTCAGGCTGTCTAGTATTTTCCATAGATTGTACTGGATTGAATTTAGTTATTTATACATTTCTTTAAATGGCACCTAGTGAGGAGTATGATTTTGTTCAGAACATTCTAAACATAACTAGGAAATGGAGGAAGATTGCTGATGAGCCTTCAACTTATGAGAAAGAAAAAAGAACTTTCTGTAACTTAAAAATTTCATTTTTTTAGTCTAATGTTTGTATTTTAGAATATTATTATTTTAGTAAAAACTAACCTGTTATTATAATATCTTTTAAAAAATTTAATCTTAAAACAGATTAGATTTAATTTTAGTACATTAAACAAAAATGGGTTTTTCACAAATAAATTTTCTGACAGGTAATTAACAATCATAACTTGTTTGAATGTATAGTCAAAAAAGCAGATCACCATTACATGATTTCAATAATTATTGAGATTATAGATAATTTTGTTTACTATTTACATTGCATTTGTTTGATAAACTTTAAAATGTTACATTTTAAATATAGTACTTTATATATTATCATAATGCTTAAATACTTAACAGTTGAATGGACCATTAATATAAATATCATCATATGTATTTTTTTACTTAAAAATCCAAGTGAGAGTTTTGAAATATCTAAGGATATTTTTAGAAAAACATTTATTTATCATAAATGCTTGAATATGCATACATTTTATAACAACATTGATTAACTTTATGAATGTTGATATTGTAATATCAAAGTGTATTAAAATGCTGATATGAAGCTTTGCTAAACTTCAAAAAAAGTATTTTAATAATTTTGAATATTGATCTTTAAATTATATAATGTAACAATAAATGAATAAACCTATGAGTTTAATGTTCGTGTTATTCAAATCATTTCTGTTTAAAAAACATCTTGAAATGAATTTAGATCTTTGTTAGTTTTAGTAATATTGTTTGGCAATTACTTTAAAATGTGGTTTGTATGTTTTATGATGTTAATATAGTTATTAAGTTAGGAAGATATAAGATGGTGGTTGGGAGAGTAAATGTTATATGAAATCTTAGGTGTTTAGGAATATGTTTTTAAAAACATATGTGGTTTGTATTGTCACACTTTAAATTTATTAAATATACAGGTAACGAAGGACTGTATATTATTTTTACATGAACAGTTGCATTCCCTTATAGTCCATAGGAGCTATAATAAAACCATGTCATGAATTTTAGGTGCCTGACAAATATAGACCTATTAATTTTTTCACTGCATCCATGATGATATGTTCTTACTCATTTTACATGTTATTATCATTCCATACCCTACATTTCATACCCTACACTAAAATCATGTATCACTACAGGAATCACATTGTAGATGGTAGTTTTTATCAGATGGAAAGTAATGGCTAAACTGTTATAAGTTGATAGTTTATGTAAAAGCAAGATGAGATATATAGAAAAAAAATTCTATCACAAATGACATTCAAGTATTTGATACTTGTCATAATATAAAATAGGAAGGAAATTATTAATATTCCCACATGTATGAAAGATCATTTAGGTCAAGTAAATGCATGTTTGAGTTGGAATGAAAGAGAGAATAATGAAAAATGATTTGTATGTTATGATGAATGTAAAATATAAAAAAATAAAGGAAATACAAAATATCAAGCAATATAATTTATTAATATTTTTTCTTTAAACTCTCTATATAAAAAGGAGAAACCTATATAAAGTAGAGACATCCCATGAAATTATATTTCAAGTATATTTTTTGCATAAGTGGTTAATTTGCATGAGGAGGTATTCAAGTTTTGTCTTTATTTAAATTTTCTGACATTGTAATATCAGAGTGTTTTAAAACACTGAGATGATGCTTTTCTGAACTGCAAAGAAAGTATTTTAATAATTTTGAAATATTTTACTATTTGTTGAGTTTAGTTAGATGTATTTTAGACTTAAACTAATATTTAAGAACATTATAATAAATATATTTTATAATAGTACAGATATACCATTAAATTTTTACAAATTGGAAGATTTATTTTAATTATTTCTCACTACAAAACCAATAAAATATTATTGTTTTATTAAATAAGGAAAATTTATCATCATTATTTCTGTAAGATTTTATTTTATTTGAAGTGGCCAGAATTAATACTAACCTATTTTTATTTTATTTTTACTTGTAAAAATTTGGTTGTATAAATATTTTAATGTTAGATAATATCAATTTCTATATTACTGACAGATAGATTCATTCTATCTTTTCCCAAAGACTTTATCTTGTGTTTGAAAAAGTGGAAGTATTCATTTATATAGTTACATCTACAAAGCGCATGTGCATTATCTTATTGGCTTATTAATATTACCATTATTAAAACATCATGCTATATAAAATAAAATCTCTTTTTATATATATTTAATTTAATAGGAATGACTTATCATAAATTCTAGAAATTTCACAAGTGTCATTCATTTACGTAGTAATAAAGTAATTTAAAGTGATCAATTAATATCTCCACGCTCTAATTTCCAAACACTTAACATTTGCCCATATATAAAAATTGGGGTTGAAAAGATAGATGGATTCATTCTATCTTTTCCTAAACACTATATCTTGTGTTCGAAAAAGTGGGAGTATTCATTTATATAGTTACATCTACAAAGTGCATGTGCATTAGCTTATTGGCTTATTAATATTACAGTTATTAAAACATTGCGCTATATAAAATAAAATGTTTTGTTTATATATTACTGTTTGTAATTTTTTTTTTTTAATTTTATATTGTTATTGTAATAGCTATATATATATATATATATATATGTTGTTTAATCATAATAAAATTGTTAATTGTTTTAAAATTAATCTCTAGTTGAGTTTTGATTTGTCTACATGCTATTCATTTGATTTTTTATTCAGCATGCATGATTAGTAGAAATTAATGGTTTCAAACATTATTTATTTTGCTCATGATTCGTAAATATTGTATAAAATATTATTTGTATTATATTTGATTGAGTAATTGATGATTGATTTTAAAATAATCCAAAACACCAATTTGAGATACTAGATAATGCTACTATATCATAAAATATATTATATTTTAAGAATGTCACATAATATACAGAAAGATTGTATAATGTTTATTTAGAATCTTATTATTTTATTTATGTTTCTATTACAAAACATTAATTTTTAAATGGATTTAATGTTAAGAGTCATTAAATTATCTTAGTTACTTGTAGTTATTATTTTGTAAGGATAGTTATATGTTATGTAAAATACCTCATCATATTTAACTACAGGATCTTAATTAATTTATTTTTATTATTAGTGTCAGAAAAGAACCTGATATTATTTTTAAAAGAATCTTAAAATTTGTATTAAAAGGTGATGAATAAGAATTATTAGTTGATGTTAAAATTTCTAATTAGTATTTTTCTTAAAAGAGTACTAATTAATTTATCGTTATTTTCATAATAAAATTGCAAAGGGTATTTTAGAATTATTATATGTGTGATTAAAGACATGAGAGTATTATGTAGTAGTTTTGTTATGTGAATTTACTGGGGTAATATTCTTTCGCCATTGTGAATGTATCCTTAGGGATGTATCCTCAATGTTTAAGCCATTGCACCTTGCTGAAAAGTATCATATAAAAAAGGTTTATAATTATATGTTATTTTTTAATTAAACCATATTTTGATTATAATAACGAGCTAGTTATATATTAATCTATTTGCAAAAAAATGAATAGGTTGAGTATTCTCATTGGAACCCTAATTATTTTTTATGAACCTAAGTATTATTATATTATAATTTAATACATTTCTTATACTTAAATATTAGAAAATATTAATTTTATTAGATATTGCATATTAGTAATGTATTTTGAACTAGTCAGAATAGTATTTAATTTTAATATTTAATGTTTATGTAACTTGACTATAGTTTAATACAGTTTTATCCTAGTTATCCAGAATCTTTACTTCTAGTTTCCTTTTTAGTAAGGGTGCAATATATTATGGTACTACGTGAACTACACATATATACATGCGATATTAAATATAAATATAATAAATTGACTCTTTTAAATGAAAACCAAATATAATTCAAAAAGATTTGGTTTTAAAATAAAACATATATTCTGTAATATATCTATGATAGTACAGTTATTTATTTGCACACCCACACCCACCCACCCTCACACACACACACACACACACACATATATATATATATATATATATATGGTACTGTGGTATTATAGCTGCGACATGAAGAAATATAATCGTTTAATCATTAAATTAATTAGGTTATTAAATCAAAAACATATTTTAAAATCTATATTTAAAAAAAAACCAATTTAACAAAAAAAAAAATACAAAAAGCATTAATGTGAAGAATAGTTAAAATACGTATTTAAATCAAATTGAGTGTGTGTTTGCACGTGCATATTCTGCATAATCTATTTTGATACATTATACAGGCTTACACCTGCATTTATATATGTAATATATGCGGATTTCGAACTCAGACTTTCACACCACCTACAACTCTCAGTGCCACCTTATATTGCTGATTCACCTGATCACACACATGTTGAAAAGATAAATAATCACCAATATACGTATTTCGTGCTAAACCAGAACTCATTAAAGTATGAAGATTGGTTATCTTAATATAAAGCTGAGTACTAATTGTGGATATGTGTTGAGATGGTAATCTGAACCAACTGATGAGTGCTGGTTTAGCACGAAATACGTATATTGGTGATTATTTATCTTTTCAACATGTGTGTAATCAGGTGAGAGCAATATAAGATGGCACTGAGAGTTGTAGCTCGTGTGAAAGTCTGAGTTCGAATCTCGCATATATTACATATGTAAATAGATTATGCAGAATATGCACGTGCAAACACACACTTAATTTGATTTACACTCGCATTTTAATTATTCTTCACATTAATGCTTTTCGTATTTCTTTTGTTAAATTGTTTTTTTTTAATGTAGATTTTAAAATGTTTTTGATTTAATAACCTGATTAATTTAATGATTAAACGATTATAATTCTTCATGTCGCAGCTCTAATATATATATATATATATACTGGTCATACATATATAACTGTGTTAACATCCATATATGTGTACTCAAAATGGCTTTAAATCTGGTGTAGATAGAGCTATGGGGAAAATAGGTAAAACAGATATGAGAGTAGGAATATAATGATTCACTACCAGAAAAAATGAGATAAGTCATCGACATGCTAAAATCCCTACTTGCATTAATAAATATGAAGATGCAGCAACCATTCAATTGATTTTGTATATAAATAGTATCAATACAAATTAAAAATATCATTATAATAATTAACCATTACAAACTCCATTTATGTTTAATATTGTTTATATTAATAAAAAGATCAATCACATGCCAGGTAGTCTGAATAAAATTTATCTAATTACAAGGAAGATACTCCAAAGTATCAGTAGTATCAAATCAGAAAACCCATACATAAAACCAGAAACTACATTTGCATACCTTGTATGGAAACATTACAGTGCTTTCAAATGAAAAATTATAGGGTCTCTCTACCTTCAGTGTTATTGCTAAATCAATGTATTGTTACACAACATTATAATTTACTTTTGTTGAAGTGAATTTTATACTTGCATGTATCTTCTTTTCGGCTATTTTTGCCATTATGAAATTATGCAAAACACATGAAAATGTTATTGTGACTCATGGCTCATTGTTATACTCAGGTTGAACTATCTGATTGGCTGTCATATAAGCTTTCTAAAAGCACAAGAGAGGTTTTCAGCCTTTCACTTTAATTAAAATATTTCAGTAATAGTTTTGTCAATGTAAAACAAAACTTAATGTTAGTACATTGCTCCATCTTGGGATAATTTACAAAACACATTATATAACTGAAACACACAAGCTTATTATATACCTGTGTTTATATATGTAATATATAGGGTATATGAGCACAGACTTTCACATGAACCACCACTCTCCACACTATCTCATAACACTGATACACTTGAATGCATATATGTTGAAAAAATAAATAATCACCAATATACATATTTCATGCTAAACCAGCAATCATCAGTTGGTCCAGATTACCATCTCTACACATATATGCTATAAGTGCTCAGATATATATTAATATAGCCAAACCTTATACTTTAATGGACAGGCTTCAATCTACTCCACACTCCAACTCTTCAACTATCCATTCAATTGAAAATCTGATGATGGAACGCTCAAAGATAACCTCGAGGCCGAGATTCTTGTCACACCCATGTTGACCTAAGGCCAATCTGACTCCTCATGTACAGGACAATCCATTTTAATATATATACATATCCATTTTAATACATATCCCTTTTAATACTTTAGGTCAACATGGGTGTGACAATAATCTCGGCCTCAGGGTGGCCTTTGAGCATTCAATCATCAGATTTTCAATTGGATGGATGGTTGAAGAGTTGGAGTGTGGAGTAGATTGAAGCCTGTCCATTAAAGTATAAGGTTTGGCTATTTTAATATATATCTGAGCACATATAGCATATATGTGTAGAGATGGTAATCTGGACCAACTTATGATTGCTGGTTTAGCATGAAATACGTATATTGGTGATTATTTATCTTTTCAGCATATGTGTGTTGAAGTGTATCAGTGTTATGAGATAGTGTGGAGTGTTGGGTCATGTAAAACACATTATAATATTTTCATGTCATAACTTGTGATACAGACATGCTAAAATCTTAAATTTTTTATAGTGAATAGCTAGATTCCATCACTATATGGCATTGTTGGCATCAGAGAGAGGGGGAGTTAGTCCCTAATCTAATGATTATTTTTTCTTTGAGAAAACATTCATATAAGCATCTTTCTAAGTCTAAGAAAATTCTTATTGTACTTAATGTTACACAACTCCTCAGTAAATGTGTAATCCAGATGACAAAAACGTTTTGTGAAAATTCATAATCTTTGATTTTGTCAAGACATTGGTTTAGAGACCATATAATGATACTTCAATTCTCTGAATTGCTTTTATTTTCTTGACACCCTTCTCTATTTGTAAATTCTTTGGATTTGTAAGTTAGAATAAATAAAATGAAATTGACTCTTTATAGTGTTTTCATTGTTAGATTCAATATTGACCCAAACAATAATCAAGTATTATTTTTTAATGTTCAAAACAATTTAAGCTGTTTATGTTATTTCATAATTAAGCACATTCTCTTTCATATAATATCTCTATTTTTGTTAACATCTATAAAAAATATAAAGTTTTTTATTGACATTAAATAATTAGTAGACATTTGAATTTTACTTTACAGAGAACTGATTATTAACAGTGACCATTCTTGTTAGATATTTATTGCTGACAATCTCCTGATTGTGGATTCAGGCTGCCATTAGTTGATGACTTTTTATTTAGGTACTTACAACTGCAGATCATGTTCAAGTGAAGGAAGACTGAGAGAATTAGTAAAAAAAATTCTTATATTAAATGGAGCATTATTGGACTTGGTGAAGTTAGAAGAAAAGGTGATGAGACAGTTGATTTAACAAGTGGACACATACTCTACTATAATGGTGCAAATAATGGAAATACAACGAGATTAGGATTCATTATAAATAAAAAGTGGAAGAACAACATTATAAAGATTGATGGTGTATCAGACAAAGTGGCAAAATTAGTTATACAACTTAATAGCAAATACCAAATGCAGATATTTCAGCTTTATGCCCCAACAAGTTCTCAAAATGATGAAGTGTTTTTATGGATGTAAAAAAGACTTTGAGTAAAGTAAACACTACTTTAACATTGTCATGGGAGACTTTCATGCTAGAATTGGTAAACAAATGAAAGATGAAAGTGCTGTAGGTAATTTTGGTTATTGTAATAGAAATGAGAGAGGACATAGACTTGTGGAGTTTGCATAAAAAAAACACTTTATATTATGAATTCTTTATATTGAGAAAAATGTTAAAAAGAAATGGACATGGAAGTATCCAAATGAAGATACAGCAGAATTGGATAATATTTTTGAATAACAGAAAATACATATATCAGTAAGATATATGTTAATGCAAAACTAAAGAGATAAAAATTATTAAAAAAAATAATATTTACAGTTGATCTTCCTAATCTTCAGAAACATTCTAATGAATTTAAATTAGAACTTACAAATCGGTTTTAAGTATTAGTAGATTTTGAACAGGATTCAAATTTGAAGGAAATTAATATGAAAATAACTCATACACTTTTAAAAAGTGCATCAAAGATAGCTGTTGAAAAAAAACAGTAATTGACTAATACAATTTTTATTGAGACTAGAGAATTTATGAAGAAAAAAAAATGAAGATATACAAAAATGATGCATTAAAAAGGATTGAATATCTCTAATTTGTAAAATGGTATGAAAAAGAGTTGAAAATGATATAAGAAGTATAACTGTAAAGTAGCAAGGAAAACTATAGTAGAGAATAAAAATCTCAAGGGTGTAAAACACCAATTTGGTATTGGTAAGAAATTTATATCTGCAATAAGATAAAAAGATGGAATTATTACTATACAGAGAGATGACATCATGAAATGGGTACAATATTTATATCAAGAATTATATAGTAATAAAGATCAAGTACCTCCTATATCTATTATATCTTCACAATTGCCAGTATTTTAAATCAAGATGTGAGACATGCAATTAAATATATGAAGAAAGGAAAGGCTTTAATTAATGATGGGGTTATAATTGATATATTAAAAGAAGTTGGTGATGAAATAGAATTTTTTTAGCAAAGTTATATATGAAATGTCTAAATGGTAAAGATGTACCAGATGATTGGAAAAATGAAGAATTAATAATAATATGTAAAAAGGTGATAAAGAAGATATTTGAAATTACAGACATATCAGCCTTTTACCATTTTTATACAATTTTTTTACCCAAGATAATTACAACTTTTCTACAAAGAACATTGGACTTCCACCAACCAAGAAAACAAGCTGGTTGTAAAAGTGTTTTTATTAAAGTAGATCATATCCTGGTATTGGGAGTAGTTATAGAAAGGACAAATGAATACAAGTTTTCATTATGCTTTGGATTTATAGATTATGAAAAGGCATTCGATTCTATACACATTTCTTCAGTGATTAAAGCATTGGATCATCAAGGTATAGATCCAGGATATTGTCATATATATTAAAGAATATTTATAAAGATGCAACAGCAACAATTAGATTATGTAATGATTCTAGGAAAGTCAACATTGAGAAGGTGTAAACAGGATGACTCCATATCTTCAAACCTTTTTACAGCAATTGGTGAAAGAAGTATTTTGTGGATTAAAATGGGAAGCTAAAGTAGTGAAAGTAAATGGAGACTATTTTAAGTCATTTAGATTTTGCAGATGATGTAGTTGTTTTTGAAAATAATGCTTTAGAACTACAGGAAATGTTGCAGGAGATATTAGATGAAAGTAGGAAAATAGGACTAAAGATAAATGTTAAAAAGACTAAAGTAATGTTTATGGATTTTCTCAAAATATGAAAATAAACATTGATTATGATCAGTTAGAAGAAGTTAAGAGCTACAAATATGTTAGTCATATTATTAATACAGATGAAAACATAATGGATGAAATTAATCATAGAATTGAACTTGGTTGCACTTCTTTTGGTAAAAATAACATAGTACTAACAGGGAATATGCCTATGTATTTGAAAAGGAAGGTTTTTTATAAATGTGCTTTACCAGTTTTTACTTATGGATCTTATTAATAGACAAGCAGTACAGATACTTCAGACAACTCAAAGAAGTATGGAGAGATGCATGTTGGGAGTTACAAGAAAAGATCAAAAACAATGTATAAGCAAAAGAACAAACAGGTATTACTGACCTCATTGAAAAAATTAAAAGACTGAAGTGGAGTTGGGCTGGACATATTGCTAGAAGAGATGATAATAAATGGACAATTGAAATATTAAACTGGATTCCAAAAGATTGTAAAAGACCCACAATGAGACTCCTGTGAAATGGATGGATTAAGAAAGTATGCAATGGTGATGTGAGAATACAAGTTAAAGTTTGGAGATGATCATTGAACTTGGAGAGACATTATCCTGTATTGGATTGATAATGGTTGGTGATGGTACAAATTAATATGTGTGTTACATGGCACACAATAACATAGTGTGTACAATATATATATATTATAACGACCGAAATGAAAGTGAAGATCGAATCTAACCGCAAACTACGATATCTACTCTACAAGGCACCATCTAGGTTTAAATGCCTAGATGGTGCCTTGTAGAGCAGATATCATAGTTTGCAGTTAGATTCGATCTTCACTTTCATTTTGATCATTATAATTGGCGTCCCAAGTGTGGCCTTACCTCAGAGATTGACCCTGAGAAGGGGAATTGATGATGATGAAATTTTCTATCTTTAATAAATCACGAGTGCCCTGAGAATTTTAAAAGTGAATCATGCCCGTACATTTTTTTCTGAAATTGTATAAATATATTTGTTGTATTGACGTGGAGTTACAGTTTGAAATTTTGTCTTAAAGGTACTGCCAGTAAGAAAAATTGTGCATATGTAAAGAGAAATACGAGGAATAAAAAGTACTATAAAGTTTAAAGGAAAAGTAGAAATAAACCTAGTCAACAATTTGATAGACATTTTCTACATTTTCTGTAAAAAAATAAAATCACAGTAAAAAATTACATAAAATTTGAATTGAAAATAAAATTTTGTTATAAATAAACCTTTAAAAAGTTCTAAATGAATATTCCATATTGAATTCTGATTATGAAATTAAAAACAAGCATGGTTTATTTTGAAATGTTTTAATTAATACTTGTATAGATCTTGCTGTCTATGTAGAAATCTTTGTCAATCATACTTTTAAAATTCAAAGGGTTGCTATCAAATGGATTCGAACGAAAAGAAAAAGCAGTTTTTAATTAATGTATGTTTGTCACTCCTGTAAAAAAAGGGAGAATATAAAAAGTTGGCTAGTAATAGTTTGTTGTAAGAGTTGGTAGATCTAGCCATTGGTTGGCTAGCAGAGTAGTCTGGACTAAAACAGAAAACTACCATGAAGATATGTCTGTAAAAAGGACAAGTCCAAAAGTTGTTTTATAGTTCACTATGCTGGAGTTTAGATGCACCTAGATTGAAGACACACTTCTCTGTCTTTATAGCTTTAAATGTGGACAAGGAAGCTTACTGACCTGAAGTCTATCACATCCTAGAGAGAGATATCTTTTCTAATCTGACTTTAAAGCAATCTCATCAAGCCCATTTTACCAAGAGAACTTCAGCTTGCTAAAGATATATATATATGCAGAAAAGCACAGACAAACATATATACAATGGTGAGTAACATATATGTGTAATGAAAACAAAATTTTAAAAAATTTCTTTAGTAAAAATGACATTTTAAAATTTATATTTTTAATTTAAATACGTTAAAATTAAGAGCAGTCTGCAATATTAATACATATATAGAGTGAATGGTATTATTTTAAATTTTATTTTCAAAAAAGAAAAATAAGTCTTCAAAAGAATTTTAGATTAACAAATAAAGGGAAAATAAACATTTAAAGTCTGTGTTTTAAATTTAAAGATAATATGATTAACAATTAACAGTAATCCTATCAAGATTGTTTCTATTTTTTTAAAGAAAAAAACTATATTAGTAAAGATAGAATTTGATAACTGATTCATATCATTCATCTTTTACTCATATACATGTGAATATGTGAATTTTATGTATATTTTTCAAATGGAATTAATTATGAATATAATCAAAAATATCATGATGTATATAGCAATGTGTGCATTAATTTCCAAACACATATATATATATATATGTCAAATCTTATCAAGTATAGACTATAAAAAGGAAAATTAATGTAATTTTATTATTAAATGACAATTCAAATATGTAAATAAATTGTTAGACCACATGTTTGTGCACTGGTATATATAAATCTGGTATAGGTAAATTTTAATCATTTATTTTATTATTAGATGACAATTCAAATATGTTCAAAAATTATTATGCCATGTGTAAATGTGCATATATATATATATATATCAATTTGTGTCAGATGGACACTTATATTTCTATTTTAATAATTTATTTTATTATTTATGAGAATTCAAATATGTTAGAAATTATTGAGCCACATGACAGTGTGCTAACTTGGTTTTAAGTAAACATATTGGAACATATATGCAAAACACAATATAATAACTTAAATTTTTATATGTTAATCATGTAAATCACAATGTGATATTTTTTAATTGTATATTAATCAAAATCTGAAGATTTAATTTATATTGTGTATAGCCATATTCTAAAGACCTTCATTTTTATTGTTATTAATAAACTTGTATTTCAATTGTTAGAAATATCCCAGTGAACTTAATTCTAAATGATTTTAGAATATTATATGTTACATCATGTAGCATTATAGATCTTATGCTCTCTGAGATAGATTCATGTATAACAGTCTGATATATAAAAGGGGATGTATATTAGTGTTTATCACAATCCAGTGATGATGATGATATTCACATCAATCACCATCATCATTATGATGGGCACAAAGAAAATATTCTTTACAGCACATGCAATATATTTTATTTTAGTTTAGATTCTATTATAATTTAAATTATAGTTGGCCATTATACTAATGGTACTAAGGACTAGCGCATCGATGATGATGATCATCATATTTTAATATTTCAACATTATTGTTTTATGGTAGTATATTTAGATGGATTAGCACTTAATTTGGTGCATCCAAATTAATGGTTAAACCAGACAAAGGCTAAATAGTTGGCCTGGTCTACAGTAGACCCATTTCAATTCAGGTCACAATATTGCTTCAAGATGATGAATGAATATTACTTTATCTTATTGATAATGCTGCTGAATTTATTTTATGATTTTACTTTGAGTTACTTTAAACAGTTAATGGTCTGATCTCTAAGAGTTCTCAATTTTCTCATGCTCTATAATATATTTTTTGATACTTATATATTTTTGATATTGTTCATTGCTTTATATTTTATATTAAATAATTTTAATTGAAATATTTTTGTTATTTTGAAGATAATGGCATCACCCCAGGTTCATTCCATTTTGCCCATCCTACTATATATATATAAAAGTGATGTAATTGATTAATAAAGATGTATATAATGAAAAAAGCTTATTTATGGATTTTTTTACATAATAATCTAAGCATACTTTCAATTAACTGGTTGTCATAATCATAGCAACATTTATTACTTAATTTTCTTGATTTATAGTTATGATTATGATTATTAGTTAATTGAAAGCTAGATTAACTTACTATGTTTAAAGAAATTAACATGGTATTTGTTAAATTCAATTAAACAAGCTTTTCTTAGTATAACAATGCATGTGTTTATTATTGAAGATTTAACTTACAATTTTTTTAAAAAAAAAAAACTTACAATTTTTTTCACTTTTTATTATAAATAAAGTGATTTTGATTTACGTATTATTTTTCTAAATAAATAAAAAAATAATATTTTAATCAATTAACAACCCATATTAGAAATTTTTATTTTACCCATTTTTGTCATGTGCTTTTGAATGGCTTATATGAATAATTTGTTACCAATTTTTATATTAATAAAAAAACTATTCTCAATTACATTTTTATATGCTTGACACATTTTATTAAAAGCATAAATACAAAAAATTAAAGTAATCTTAAAAATAATATATAAATGTTACAAATAAAGAAAAAAGGATATTACAATAATATACAAAAACTGAAACACTGGCTTATTATATACCTGTGTCTATATATGTAATATAGGGTATATAAGCACAGACTTTCAGATGACCCATCACTCTCCACTCTATCTAATAACACCGATACACTCAAGCACATAGATGCTGAAAAGATAAATAATCACCAATATATGTATTTCATGCTAAACCAGCAATCATCAATTGGTCCAGATTATCATCTCCCACACATATATACTATAAGTGCTCAGATATATATATATATATATATATATATATATACATATCTTCATACTTTAATGGACAGGCTCCAATCTACTACACACTCCAACTCTTCAACCATCCATCCAATTGAAAATCTGATGATGGAATGCTCGAAGGCCACCCTGAGGCTGAGATTCTTATCACACCCATGTTGACCTAAGGTCAATCTGAACCCCACATCTACAGGACATAATCCATTAAATACATATGCAAGCCTGTGTTTCAGTTATTACATTGTAGAGATGTCTGCCCATCCTTGCATATGTATTTAATGGATTACGTCCTGTACATGTGGGGTTCAGATTGACATTAGGTCAACATGGCTGTCATAAGAATCTCGGCCTCAGGGTGGCCTTCGAGCATTCCATCATCAGATTTTCAATTGGATGGATGGTTGAAGAGTTGGAGTGTGTAGTAGATTGGAGCCTGTCCATTAAAGTATGAAGATTGTCTATCTTAATATATTTCTGAGCACTTATGGTATATATGTGTGGGAGATGATAATCTGGATCAACTGACGATTGCTGGTTTAGCATGAAATACGTATTTTGGTGATTTTTTTTTTTTCAGCATCTATGTGCTTGAGTGTATCGGTGTTATTAGATAGAGTGGAGAGTGATGGGTCATCTGAAAGTCTGTGCTCATATACCCTATATTAAAAATATATAAACAAACTTAAAACTTAATTTTAGCCTTTAGACTTAAAAATTGTATTTTAAAGAAAGAAATCTCTATCTCTACAAAAAAGACAAATATTGATAAAAGACATATCCATATAATTATAGTTGCAAAAGAAACCAAGCATAAAAAAATAAGTCATTTTGCAATGAAAATTTCTGATTTCAAAATAAGCATTTTTATTATTAGTAGTAAAGTTTCAATTCATATACTTTGTAATAAAAACAATAATTTAAATAAGAACTGAATAAACGACATTTGCCTAAAATGTATAATTTAATTTCACCAAAATAAAAATAAGTACAGAAATGATACATAAAAATATGGTCACCATTTTTGAATATAAGTATATTTTATATACTTGGACTTTAGATGTAATCATGGAAGATTTTAATTCAGGCTTTCAAGCTTCATTCAGCTATACATTTTATCTCATATAACCAATGAACATGACCACACACATATGAAAAAAATAAATGATCTCCAAAATATGTACTTCATATTGAACAAGCACTCATCAGTTGGTCCATATCATCATCTCCCAGTCATATAAATAATCAGTGATGAGTGCTGGTTCAGCATGAAATACATATACTGGAGATCACTAATCTTTTTCACATGTGTGGGACTATGTGTTTTGGTTATTTGAGATAGAGTAGATAGCTGACGGGAGCTTCAAAGTCTGCGTTCAAATGTTTACCATGTTTGTAATTTTAACAAAAGCTAATATTATCAAACACACTAAGTAATTTTCACTGGCAAAGAAAGAGAATGTTCATTTGGGTTGTGTTTTTACAGGTAAATACTAAATCTAGAAACTAGAGCTTGAAGTAATGTCAAAGAAAATACATTTAGTATCAGTAGCTGTTTTTAAATTAATGTCATCAAGCATAAGCATTAAAATTATGCTATTGAATCATTTGATCCAGATTACAAAATCAATATGACATCCAAAGAATTACTGCTCTAAGGATTTTATTTTTTCAACCTGATATATAATTAAATGTTTTCTTGTGGGGGAAGGGGGATTTTTGACTACATTGGAAATATATATTCAAACTATTTTTCATTATACTTCTTTAAAAAATGTATAAATGTAATATATTTTTACTGTAATAAATAGTATATTTATATAGTGCAGACTATGTATTTAATATAAAAATAACAAATCTCCAGTCATACACACTTTAAAAGTTCACATGCACTGTTCTATGAATATAAGTTTACTATGCATAAGCCAGTATATTTAGGCTTAGTGCTTATCATTATATAAGCAACCTTCTCTCACTGTTTTAGATCATAGATTTAACCTATTGTGTGCCTGAATTATAACAATAAATAAATTATTCATTTTGAAACAGAAGAGTGAAAGAATCTCAATTTTGACCACCTGTTGTTTCAAAATTTATGATTTATTTTTAATCACAGGTGGTTAACTCTACTGCACTCTACTAATGTTCTGACATATTACTGTTTTCTTACTAGATTTAAGCTTTCAACTTCCATTTTAATATTAAACCATTATTGTTTATCACAATATAATCAATTTGAGTTCATTTGATAGATATTTTTGTGTAGCAATTAAATACATTTTTTTAAAAAATCACATTTGATTTTTGGAATTGTTATAAAAATTATATTTTAATCAACACAAAGTGCTGTTTCATCATTATATTTCAGGTGGAGTAGATTCAATTTACAAAATGAACAAAATCTTTGTTTGATGCTTGTTTTAAAATTGTAAACAAATTATTTTTAATATCTACTAAATCTACCAATTTATGCTTTAAAAAATTAAAAAAAAATTGTAATTTGTATGATATCACTAAATATTATAACAGTCTGCTGAGTGATATTATTTCTTGACAGTTGTATTTTCCACATCTGTCATCTCTAATGGTAAGAATATTCAGAAGAATATATTTTTTTAATATTTAAAAATAAAACATTTCTGTAATAAATAAATATGTAATAATATATCTTTTTGATTTCTAATAATTATTACACAATTACAATGAAAAAATAAACATAAACTTTCTTAAAAATAAAGTTTTTATACCATCCTAATATTTTCTCAAAGTAATCTCGCAAAATGCAAGATCATTGAATGGTACAATGATGAGGCATCGGTGTGCCATTTCCATTACTTCAAAGTTTCCACTTATTTGATTTTTATGACATCTTTGGAATTTTTTTGAAATTAAAATATTAAAAAATAAATATACATGAATTTTAAATATGTAAAAAAATGTTAAAACACAATAAAGAGCAAACAATTGAAATTTAGTTTCTAGATTTCTCAAGCATGGATCCGTTGCTTGGATAAATTGCTTGTCTCAGTTAAATGCGATTCTATCTCTCTTCTGCTTTAAAATGAATAAGTTTGTACAATTCATTTTTGATGCTAAAATTCAGGCACACATAATATATTAAAGCCTTGATCTCAGCACAGTAAGCAAAAGGTTGGCTTATATAATGATAAACTCTAAGCATAAATGAACCACTCAGGCTTTCTAAATAGATGCTTATGGGTGATGGCATGTAAATTTATAAAGTACTCATGACTAAAGGTTTGTTATTTATTTTCAAAGATAAAATAGAAAAAAAATATTGACTTTGAAACAGGTTTATAAAAATTAAAAGTTTTGAGTATTTGCTATTTTTTATTAATAAAATAAAGAACAATCATATTTTTTTTCTAAAATATATAAATAAAATAATTAATGGATTATTTATTACATATAATAAATTATTAATGAATAATAATTATCATGGAAATTTTAAAATATTAATTTGCATAATTTGGTCAATTTCAGGTGAAGGGGGGGGGTGAAATGTATGTTAACAATACTAATAGTAATACTAAAAATAAGAAATTAAAAGTTATGAATGGGATTTTTTGAAAAGTGTCTCCATTACTGGATGAAAATCCAATTAATATCTAAATTACAACCAAATGAAAGAATAACATAAACAAATACTGTTAGAGCATAATTTTCTGTGCGACATATTTTTCATAATTTCACATTATCAATAATATTTTAAAAAGAAAGACTAATGCATATTGAAATCTATATCTTATGTGTAAAAAGTCAATAATTTCTAACCTGATAAACAATGATTAATTAAAAGATAGTAATTGACAGTGAATGTATCCAGTAATGGAATTTATAAAATGAAATTGGTATTTGTAGATGTATATATTCCACAAAGAAGTATGGGGAGATGAATGTTAGGAGTAACAAGAAGAAATCAGAAATGTTACACATGGGAGAAAGAATAATCAATATTATTGACATCATTGGATGATCGAAGAAATTGAAGCAGAGATGGGCTGGATATATTGCTAGAAGTGATGGTAATAGATGGGCACCTGAAATCGTAAGCCAGATTTGAGAAATTTAAAAGATCTAAAAAAAGACCACTCGGAGAAATGGATGGAGTAACTAAGAAAGTATGATGCAGAGAATGGATGAAAATAATAATAATGAAACACAATGTATGTAATGTGATGGTTTTTCATTTAAAAAGTAATTTAAATTAAGATTTTTGTTTGCCTAAGTCAGTTTTGAATTTCTGTGTTAAATATTCCATTATAGAGCATAGGCATTTTCTATAAATTTTCAAAGAAAACAAACAATAGAATTATCAGCTTTTCCAATAAATAGTTTCAGTTCTTATCTTACAATGTTTTAAATTCTAACCTAAAGTTTATTGCTAGGATTGAATTTCACTTAAACCCATATATGTTGAAAAGATAAATAATCACCAATATATGTATTTTATGCTAAACCAGCAATCATTAGTTGGTCCAGATTATCATATCTACACTTATACACTATAAGTGCTCAGATATATATTAAGATAGACAATCCTCATACTTTAATGGACAGGCTTCAATCTACTCCACACTCCAACTCTTCAACCATCATTCCAATTGAAAATTTGATGACGAAATGCTCAAAAACCACCCTCAGGCTGAGATTCTTGTCACACCCATGTTGACCTAAAATCAATCTGAACCCCACACGTACAGGACATAATCCATTTAATGCATGTGCAAGGATGGGCAGACATCTCTACAATGTGATAACTGAAGCACAGGCTTATCATATATCTGTGTCTATATATAATAAGTCTGTGTTTCAGTTATTACATTGCAGAGATGTCTGCCCATTCTTGAATATGTATTAAATGGATTATGTTCTGTAGATGTGGGGTTCAGATTGACCTTAGGTCAACATGGGTGTGACAAGAATCTAGGCCTCAGGGTGGCCTTTGAGCATTCCATAATCAGATTTTCAATTGGATGGACGGTTGAAGAGTTCGAGTGAGGAGTAGATTGAAGCCTGTCCATTAAAGTATGAAGATTGTCTATCTTAATATACATCTGAGCACTTATAGTATATATGTGTAGAGATGATAATCCGGACCAACTGATGATTGCTGGTTTAGCATGAAATTCGTACATTGGTGATTATTTATCTTTTCAACGTATATGTGTTTAACTGTATCAATCAGTGTTATTGGATAGAGTGGAGAGTGGTCGGTCGTGTGAAAGTCTGTGCTCATATACCCTATATATTACATATATAGACACAGGTATATATTAAGCCTGTGTTTTAGTTAGTTACCCATTTGCTAAATATAATTGTTAGTTTCACAGGGTTAGATTTTGTGATGTCTTCTTGACAGGAAAAAAATCCTCTAAGCTTGCTATTGTTAAAAAAAAGGTTTTGTATTTTTCCTAGGCCAGATTCACATCCCATGCAAACGACAAGGTGGGTGAATATTCAAATGACTATATTAGAGGCACTTCATATGACTACAACGATTTAATTAAAATATAAGAATAATTATATATATATATATGTGTGTGCACTATATTTCTACTGTTAAATAAACTTTTATCTTAATAATGTCTCAAGACAATAAGTTTTTTTTGGTCAAGTAATTACATTAATAAACAAAAAAAAAAAGAAAACATTTGACAAACATTACTAGCAGTTTGTCATTACTTATTATCTAATTATTGCGGTATCTATTGTTTACGAGTTAAAAAGAAAAGTTTCCATTTAAGGGATAAAACAAATTAATGCTATACAATTCTACATAGTTTTGTTGGTATAAATTTTATACATTTTTTTTTTAAATAATAATTATATATTACCTAAAACTCAGAATTTCAAACTTCCAACAGCTATCCAATGCATCTTATACAAACACATGGAAAGATAAATGTTCTCGAATATACATCTTTTTGTGCTGAATTGAAACTCATCATTTGATCTAGATCACCATCTCCAACACATTTATATAATCACTGCTCAGTTTATATTAAGATAGAAAATTTCCAAAATTTAATGGACAAGATTCATTCTTCTCACTTTTCCAACTCTTCAGTCATCCATATCATTGAAAATCCAGGATGAAATGTTCAAAGTCCTTGATGATGCCAATATTATTGTCATACCCATGTTGATGTTAGGTCAATCTGACCCCTCACACATAGGACCTTAATATGTCCATTTAATTATACAGAAGAGGGATCAACTTGGATATGACAATGATATTGGCATCATCAAGGACTTTGAGCATTACATCCGCAGATTTTCAATTATATGAATGACTGAAGAGTTGGAGAGTGGAGAATATAAAAGCTTGTCCATTAATGGTTGAAGATTTGCTATCTTAATATAAACAGAGCAGTGATTATATATATTTGTTAAAAATGGTGATCAGGACCAACTGATGAATGCTGGTTCAGCACAAAATATGTATATTAAAGATCATTTATCTTTCTCATGTGTATATAGTCATATGTATCAATTGTATAAGTAGGTTTGGATAGCTGTGGGAGATTGAATGTCTGAGTTCAAGTCCCTCATTCATACACTGTTTGGTATAAAAAGTATTCATGTATTAAGTATTACTCAAAAATACAATATGCCACTAATGTAAATGACTAATAACAATTTATGTTGTAGCTTAAAATTAAAATGCTAGAATAAACTGTATTAATATGGTGGCAAGTAACTACCAGTGGTGATAAACTTTTGTTTGTTTCAAATAACAACCTCCTTAAATAATCATGAGATCAGAATCAGAGAGGCCAAATGATATTCACGGAGCAAAGTATCAGAATGAGTACATCTTCGCTTACCTGATATTTTTTTCTTTGTTTTTTAATTAGAAATCATTTTAGTATCTGAGATTACCTTTCTAAACATTCCATTAACATTAATATCTGGTTATTTAAACTGTCATCAATCAAAGAATTTAACGCAAGTAATCAGAAATACAATCTAGTGCTAGATAGGTTAGAGTAGGCCATTTTTGTTTTGGTAGTCCAAGTTAATAAACAGCTTGCAATTCAGTCAGTATACCATCAGAAAGAATTATTTAAATAATCCTAGAAAATCAAAATGCCAATAATTTTCTCACCTCATTGAAATAGTTATCAATGCCTTTGTAGAATATGAATTGGCAAAAAGAAATGGTTTGTTCTTCCAATTGCTAGGAATTTAGATTCAATGTATCAAATTATCATATTTATATTTATAGACATAAAACAAAAATAAAGGTAAAAAAAACAAAACAGGCTGATTAAAGACTATTTTATTAACCAAAGAATTATTCCACGATTCTTCATAAAGCAACAATGATGGCGGTACTGTTCATTAGGCCATTTGCTAAGTAATAAGGGTTTAAGTGTCGTGAACTCGTTTCTTTAAAAAAATCCTAAGTTTAATTAAAGTATTTTATTTTTTCTTAGCATGACAGACAGACATACTATAACCCGCTCTCTTACTAAAATATAATGGCATACCCATCCCTCCCCAATTCAAAAAACTATGTAATAATGAGTATTTTTTTTAGTTTACATTATATATATATATATATATATATATATATATATATATATATATTATATATATATATATATATATCACTGCAGGGAAAAGGCTTCACTATCATCCTCTTGTGGAAAAGCCATGAGAAATATAATACTCACCAGGCTATCGCTATCCAATGCCATTTGGTGAGAATAAAGGATTTTTCCATTCTTGTGTTACTTCAAAAAAAAAAAAACTAAATATCTATACTGACTAATGTAGATTGGCTAGCTAAATCATCTATTAGATAACAGGGAGTAAAATAGTAAGCTTATTGCAAAAAGTTACAGTTTGTCTGGATTCATATCCTAGTTTGTAGACATAGCTGGAAGAAGCATTTTTTATCATAATAATTTTTATAGGGTGTATATACATTTGTGTCACATATATAGAAATCTATATCTTGATATTTTATACAGAATTTTATCGCATAAAAGCAAACAAAAAAACATATATAGATTTATAGCTCGAAACTTTTAAAAAGTTCGAATGCTAGAATCGAATTTGGGACCTCGTGAAGTCAGATGTTCTCCAAATCACGCAAAATCGGGTAATGTAAATACAGGGTGTTCTAAACATATGTATAGGATAAAAACGTTTATTACAAATGGATTGGCGTTTCTTTTAGATCTATATAAAACAAAAATGAAAATAGACATTTATTAATAACATTTTTTTCGTTACTATATTTTAAATAAAGCTCTTTATGTAAAAGATACAATTATAAATATCAGTACTGTTGTCTCCACTTAATTAGATATTTATGCAGTCTGTTCCTTAAGTCAAGGTTTCCACCAAGCTTAGAAATGACAATATTAGTCAAAACTTTTAAATTTATGAGTCAAGTTTGATAAGATTTTCTTTACCTGTCCATTAAAGTATGAAGATTGGCTATCTTAATATATATATATATGAAAAACAAAAAAACACAAGTTAAAACTTGCTAATGCTTGTATTTATGACAATAGATGGTGTTCTACCAAAAACACCATCAAGCGTAGTTTTTTGTTTACATAAACGTCAGAGCAAGCATTCACTATCTCTAACTTTAATTTCCACCTTCAGATCATGATTTCAAGCTATTTGCTATCGTCAGTGAAGGACAGGAATAAGAAAATAAATCTAAACCCAAACTCTGAGTGTTTATGAAACAGTTTCTATTCAGCTTGCAAGTGTGAATCTTTTAGACACATAATGTCTTCAAACTCAGCATAGCAAGCCAGATAGCTACATGGGTCTGATCTCAGTTCAGCATCAACACATAGTAAAAGCCTCTGCAATATATATCATTGCAAGAAAGACCTCAAAGGTACATTTATGAAAAACAAAAAAACACAAGTTAAAACTTGCTAATGCTTGTATTTATGAAAATAGATGGTGTACTACCGAAACATCATCAAGCATAGTTTTTTGTTTACATAAACGTCAGAGCAAGCATTCACTATCTCTAACTTTAATTTCCACCTTCAGATCATGATTTCAAGCTATTTGCTATTGTCAGTGAAGGACAGGAATAAGAAAATAGATCTAAACACAAACTCTGAGCATTTATGAAACAGTTTCTATTCAGCTTGCAAGCATGAATCTTTTAGACACGTAATGTCTTCAAACTCAGCATAGCAAGCCAGATAGCTACATGGGTCTGATCTCAGTTCAGCATCAACACATAGTAAAAGCCTCTGCAATATATATCATTGCAAGAAAGACCTCAAAGGTACATTTATGAAAAACAAAAAAACACAAGTTAAAACTTGCTAATGCTTGTATTTATGACAATAGATGGCGTTCTACCAAAAACACCATCAAGCGTAGTTTTTTATTTACATAAACGTCAGAGCAAGCATTCACTATCTCTAACTTTAATTTCCACCTTCAGATCATGATTTCAAGCTATTTGCTATCATCAGTGAAGGACAGGAATAAGAAAATTGATCTAAACACAAACTCTGAGCGTTTATGAAACAGTTTCTATTCAGCTTGCAAGTGTGAATCTTTTAGAAACATAAGGTCTTCAAACTCAGCATAGCAAGCCAGATATCTACATGGGTCTGATCTTAGTTCAGCATCACCACATATATATATATGAGCACTTATTGCTTATATATGTAGAGATGATAATCTGGACCAACTGATCATTGCTGGTTTACCATAAAATACTTATGCTGGTGATTATTTATCTTTTCGACATATATGGATTCAAGTGTATCAGTGTTATGAGATAAGAGTGGAGAGTGGTAGATGGTGTGAAATTCTGTGTCTGTATACTCTATATATTACATATATTGATACAGGTATATAATAAGCCTGTTTTTCAGTTAATACCTATCTAAGAAAGATCAAACAAAAAGTCTTTAGTAACTCAACTTGCAAATTTAGATAAAAGTTTATTAGAAATCAATTAAATGCTAACAAAAAGAAACAGCATATCCTGAAAAAATGGAGACAGAAAAATATGAGAAAATATCAACAATAAAATTTATTAAAAATGAAAACAAAATAAATTGTTTGAATATATATATATTTTTACAAATATTTTAGATTCGACAAGGGAAAATAATAATAAAGACGAAACTATTGTTTAAAATAATAGAATAATCAATGAAAGGTAAAATCCAATTTTTTTTTTCAGGTGAATGAAAACACCTGTTAATATCAATTATTAAAAGTTCTTTTAATAGCTTTTTTAAAAAAATTACCATCTATTCTATAAATTTATTAAAAAAAAAATATTGGGTTTTTTTTGGGAAAAACGTAGAAATATTAATTTATTTTTTCATTAATAAACATTTTTGATTTGTTTTAAATTACATTTATTAATTTAATCCTTTATTATATTCGAGTATTTTTTGCCTTTTTTTTTATTTCAAGTTTGTCATTAAATAATAATATAAGTAATTGGTAAATTATTTACTTTTTCATTTATTTATTTACTTATTTTTGCTAGTTTGACTCATTGTAATTATCATAAGTATTCAATTACCTCTATTATGACAATATGTGCATTTTTAAATTTGTGTATATCTGATCTGTTATATGTGATTATTCCAATGAGATCTAGAATATGGATTAACCTTCTGTATTTTTTTAGAGTGTAAATAAACTTTATTTTTGAAAAGGAAGACAGTACAAATAGCCATATGTCTGCTTAAAAACCAATTCTTATCATAATAAGGTGCGAATAATTGGATTCTAATTGCCGGCGATAGTTAGTGAAGACAATAAAAGTCTACCCATAAATGCTGTCCGTAAACATCTATTAAACCATTTTTGATATTTTCATTAATAAAAAAGTAAAAAATAAAATTGTTGTCTTGCGTTGTTAGCCGAGAGGTATCGCAGCCGCCATACAAACAAGTAGTTGGTTGCAGACGGGTGTGGGTTCGCGTCCCGGCAGATGCTATGACATATGAAAAAAAAAAATTGTTATCACATAAATAAAGACAAAACAATTTGAAGCTGTACTGTTTTTTTTTTTTAAGATATAAGACTAGTATTAATGCAAAACTAGTAAGACGGAATAATTAATTAATTCTCAAGCACTACGTGCCAGCATTCCGTACTTGCACACAATTTTTATTAGCTTTTAATTATAAATATATGTTTTGGATTTGTGTGTACTTGCTTAACAATTTAGTATTGCTATATGCATGAAAGTTGTCCGATAACGAATATTTTTGTAGTACAATTTTCACTACATGTCTAGTTTTCACTATATTTATTGGGTGTGAAATTTGATACCAGGGTAATATTATTTGTGTAACAAATTGAAACTTGTACTAAACTTTAATCATAAGGTAAATGTTATTTTTCATTGTAAAATATTTATGTACTTAATGATTTTAGTTTTTTTAGTAGGCCATTGCCAAAATGTCAGAGCATACAATTCCTTCAAAAATTAAGTTGTTGAATCCTCCATTAAAATTTAGAAAGGGTGCAAATAATTTTTTAGATTGTAATTATGAGCTAACTAATGCTTAGAAAAGATTTGCAATATAACAACTCTGACTTGGCAACTTCAGAATTTGATGATGATGAACAAGATAAAACAAATTATATTTTAAAAGAAAAATGATGAAATAAAAAGATTAAATGTTTATATTATTTATCAACACTACAAAATGAAAAAAAAAAAAAAAAATGTTGATTGGAGTTTGAAAACAACTGGCCAAAAGTTTATCAATATATCAAGGAAAACAAGATAAGAAATATTAATTCTAGTAATCTGGCATTTCATTTAAAGATTTAATTAGTGTTGCTGTATAATAAAAAGAGCAAAAATGAGCATTGGGTAAGAATGTACAGGTGAAAAAAAACATGTTATTACTGTCCTAAGAAGTATTTTATGCTTGTTAAAAATGTGATAAACTATCTAACCTGCAACATTTTAAAAAGTTGAACAAATAATGTGTAACAAATAATAAACAATAATAGTTTCATTTTTAAATAATATTGTACATTTACATATATTTCTTTTTATGAAACATGAAGAATTATTTCATATTTATTAATATAATTATATTTAATATTTAAAATGGTTATTTTATTGAATGCTAACTAATAAATTTATTGGTTACTTGTACATAATAATAGTGTAATTATTATATGTCTTTAGCAGTTGAGGATTGAGAAAGACAATGTTAACAGAAAATATTCCTAACCTTATGTTGGATTTTAGGGTACATTTAAATCAAAACTTGCAAACTATTTTAAATAACAGTTTTAAAATGTGATGCAGACTAAAATAGATAAGACTATTTATAGTCTATTAAGATATGCAAGAGAGATTATATTGCAATAAAGCTGCATTTTTTCAGAATCCTTTTTAATAAAGCATAACACTATATTAAGAAAAGAAGAAATATGAGCATTTTAAAAAGTAAAATATGATATTTAGTCTATGAAGAAAATAAAAGTTCAATAATTAATGGCATTAGATGCCAAGAAAAGAAATAGAAAACTTGTTGGCAAAAGTATATACAAAATAACTAAATGATAAAGATGTATTAAATGATTTCTAGAAAGCAGTACTAATATTAATATTTAGAAAAAGGTTTAACGATATATTAGAAATTAAGTTCTATCAATCTTCTAACTGTTCAATATAAAATCTTTACTAATACAATTATAACTCAAACTACTGAGAACTTGTCAAGCATTGGTGGCCTAGTGGTAAGCATAGCTGCCATCCAAGCAGGTGGCTCGGGTTCGCTTCCCGGGCAATGCATTTGACATATGAAAAAAAAATTACTGAGAACCTTAGATTCTAATAACACACAAAAAAAGCATGATTTAAAGGTTGATTTATTACAAATGAATCATTATCATTTATTGAAAGAAGATTAAAAAGAATTAATGAATATTAGTTATTATTTTTTGGATTTTTAGATTATGAAAAAGCATTTGATTCTATAAGCAATTCTATGTGATTAAAGCATTAGGTTATCAAGATATAGATCCAGGATATTTTCATATTCTAAAAAATATTTTCAAATAACAATATGGGTGATTGTATTACATGGGGATACTAAGGAAATGAAGAAGAAAAATATATTACAACTTGATTGCATATCTCCAATACTTTTATAGTAATTTTGAAAAAAAGTACTTTTTTAAATTAAATTAATAGAATGAAAGTAAATAATGATTGTGTAAGTTTTCTAGATTTTATGTTGAAAATAGAGTTGTTTTTTTTTTTTTATAAATTATGATTGAAAACATCACAGAATGTTGTAAGAGTTTTAGATGAAAGTAAGAAAGTAGGGCTAAAGTTAATTATTAAAAAAGACTAATGTAATATTCAATAATTTTTTGAAAAAAAAAAATAAACATTAATTAAAATGAATTAGAAGAAGTTAACATTTACAGATATTTTGGTTAGATTATTAAAACAGATGAGAGCATGGTGGAAAAAATTAGTCATAAAATTAAACTTAGATGGAATATTTTGATTAGAAATAAATTGATATAGGGTATTTGAACCCAGAATTTCAAGCTCCTCTCAGTTATCCAATCTATCTCATGGAGTCAACAAATATGATCACACATAAGTGAAAAAAACACATAATCACCAATATATATATATATATATTATGCAGAACTAGCAGAAGTTCATCTAGAGAAACACACACACATATATATATATATATTGTAACCTTTTCCCTGGTCTAACTGGTCATAAACGAATCATGCCGCACGTTTTTGGGACTAAATTCTCCTATGCAACCTATCATACTCTCATTATCAAGAATATAAGCATAAGGAAATAAAAATGTAAAACTAATGAAATGATTCCTGTATTGAATAAAACTAGCATGAAACTACAGATCTAAAGAAGATCACAAGGTGATTAATAAAGATAATAACTTCTGGTCAAACCAGCTTTGACATCCACACAAACAAAATGTGATGAGTTAAATTTGATATTCAGCAAACTAATAAATAACTAATAATTATATCTCTGGAATGATTATGAAATTAAACTTATAAATGAAATGATAAGTAAATTATGATGTAGATTACAAATGGATGATGAAAATAAGTAATAATTAAATAGTAGAATGAAATGAGTCTAAGAATGAAGAGAAAAGAACGAAGATGTATGAGAATAATGAATGATTAAGATGATGATAGAATAAGAGTTAATGAATAGTTAAGATGATAAAAAAATAAAAGTTAATTTATGATTAATCAATTATGATAATGAATTAATGTCAAATGAGAATGAATAAATAAAAGAACGATTAAGATGAAATTGAAGAACAATGTTAATGATGGAGACTGAAATCTTAAACTATAAACTAATATGGTATTAAATGGTAAAAAGATAAGTTAAATACAAATAGGGATTTCAAGCTTGACACAACCAGAATATTTATCATGAATTTAAAACAAGCTATACTTTTTACAACAAAAGAAGTAATTTACCTTAAAGTTTGGTTGACTTTCATAAAACAGTGAAAGTAATCTATTTCAAGTCCAACTATAATAATTAACTAGATATAAAATTTATTACAAAATTAAATTCTACCTTGAAACTTAACAACTAATTCTTCTCAGGGTTCAAACACTCAAAATTGTTATATAACATATATTTGGGTCAGTGAGAGGGATTTTGCCACTACCCAAACATAATGCACAAAACAGCTCTCAATATAAACTCAAATTAAAAACTATATTTAGCAGTTACACATAAACTTGATGAATTCAATAACTCTTATAACTTTAATATTAAAGAAATAGGAATAACTTTCTAATAAATAAACACAATAATTTACCAAATTCCTTTTCTCAAATAATTATAAACCATGTGATCAAGATCAGTGAATGATAGCTCTGTGAGTTCAACTAAACAAATTAAATCAATATTATATTTATTTTTTAATCTATTACCTAAAATAATCTGTACTCTAAGTTATTAACATTTTGATTATTGTGTGATAATGCATTAGATGTACTAATAAATTATAAGGCTTAACAAAATTGTTATTATGATATAGCATAATATGGTTAATAGTACTATATTGGTCGATGATGATTTCAATTTATAATCTTCTGATAGGTCGATAGCAATAACAATAATAATGTATATATGTGGTAATTAGCAATAAGACTACAGGCAAGTAAATAAATTTTTAAACACAACAAACGTTATTTACAATATTTACAAATTTTAATTCAAAGACATGGCATGAAATGAAACCAATATATTAAATTAAACTCAGGGATGGAAAAATACTCAGTATCCCATTGACAATATTCTTAGGCAATACCACCAGCTTATACAATGATATTCAGTATCATTTATTACTATTTAGCCTATTTTAAAGAATAAGATAATGAAACCTTATTGAAACTAAACTAGCACTTAAATTACAAAAATAACAGTGTATTTAGGACCTTATGGTATGCACAAATTTTAAATTGAGAATTCAAAAATTATAACGTAGTGTATTATACCAAATCCATTTCTTTTATCAGAATATAATAAGGGCAATTATCATATTCTGTGCAATTAATAACTGATTAAAATTTGAAAGGAATAGGTTTGGTACATTAAAGTAGGAACATACATCAAAAGTCAACTACACATATATATCACTAAAACAATACCTATGTCCACAACCTAATTATTGAATACTTAACTGATCTTACTGATCCATTGTCAAATCATTAATGAATAAAGATAAAGTGCTCACATGCATCTCTTGCTCTTACATCTTTAAATTCCACAATCATTAATAGATCTTGGTTTGGTCTGTCTATAACTGATGATGATCATGCAACATCATAAACACTATTTTAATTAGGCAAACACTATAACTAGATTAGTGTTTCTTAATCTAACATTATTTTATCCTTGCCAGATAATTTTTGAACTACTATACTTCACCATACACAGTGGAAAAACTAACTCTATATCATCATGAGGGATTTAACCCTAAAAGGGACGCTCTATAAAACAACATGATAGTTGTATAATAATATGGCTAATTCTACTACCTCTCTATGGGTTTACACATGTGGGCTTTACCTCATCATGAAAAAACAGAATTCAGACCATGGATATCCTTTCTTTTAGGATTATTTATGCTAACAAGCATTAATTATTACTCAGCCTCTACCAAATTACCCTCTCATGTGACCAGAAATGGGTGGTTCTCCATCAGCCCATGCTTAATATTAATATTAATCTATTGGATGCCATCTATTGACACATCCTCTCAGCTAAAAACTGTCACAAATCATTCTCAATATTATAGCAAAGTAAAACACTATCAACAACAGTGGAGACATACATATTCTATTTCACAATGCAGAACCATTAATGTATCAATAGACAAACCAAAATATATATGCCAAATGATCATTAATTATTTTAAAATAAAAATTATACTTTTTTTAGAGAGAGCACAACACATTTAAGCAATAACGACCAATCTGCATTTGTATTCAAAGTGGACAAGTTCATTTCTATGTAAAATTAAGAAATGAAAAAGGTTTAGATCAATTTTTTCTTTTATATAAGTAAATAATTGGGTCTTTAGTATACCCTTGACAAAAATGTCCGTATGTTAATCCTTTAATAAAATACACTAAAATCGGTTTTAAACTTCAAGAGATAAATATTTTTCTCTCTCTTCAGATCAATGAAATTAAGATTATGTTTTTCCTTACTTGGGAAAATAAAATGTAATATATATATATATATATATATATATTATACATTTTCTTTTTTAACTCAATATATATATATTATGACCTCTCTATACAGTACTGGGCCCCTGGGCCGTCACAATCTGCATTTTACTTATGTTGTATTTACGTGTATATGTGTACTCCACTTCCACCCAAAATAAATAATATAATATAGTGAAAATCGCCTCACCGGGTTCTAGCTCTAATAATTAATGAGATATTCAATTAAATGCTTTACTAGCCCAGGTTTCTTAAAGTTAACTTAAGTTCCGTTTTAGACTAACTCAAATAACTATTCTATAATTCATGAGACTAGAAGTGGAAATAAAGAGGTGACAAAGTAGATTACATTGAGATCATATCCCATTGGATACCACCTCAATGGCATAAGAACACTACCCCCCCTTATACTACTATTACATATAATAACTACATAGCATTCTTATGACTTCTGCAACTTCTAATCACTAAGACTCATTTAACAATTAAAGTATTAATCTTTTATCTATAATAACAATAATAGTAATTATCTAGCTCAAATGAAATAATCTCAGGTTCTTAAATTTATTCAAGGTTAAATTAAAATAAGGTAGCAAAATATGATAAGGGATTTTGTGTCATAATTTACTACTCTGAAATTAGATTAATAATAAAAACAATAATAATAATAATCACAATCTTCATTGTTTAATCTAACTAGTACAGCTTTCTTTTATCGCAAATTTATAACAGTAATAAATTAGTTAATAATCTAATATCCTCCTTTTTTATCTTTAAGTAATAAAATAAATTAGTAAGTGGCAGTGTTTAGATAATCTGATAAATGAAGCAAGTGACAACTAATAGCATACAATTTAGCAAATTATTATGACAATGGATTTATGACCAATAACGCAATGCAATTTTATAATTATTCAATTACAAAAACATCAATAAATATTTAAGATTAAATATACTTTTCTATTTATATTTTGTGCAAACAATTATATACTTAGTTTAATGACGGTAAACATATCCTATGAATTGATGCAATGATATAGAGAAAACAAAACTCAGACACAAGTTTTAATAAACAAATTTTAGAATTTTACTAACAACAATCAAAATTAAGATAAAACAAACAAATCTATTTACATTTATTTACAAGGGATATCCTCCTTTCTTTTAACACTACAATAGTTGAATTATACATTTTTAGATTTCTTTTATAGTTAACTTAAATTATTATACCTTTTGTAAGTTATTTATTTATTTCTCATTAAGTTTATTATATTACTTATTTTAACTATTTTATGGGTAATACTATTCTTTACCTTTTAATATTAAAGTTACCGTATTATAAATTATATATGTGGATAAACATCATTTATAAACATTATAAATTTACAATCAATATGGTTTTTCCTCTTAAAAAAAATTACATTTTCTTGTAACTCTATATAAGTCACTCTGCATATTGTTCAAATATTATTACTACATATTACGTTTGTTATCTAATGCTCGTAAACTCTAATACATTTATTCCATAAGCCATACTCATGTATAATGCCATAACACGGGTTTAATTATCACCTGTTTCAGTTTCACATGTATTATAATTATCGAATGTTATTATATTTCTCTAAATATGCAATACTTATATTTTTAAATATAATCAAACAATAAGAAAACGTTAAATCATCTTTAATATTTTTGTATATTTCTATTTGGGTATATTTTTATCAAATTATAGTTCATTTCTTAAAAATTAAAATAATTCTCTGACTCCTTCCTTTCTTAGGATATCTGCATCTTTCTTTCAATAATTATACTCTACTCTTTGTTAATACTTAACTATTCTTATTTCAAATAACAGCATGACATACATTCTAAAAATATCTATTGTTTTTTTTCAATAGACTTATCAAATAACGATGTAGTTGCAAGAAATACAGATAAAGATAGCGAAAAATGTATAGGATATTGGGAAGATAGATAGATCACTTATCAAAATATATACTTCAAAATGTATGGAACAGTGTGAATAGGGCCGACATTCATTGTCTAATAACCCTGGCAATAAGCATGATGTGGCAGCTATTTACTCAGCTTCACCAAACATCTAATAAGATTCACAAGAAAGATAAAAATAACACTGTCCATGACAACATGTGTAACAGTTGTAGGGCTTTGTTAACTACACTGATTACCATCTAAAACTACTTATTAATTCATTCCCTGTAGCATCCTAGTTTTTTAATACATCCTCTTGGTTTCCGAATCTCCACGTACTACCAAGTCACTACCCAAACTATCTCTCAAGATTTTCACTGTATCCAACATCGATAAAACTAACTACCTTTTAAAACAATAAACAAAATTCACTAATATAAAACATTTTCCTATTCTATAAGAACAATTTGTCTTGCTTTATTACACTGTAGGTTCAACATCTACGTTTTGTTAAAATACCACTTAAATATCCTAATCGGAAAAATTAACAGAAAATATGACATAACCATCGGTTATATTGAACTATATTAATAACACATAAAATGATTATCGTATGCATATTTTTAAAAAATCTAATTATATCTCAAAGTGTTTTAGAGTGTTGTTTTTCAAAATGCGTTTTACAATAATTATAACAATAAAACTTTTGCATTACATTCATTCGATTCATAGCTTATCTAAATAAATAAAACATACATTATATCATTAATAACCATAAAATGTACCAAAATAATCTTTACCTTCCTATTAGAGTTCGTAGTAGGTTTCTTTCTCCTCGAGCATCGCAAACATACAAAATTTCCACACACATACAATTTTATTTGAACATTCAAAATCACAACATATTATTTTATATAATGTTATATTGCGAATTAATGTATTTGTTTCCCTATCGCTATCTAAACTTAATGTTTAACTTAGATTAATAAAGAAAATAATTTAAACCATAATCACATATTTTTCTGGCGGTAAATCTTGGTTAGTCCCATAATATTTATTATTTCTTCTTTTGTCTGAATGTTCTCCTTTCTGATTATTAAAGTTTTAAATAAATTAGTTCATTTAGTAAACTGTTTAGACAATCTTTAGTTTCAATGTTTAATTCAAAATTATTAAAAAACATTTATTTAGTTATCCCATGAAGTTTTTAATGTTCGGGCGAATATTACCTCGGCGCGTTGATGCATCTTTATTTCTAGCAGAACTACAAGTATTTAATCATTACGGTACCAATTGCGTTTTTCCATGGATCCAATATTTTATATTTATTTCTCTGTAAAATATTTTTTTCTTCTTTAGGCAAGTATTTTCTTTGATAATTTCACTTTCATTCATTATTAATTTATATACAACATTTTCGATCTTTAACTATTTCTGGAATATTTGCTCAGGTCATCTTAAAGAAAGCAATTCATAAAATTTCTTTTTGTCCATTTATTCTTATACGAATAATATTTGTTTTTATTTCCCATTATATTCATTAACTTTGCGCACAATGTCCTTTCATTAATTTTACGCACTAAAGCAGTTTTCATAGTAATACGCTATACAAACTATATCAACGAACAACATTAACATTTTTTGAATATTATAAAATTTATAACTTGGTTTTCAGAATCTATCCATTTTTTATTGAAAAATCAGATTATATTTTAATAGAATCCACTGGCAGGTTACTGTGGAGTTAGTGAAACATTATTATGAGAACTTTTTCAAAATTTTATTCTTAGATTATCTTCGGAAGATTTTAAATTGTCAGTTAGTTTCTTTCAAAGATATTTATTAAAGTTATAATAAAATTGACTAATAAATTGAAGAAAGAAAGAAATTTTAAAGAGCTTAAAATTTTACCTCTGCTCTGGAGTCAACACATTTTTGTTCTCCTCGTTTATACAATTAATTGGCGCGATTTTTGTTGTCTGCCAAGATCTATCTTTTTATTGGTCAATCCTTACTTTGGTTTATAGACAATTTCTAAAGTTTTAAAATCATGATGTAATAGACTTAAATATTAACCTATTATTATTTTAAATTAATTATTATCTATTACAATTTAACTACTTTTAAATAATTTTGAAACAATAATTAATAAAGATGTATAATACTTATTTTTTATTATAATGTGTGACAATTCCATCCAGTTCTATAATATACTATTTAAATATTTTAATTATTTGTATTAATTTAAACTGGTGCTTATACATAAAATATTCCAGACAGTCATGTAGACATTTCCGGTGTTTAGTCTAGTTTTATCTGTTTTAATATATTGGCTACTTATATTATTTAAAATGATTATATAAAATTTTGAAAAATAATTTAGAAAAATATAGAACTAGATGCAATCCTCACCATCACAATACTTATTATTAAATATATTATATTAACCTTTTATTGCCCATTTATAATTTATAATATTAAATACTATATAATATTAATTTTAAAATTTTTTAGTAATTGACCATTTATAAACATCATTGACCTATAGAAAAGGGCACAATATATATCATACCACAATAAAACACGTATGTTTAAAAACAAAATTCCCAAATAACACATGACGTAAGTAATATACATAGCACAGCAATAATGAAAAAAATAAAAGAACATTTTCTTCCATTAAATTTTTATCCTCTTCATCCAAGTTATTTCATCCTTGTGAGTTAAAATGATAAGAACTGATATTATGATGAGCAAACATTCCACATAATGCATATATATTTTATTATCCTGTTTGATGCTAATATAATAAGGCAATATTCAATACTTCTCCAAAGCCAAAAAAAAAAAAATAATGGTTTCTGTACCGATAATTAATAAGACAATTAAAATTCACACTTCCAATTGTAGCATACTTAAAAGAATAGGTTTATCTACTTTTCTCTAGATAATTTTCCTGAATAACTTTATAGGTTATTATAATCTGCAAAACAAACTTTTTAAAGACATTTATTGATTTATTCGTTATTAACTAAAATCAGTTTATTTACGTTTTAATCCAGATAATTTTCCTTGAAAATTACTTGATAATTTTATTCCAATTAATATCTTCAACTTGTTTTTTTTTTTTTTTTTTAAAATAATTTATTGATTCTGTTCTTTCTTCCTGCGGCAATATGTAACAATCTTTAAACAGTCTGGGCATTTTTAAACCATTTTTAAAATCTTACTTATACGCATTGCACGGAAAACTTTTATAAGTAAATAATTATTTTGTTCCATTTTTATTAGCAAAGCATATGATTAGTAATATTAAACAGAATTTATCCAATTATAAATATGATATCCTCAACACTTTAATGAATCTGTAATTTTTTATTTGTAATATTACACAAGTTTGGTGCTAAGGAAAATTAGCAGATGAGTGTTTATTTTTTAATAAAGAATTGAAAATAAAATCACTTGCAATTATCTTTTAACTTTATTAAAATTATATGATACAAAATGACTTTTGATTTTATTTATAATATCTTCTGAAATCCTTCTTTAAAATTATTTTGAATGATTTTCTTGAAATTATGATTTTCTTGAAATTATGATTTTCAAACGAACATCTGTTCTGCTTTAAGTTTACTAGTGGTGTGAAAATACAAACATTATCAGCTCTTTAGTTTAATTATAAATAATTTGTGCATCATTTTTAAAGATAAGATTTTAAACATATGAACAAAATTAAAGCAAAAGCTTACTTTTTCTTGAATTTTTCTGGGTGTGAAGCAAAATTTTTGGGAGACAGTTATGATGCACAAGGTTTCCATTTTCCCTTCAATATAGCTTTTAAGAACTATCAATCAATGAAAAAGGTGTTTAAAACGATAGCAAGGTTTGAAGATTTTTTACTCCATGTTTTTAGATAGCAGTATATTATAATCCCATTTAATTAGATACCAAAATTTTCTGATTTTTAGTTTTTTTCCTCCTTATTTTAGAAGATCAGAGTTAAAGTATGTGGTTGTTTAGTTCTTTTTTCTTAATCAACCCCCCTACAACTTTGTTTAGATAATATATATTTTTATCTCAATGCACTGTGGGAGCAATTAAACCAATAATCTTGCTGTGAATATATTAATATTACCCCTTCTGGCTTCATTTTTAATAACTACCCATAATTATTCAAGACAGCTTTAGATTCACTACATAAAAAATATGCTTAAGTAATTGACTATAACCATTTATTTTACAAGTTTTAATAAATTTAATTTATTTTAATTGCTATTCAACAATAATAAAATAGCAATATATTTATATCCCAATTAATAACAATATTTTTAAAATGTTATTTTATCCCTAGTTTCAAACATACATTGGGTTTGAAATCTCATCTCCACTCAAGCAATTTTTTAGTGCATCCAAAACAGTCTTTATTTAAAGCCACTTATTAAGATTTTCATGCCAGATATATTATTATGATTTAAAATTTTGGATTATTTAATACAGGGACCTAAATAAAAGGTCACAATATATATATATATATATAGTCAGTGCTTAGTTTATATTAAGATAGAAAATTATCAAACTCTAATAACAGACTGCAATCTACTCGACCCTCCAACTCATTAACCACCCATGCTATTGAAAAACTAACAATGGAATACCCAAATCCTTTGATGATGCCACTATTATTGTTATGCCCACATTGAATTTAAATCACTCTGACCCCTCATGTATTGTCCATTTATATACACAGAAGAAGGATAAGCAAAATACAGTCTGAATCTGTAATAATTAAATACAGGTATATTTTATATCCCTGGAATTTAAATAATATAAGGGATTTGAACCCATACATTCAAGCTACCCACAGCTAATCAAAATATCTCATATAACTGATACACAGGATCAAACACATGTGAATAAGATAAATAATATTTAATATACATGTTTCTTGCTGGACCATTACTCATCAATTGTTCTACATCATCATCTCCCACATATACATATAATCAGTGCTCAGTTTATTTTAAGATAGCAAAACTTTAAACATTAATGGATAAGCTTCAATCTATTCCACCCTCCAATTCTCCAGCCCTTCATACCATTAAATATCTGATGATGGAACACCCAAATCTCTTGATGATGCCACTATTATTTTCAAGACTATGTTGACTTTGTCACTCTGACTCCTTATCAAGAGATTTGAGTATTCCATAATCAGATTTTTAGTTATATGAATGGCTGAAGAGGTGCAGGGTGGAGTAGTTTGAAGTTTGTCTTTTAAAGTTTGAAGCTTTGCAATCTTACTATTCACCAAGCACTGATTAGAAAGGTGTGTGGGAGATGATGATCTGGACCAACTGATGAGTGCTGTTTTGGCATGAAGATAATTTATCTTTTTCATATGTGTGTGGATATGTGTATTAGTTATATGAGATAGATTAGATAGCTGAGTAGATCTTGAAAGTCTGAATTTAAATCTAAAATCTAGGGATATAAAGTCTACCTGTATTTAATTATTACAAATAACTTAAATATTAAAAGAAAATATACCTATGTGTTTGAAAATGAATCTTTTTACTATATATATTTTATAAGATTTTACTCATAAATCTAGATTGAAACACATATCAAAAGTACAAGACGGTATTGTATGTCAATTGATTTAAAAGTTCTAAAATAAGTCAACATGTAGAATGGTTAAATGAAATAAAGAATTTTATTAGTGTATTGTGGAGAAGAGAAACGCTAAAGATCAGTGAAACTAAATTATGAAAGTTCGTTCTGCTATGTATTAGTTTATAGTTGAAAATAATGATAAAGATAATGTTTATTATTAAGCAGAGTATTGAATATGTAAGCTAATCAAAAATATAATGCTAAACTAATGATTATAATAAATTAAACAATATCTAATCTTTAAAACTTTTTGAGGATTAATAAATCAAGATGTCTTATTTAATAATATAAAATAATAAAAACATGCACAACATTATAATGGAATCAAATAAACAATTTACTAAAATTTAATATATAAATTCATTCAGAAATGTTATTTAGTTTACAAAATTGATATTAGAAAATCTTAAAAAAATGAATTCCTTTTTTATCTCCTTGTTAAAGTTTTAACATTTTAATTATAAATTTTTATATAAGCATAGTATTTACATTCGAATATCAGCCTTTCAAGCCAATTGTGCAAACGCTTTGCGAGTGTTAATAATAAATGAATACTTTCTCACCAATACAAGATATAGCATTTATGCAGGAATAAAAGAAATTTTAAAAAATTGTATTGTCTTAAAAGAAAAGATTATTATATGTGTGCATCAGAAACAGTTTTCTATAAATTTCAAACAAAAATACTGCATAACACTATATTAGCGATGATAAATAAAATAGAAAATTATATACCATTAGAATAATAACTAAAAGTCAAATTTATATTAGAATTCTTTCATATACATGGTTTAGTCTATTAAATAGACTTTCTCAAATAGAAAACTAGATGCTAACATGCATATATATATATATAACAGAAACACCCATCTCATAAATCACTTCAAAAATGATTCTCATTTAATATCAAATGATGTTTTCATGAGATTGAAAGCCTCTGATTCAAAAAGATTAATCATCAGATTTTTTTCTTTACTCTTTTTATTTCATTTATTTTATAAAAGATAACTCTATGCATTGTCAAATAATATGGCTTGTATTTAGTTTATGAAAATAAAAATCTGAGTTATGATACTTTTTAACTCTATTTTTAAGAACTTAATTTACTTTGACCTATATAAATTTTATGACAATTGCAATAATGTTATAAATTATACAAAGAATACATTTACTATCCATTCATTGCTTTGAACAGTTTAATAATGAATATAAATCAATATTTTTTTCTATTCAACTTTCATAATACCCAATATTCTTAGAAACCAATCTATAAATTAATAACTTAAATGGTAAAGAAATAAACACTTATATTTACCCTAACATTTAAATTGTTCATAATATCATACCTGTAGATAGTCTAAAATGATTAATATTTTATTCCTATAATAAAAATTTAATAAAAATACTTTCTTATGAGCAAAAATTGAACAAGATTAAGACCATATTATATTTCTTAAATGTTTATGCTTATTAAAATGTTTATAAAATAAAGTATTATAACACTTAGGTCTAAAAAAATTAATTTAAAATACAAATGTATCCCATTCAATAGTAAAATTAATATTCATCTGGGGATATTGGATGAGTAGACACTAGATAGGGAATTTATGCACAAGCCTTCTGGCATCCATTGATTACTCTGGTTTGCACTGAATGGCACTACTGTATAGAGAGTTTTACCTGTTTAATAACAGTTATAAGCAAGCATAAGAAAATGGTGATCATGTGATGATGTAAAAGGAATGAAAAATATATTTACCATTGAACATGTTGTCGTTAAACAAAATTTAAATCTTGTAACTAGCTTTTGATGAATTTGTTTTAGCAAATATATGTTGAGCACAGCAATGAGTGTGAATTACAGAAAATGGTATTACTAACTACTATTTTTGGATGAATTACTTAAAATATTCATAAACTTAGTGAATAATAATATTTGCAAAAAATCATGATGTGAAATTTTTTTAACTTTTCTCTTGGCAAAGTCTTATCAATATAATTATTCTAAGGTCTTAAATTTAAAAATACCTCTCATGATTATTATTAGTTTTATTATTTTGTATATTATACATTTTAATAGTTGCTAGTATATAAATGTCAATTTTATTTATTTATTGTTAGTATATTATTAACTTATTTTTTATAGTTCCATTTAATTTGTAATTGTTTATCAAACTCATTCCAAACATTATCTATTAACATATCTTATGCTATTAATATCTACAACTCTGAGATATCTTGCAATCCATTGGGGGTCATGTATTTGCAAATGATAATTGGGCATTAATAAGTTTTTTGAAAGTAAATTTTTTATATAGAAGATTTAACACCATATAGTTTTATTTTTGTTGTATTAACCAACTTTTTGCTAGTTACGGTTAAAAATGTGACCGCTTCCCGCCATTCAAATCCTGTCATTTTTAACATTACAGTAAAGATTTTGCAGTCATTTATAAAAAATCTGTAAGATGCTGCTCTCTCTTGAATTATTTTACAAGTAAAAAATCAATATATTCAAATTTTAGTTTTAACAATGGAAGAGGGCAGTCTATTCTCGGTGCTTATTGGTTAATAATCATAGAGGACAAAGAACCCAGTTTGTCAATAATTTTTATCTTTACAATTTCATTTGTTTCATTTTGAAAATGAAAACGAATGTTTTAGACCATTTTAAAAGTATTTTTTGACAAATTATAAATTATTTTGATAAAATATGCTAAAAATAAAATTATTTTAGAAAAATAGTTAAGACTTTAGCAAAAATTATTTACTTATCCACAACATAAAATTGGGAAAAAGAAATCACTGATGTCAGCAAAACTTTTTGGTTGGTGAGTAACGTTCATTTTAGATTTGCTGCTATCGAATATTTTTATAAATATAAATAAAAATTTATTTTTGAAAAAACTTTTGTTCACTTTCATAACCTGACAAATTATAAATCTACTTTTTACAAATGAAACTAAAGTGAATATAATATTAAAAGATGAATATATTTTGATGCTTGAGTTTGTGAATCGACGCTTGAGTTTGTGAATTGACCAACTAAAAGTTTAGACTTTTATCTTACTCAGCCAATAAAATAATCAGTAAAAATGAGATTAATTATCAAAAAAAAAAAATTTTTTTTTTTTTTTTTAAATTTTAAAAAAAGTTTTATTTTTTTTAATTAATTAAAACTAGAAAAAACACAAGTTAAGAATACTTTGGAAAAACTTTTGCTTAGTTTAACCTTCAGTATTAAGTTATAAATCATCATCATCATCACTACATAATCATCATCACTACATAATCATCATCACTACATACAGATGGTTAATATTATTTATATGGATGAATTTGATCATTTATATATATTTTTTCCTGAAGATTCATTACATTGGTATATTCAAACAAGTTGCTCACATCAACAAGTATTATCTCAATGGATTAGTAATTGCATATGTGAAGAATGACATCATTTATTGTACATTTGGTTTGTCAGAGTGAATACATTATGAGGATTGTGTAATTTGATCAAATCACTCTTAAATTTTAACACTACCATCAGATAATACTATTTGGGAATTATGCACATCTAGAGAGTATTTTATTTGCAAATATAATAATGTATTATGAAAAAATGTCTCTATTACTTTGTTAATAAAGTGTAAATTATATAATCAAATGATTTTTTCACACAAGAGTCATATGATGTCTATGCACTAGAAATAACCAAGATGAGCTGTAACCTAAAAATTATTAGCTCATACGCCCTATGACTGCATTAAATCACACAAGGTAAATAATCAAATGATTTATAAAATTACTGAAATATGAGCATTGGAGATAAAAAAAGATGAGCCATGGATTAAGGATTGGAAGCATTAATTTTAATCATAATTTAATTAAGAAATATCACAAATGTTTATTGGACTGGAACTAGATAATATTGTTATATAATTTATTGAAGTTGCTAAATCAGTACTCAATTTATGTTTACAAAAATGTTTATATATATGTGTGTGTTTAGTTCTAGCTATTAATTCACATTTTCCAACATAAATATTATATTTTTTAAAATCTGAGTAAAACAAACTATAACATTTAAAAGTATATAACAACAGACTCTAGAGTCCTGAAATACAGAAAAAATATTTTTTAATAAGTTCTGCTAATGTTATTTATTGAAAATTTTTATATCTATTCCACATTGTTATATTTCTGTAATTTTAATTTACATTTGTAACATTTTTTTCCCTTTTAAAAATGAAATATATTTATATTAAATCTGAGTAAAAAAAATTGCATTTATAATTATACAACATCTAAAATATGTAGTTCTAAGGCAGTATATATATATTTTTTCTTATATTGGATGTCTCTTATGTATGCATTTAGAGGAATCCTCCACTCCATCTCAAACAACAGATACACATGACCACATACACACAAAAAATATGTCATACCCAAGATGGATTTTGTGCAGAACCAGCACTCATTATTTGGGATAGATTATAATCTCCCACACATATATGCAATCAATGCTCGGTTTATGTTAAGATAATAATTCCTCAAACTTTAATGAACAGACTTCAATAAATACTTTAAGAGTTCCATGATCAGTTTTTCTATGAAATGGGTAGTTGAATAGATGAAAGAGTGAAAAGGTCGATGCCTATCCATTAAAGTTTGAGGAATTGCTATTTTATATATAAACCAAAAGTGTTTGTGTGTGGCGGAGGGGACATTATGAACTTGCTTAACTACGTAACTGACAAGAGCTGACTCTGCACGAAATAATTCTATTGGGGATCAAGTACTATTTTCGCGAGAGTATGGTCATGTGTATCGGTTGCTTGAGATGGAGGGATGATGAATAGACTGAAACACTTGAGTTAAAATTCATCTAATTATATATCTAACAACTAAAACTGAAAAAAATGTTGTATCCAACATTAATTCAAAACTTTATTTAATTAATAATTCTAGTGAAATTTTTATTGTACTGGAAATAAATATCAAGTAATATTGTAAATTCAACTATCAATCATTGCCGTACATAGATATGTGTCCATGTACACATATGCAACTCATGGAATTAAAAATATATTTTCAACCATATTTTCAAATAATATACAGCGTATTCATAATATACATAAAACTATTTCGCATAATATAGCTTTAACATTATAAATAAAACACGAAAAAATATACATTAGAAAATAATCAATGTATATATCTAAAACTATTAAAGTATGAATAACCTTTGCATTTTAGAGACAATAAAATAATAAGTCATTTATAGACAAAACATTTTATTTGTTGTTTTTTTTTTTTAACGAATATAATCAAAATGTTGTTGGTGTTGTAATATATGCATTTAGTTTATGTTAAAAAACAATAAGCAACCCCAAAAAAACCTCCTCCCCCCACCCCACAAAAAAAAAACCCTGTCTTATACAGAGAAACAAACACCCCAACACCCCCCCACAAAAATATATAAAAAATAATAATTATTAAAATATCAAAAACCAAAAAAAAATAAAAAAAACCAATAAACATTTTTTTCCTAAAAAAAAAAACATAACAGCATTATTACTTACTGATTAAAGAGAGTAGTCTAGACATAATTGTTTTACTTGATGATGGACCCCATTGAAAAAAAATGATTTGATGATAAGAAAAACATCTAGATAGTGAAATACAAAATTTTCATTTTTTTTCTTTCATCATTTTATAAAGTGTTTGCATCACTTACTTACAAAGTTCAGTAAACTCCAAAATGTTTTACAATGCCCTTGGAGCTTTTAATTTACGAGTGAAGAAAAAACATATAAACATATGTAATCTGGAGATATACGAGATAGACCCTTGTTGAAGAGGTATAACATTTTTCAACTATTTAATTTAATACACGCAAGTTTTATTGCATTTTACAAAAACTTCATAATTGTTTTTAAAAATTTAATTAAATATATGCAAGTCTAATCGCTTTCTACGTAAGATAAAGTGTTATAGAAATAATGTTAGCATTCGTAATTAGCAAAATATCTGATATATATTAAATGATAGATCAGCGAGTTCTAAAAAAAAGTGAAAAAAAACTTCCGATTTTATAATATTTGTTTTTAATCTTCTCTTGAAAATTGTTGTTAAATATTTAATAAATAAACAATTTTTTTAAATAATTGCATAGTTCTGTTTTCGAAAAAAAATGGTGAACTTATTTAGATATTTTAAAATATAACTAATTATTTCCCATATTATTAAATTATAAACTTGACTAAAAGCGAAATTTATAAATTTATCACATATTTTTTTTTTCTCTTACAATCATTATAGTAACCTTTTAAATACATAAATAATAGGTTTTGGTTCATTGCTCGGAAGATCGTAAAACATTTGACCGTCAGAAAGTGGTAGGCCACAGCAATGACCGATGTACCATAAGCTTCAAACTCTGCCATTATATTGTTGCACCACCATGCAATACTTGTTATGAACACTCATAATATAAAATATATAAAAAAATTTGCTATATCTATTTAATAGATGAACTTTGAAAACAAAATAAACACTCACTCGCAGGATCCTAATAATGCAAACAAATGGATAAATCTTCTTTTCATACATGTTGTGATATTTATATAACATCTGCTCTAACATATTCAACTTCAGTTTTCGAACCCCTTCTAATGTAAATCAGTTTATAAGCAACATCAAAGATACATGGCCTGTAGACCATGCCCATCAAATCATTTATAGAATTGACTGTAGTGATTCTGCTTGCAATACAGATTTTAATGGGGGGGGGTTATATTCTAACATTGCCACGGCACTGGCATAGCATAAGTACCTTTAGAAACACAAGCTCAAACATGCAGTACTTGTTACGAACAGTCATAACATAATGTATGTAGAAACTTCTGCTATATAACTATGAAAACAGAGAATTGGATGTATAGGCAACATTTCAATTTAGAACAAGGATAATTCAGATAGAAGAGCAAAGATTTTAATATTTTTGAAAAAAATAAGCATGATTTAGTTTGTAAGTTTTGTTGGACCAAAATTTAACAATGTATTTAAATACTGCATGAAGAATATAGTGACAAATTAAGTTATAGCAATAAATCATAACTGAAGTTGGTATTTTTATATTTAAAAAAAAAAAACAAATAAATAAAATAAGTGCAAATATTACAAGGAGAAGACTGTTAATCTGAAAACCCTGATACCATGGCTATTTTTTTAGATTCCAATAATAGATAACTTACTTGCTTATTCTATATTCACATTCTACAAAGATTAATAAAAACAAATATCACAATATTGTTAGGTATATTAATTTATTGGCATTTTTTTTAAATGTTTGAATGTAAGCCAAGTGATAGGTTCATAGATAATTCAGCTAACTATAATCAGTAAATGGGTATCTAAAATTAAATGTAAAAAAACCTGAACAAATCTTTACTACCTGGAATTGATAAATTAAGTAATGCCAACCTTCCCTATTACTGTTCTTTCATTAATGGTTTATGGAAAGAATATGGCCCTGCAGTGCACTATATATTAAAAAGGCTGTTTTATATTTCATTTCTATAACAAATAACTTAACATAAAATTTTCAATAGCAAGTTAAGTGAGCATAATCATTTACGGTCATTGGTAAATGCAGTGGCCATTCTCATTGCAAAAAAAGCAGCATTAGAAATATAAAGAATATAATTAAATATATGAATTTAACAATGAGTATATTAAACAATCTATAAAATAAAAATATATCTATTTATAGTTCATGCAGGATTTAGTCAGCTTATTTATTTTTACTTGATATGATATTTTTAAACTTTTTGCAATAAATATTTAAAAGAAAACAAGATTCCAATATCTCATCTTCTTGTAGCTCATAACCATGTTCTTATAATAATGTATTCAATATCTTACTTATTAAAACTGTCCATGGACATAATTATAATTTATTGCTCAGGAGTTCATAAACAAATTTGAGCACTATATGTTACAGAACTGGAATTGATCCTTACATCTTAAACTTCAGTGTTTGATAGTCTAGCAGTGCACTAAACAATGTAAATTTTTGAGATACATTTTTACAATCTAAATAAAGACCACTTTTCATATTAAACATTATTTACTTAAAATAACTATTATTATATAATTACTTTGTTTAGCCAATTCACCTATGTTCACTTAAAGCACTAAATATCACATGATCACCATCTCTTATACTACCTTATAATTGTTATTAAACAAGGCAAAACCCTCCATACAGTAGTGCCACTCCTCACTGATGAAGGCCACAAGCCCGAAACTAATCTGGGGATATTGGATGAGTAGGTAGTAGGTAAGGATTTTATGCACAAACCTTCTGGCATCCATTGATTACTCTGATTGGCATAGGGTGGCACTACCATATGGAGAGTTTTGTCTTGTTCACTTAAAGCAACAAAAATAGTTTATTAAATATTTCAATTTTATTTGGTTTAAAAGATGTTTTGAAAATATATACATTTGTTAAACAAATAAGCATATCTTGAAATCAAAGATACAAAAGATTGGCTTTACCACCCTAGAGACAGTCTGGTGCAGATCTTATAAAGAGGGTGGTCCAAATCAATTTGTGAAATTAACAAGAAATTTACATAATTATAAAAAAAAAAATTCAGGCAGCACTAGTTTTATTTTGAAAATATGGCATTAGCATTATATCAGGATTTAAACAATATTTAGATGTTATATTTCAGATCTTATCACAAACTCTCAATCCCAAGTTAATAAGTTTGATTATAAAATATCTGAATAATTAAATGATCTCCAGCAATGCTATTTAGAAGTATACACATGCATAAATAAAGTCTTAACTCTAAACAGCTACAACCAGTACATAATACTACAAGAAATTTAATATATATTAATTATATAGAATTTTTAAATTGAACTACTGTACATCTCAGTTCTTACCTATGTATGTCTGTATTTTGTAACTTAATTTTTTCTTGTATAAATTAAGTTTTATGCCACTCTTATTGGGGTTCAACACTATCTTATTTATCTTGTAACTTCAACATAAATTTATTTCTCTCTATTTTTTTAAATTCATGATTATTTTCTTCAAATTTTTTATAATACTTATTGTAAATAATGTTTATAATAACAAAGATCAAATATATTTACTATAAAAATATATTTTTCTTTTTTTGAAAGATAGCAACCAAATGATTCAAATAGAAGCTAATTATTTTGAAATCTATTGTTATAATTTTTACAATATTAAATATCAACATTATAATATTTTTTGAGAGTAATGATTTTAACATATAAAATGAAATCTACTTTATTATAATAAATGATCATAAACAGAGTAATCAAATTATCCTAGTTAGATGTTATTCTAACAAAAGCAATGGTATTTTTTCCCATTTTTTTGCAATTTTGTGCTTACATTTCTTTATGCTTTTATACAAATATTACAATATTTATTACAAATAACATTTATAATAAAGAAATTCAAAACTGAAACCTAATTATATCATAAAATAATAATTTTTACTTGAAGTGGTATCAGGTACTGCTTGTAGTGTTTACATTATAAAATGTATTAGACACATTGCAGAATAAAGAATGTAGCAATATTATGAATTCAGATGTTGAACTTGTTTAGCTTTATTGATGCATATATCCATTTTTTTGAAGTGATTTCTCAAGATTATGACAATTTTGGTTCTAATATTATCAACTCTTTAGATATAATTAATGATTTTTGTACATTTTTTTTGCTCCAAACATGGTACTTTTACATGTTAAAATACATTATGATCAATTTGTTAAAAAAAAGGATTATCATTAAAAAATGAATAAATAAAAACATTGTGCCAACATGGATTATTAAGAAAATCAATATGCTGTATGTGTATATACATATATATTTAAATAAATATTTTCCATGGTTTGTAATTCTAATAAAGAACAGAAATAAGATTTGATCCATGTATACAAAGATAACCTTTGCCTTTTATGTTAGTGGTAAAGTGTATATATATATATTGAATTAAATATTTTCTATGGAGTGTTATTGTAATAAAAACAGAAATAAAAAGATTTTATCCATGTAAACAGAGATAATTTTTGCTCTTGATATTAAAAGTAAACTATCAATTTCATACTAATTGACAATCTCCCTTAGGGCTAAATAAGTTTTTTCCATTACCTATAATAACTCTTTTGTTGAAGTTATAGTAAAAGTAAAATGGCAGTCCCTTTTTACATCATATATTAGTCTGTTATTTCTATATAGGCAAGTTTGAAAAAAAAATGCACTTGAAAATGTTTTCCAGGTTGTTTAGAATTTCTTTATGATTTCTAATGTATGGTTAAACTACTCACTATTAATCAGTGAATAATTATATACTTATTTTTAATTGAAATATGATAATTCTAAATGAAATTGTTGATCAAGTACGAGTCAGTCAGTCTGATTACAAAAATGAAACAAAGTAACCTTCACCTCTGGTTGAAAAGTTAGCAAGCAATTAAATGGTCTGACCCCATTAGTTTATCTTTAAATAATTGTAACAAAGAGTTGAAGATAATGATGATTATTGAAGTATTATGGACTTCTGAAATAGGAATAAGTTTGTAAGCAAAATAATTGGCAAACAAATAGCTACACATATATGAATAAGTTGTTTTAAATTTTAATGTAAATATATAGATATGTAATATGAACAGCATTCACTGTTAATTATGAATTTGAATTAATAGTACCATAATTATAGTTTACTTTAGCTGGACATACTTTTTTTCTTTGGTGCATACATAGTAATCATCTTCCCATTGGATTAAGATTCGTTGTACTTACTATTGAGTGAAAGAAAACATAAATGATAAATAAAATGTCTGCATTTATTTCTAATTAATATTAATGGTTACAATAATATATTAATATTTATTTTATTTCCTCATTTCTATATCTAATAAAAATTTGCATATCTTTCTTCATCTGCATAACGAAGTTGTTTCTTTATAACCTAATATTGAGTGCACTTTCAGGGAAATAATTCAAATTTGCATATGGTTGTTCATCTGAATAACAAAATGGTTTCTTTCTTTCTTATAACCAAATAATGAATGCACTATCAGTGAAGATCACCATAATCATAAAGAGCTATGATTATAATGAACTTCACACTCAGCTTTAGATTATAAAGAAGAAACAACCCATTTTGTTATGCAGATGAACAATGTATGCAAATTTTAATAGTATATTAAATAAAAGCAAGGAAATAGCATAATTTGTAATATTAAAAATAATGCATTTATTAAAACAATATTAAAATTTAACAAAACTTATACTGATGAAAAATAATATAGATGTACAAATATAAATTCATTTGAAATATCTGCACTTATTTTTGAATTTATAGCTACAGCAATAAAGAAAATAAAATGAAAGAAAGTGTATTCCATAAAAAAAAGCAAAGGTAATGCCTATAAAAACATATATAAATGTAATATATATATATATTGGTTTTTTTTAATCTAGTGTCCCAACTTCTCACTGAAGATACCCATAGGTCGAAACCAGTCTGGGGATGGGGACAATCTAAGATAAAGATGTTTTGAATCTTTCTCTTGTAGTTGCATTTATCATAATAAAAAAAAGCTTGTTTAGAGCTCATTAGCATGCTCTTAATTTTATACATATGATACAAATTTAAGTATAAATTTGGACAACATAAATTTAAAAATAAATGCAGATATTCCGTATAAATGTATGTTTCTACATACATTCTATTTGTCATGGATGTATTATCAACTAGCCATTAATTCAAAAATAAAATTCATTTACTGAGTCGTAAGTTCTATATAGATAATAATAATAATAATAATAATAATAATAATAATAATAATAATAATAATAATAATAATAATAATAATAATAATAATAATAATAATAATAATAATAATAATAATAATAATAATAATAATAATAATAATAATTTAATATATTAATATATGATAAAACAAAAGTAATTTTCTATTCTAGACACATCCATAGCAACTGGAAGTAATAACAGAACAATAAAAATGATAACATTCAATAATAGTTAATTGGTTTTGTCTCCAATAACAACAAATTCAAGTATGTTAGCTTGTGTTTAAAACTTTAAGCTTTATCATATTTTAGGCTTTTGTCTGAAATAATAAAATAAAGATTATTGCTTGATCCATAATTGAATTTCTTCAAGCTTTAAATTCCAAATGCCCACTAATAATGTCAAAAGCTAGAAATCAATTTAAGGATAAAGATTTAGATGCAACCCCACCTGGTCATCATTGACTAGTCAATATCACTAGAGCAGAAAGTTTCTCATTTTATAGAGCTGTTTTTAGTAAAAAATGACAAACTGAGGATAATTTGTATTGATCAAAAGAGTGCTAGGGACGAATAAATATGATATTTACAAATTCTGTATGGCTCAATGCTATAGCAAAGTAGATTTTTTATGTAATGTACAAATAATAACAAGTAAAAACAAAGCATTGTAATTTACCACTTGAATAAAAATAGTGCAATCACCCTGCTACTTTGGCATTTACTCAATATTCATCTTCTGAATTAGAAACTATCCAATCATTTATTTGCTTAATTAGAACAATTAAAATAAGAAGTAAATGTTAACCATACATTTGACCAATTAGAAATGATGTCTTGTTCAGTTTAGTAGAGTGATAAATGGAGGATTTGGAATTCAAGATTTATAAATCACAGATAGTGTTTTATTATTTCTGGTGCTCAAACTTCTTACTAAATTCCAAGCAATGTATCATTCAGGTATTATTTTTTAATGTTTGAATAGTTTTTTTTTAAAATAAATCTATAACCTATTTATTTTTAATCAAAATTATTTTATCCATCTATATATCTATCTGTCTTTCTATCTATTTATTTATCCATCTATCTAAAAAGGTATATAAATGGATGCATAGGTGAATATAAGAATAGATAGGTGAATGGAAAAATAAAGAAATGGATGTAGATAGATAGATAGATAGATAGATAGATAGATAGATAGATAGATAGATAGATAGATAGATAGATAGATAGATAGATAGATAGATAGATAGATAGATAGATAGATAGATAGATAGATGGATAGATGGATAGATAGATGGATAGATAGATAGATAGATAGATAGATAGATAGATAGATAGATAGATAGATAGATAGATAGATAGATAGATAGATAGATAGATAGATAGATAGATAGATAGATAGATAGATAGATAGATAGATAGATAGATAGATAGATTTATATTACATTTTAAAATGTGAGCTAGTATTCAATTATTATTTTTTATTGATATTTAAAGAAAAATAGACATTATTAAAAAGTTATTTTTATAAAGTCGAATAATTAGCAAAAAATGTCAGCAAATGCTGCTGCTGGAAATTTAATTTGTGTCTACCTGTTTAATACTGAAAAATATTTATAGCAAATTTTAATTTTCTAAATGGATTCAATTCTTACCTCAATTTGTTGAAGAAATTCTAATTATACATTTATACATGGGAATAGAGTGAACAATTATTTTATAATGTAATAGGAAAAATAGACTGTTATTTAAGTTCCAAACATTTCAAAATCAAAAAAATATCTTACATTTTTAATCGTAATATTTAAAGTCACGATTAAATACTTTTATTATTCGCTCTTTCAATATTATTTTCCCTGCAGAGTTTAGCATGATATGACAGACTTTGATGATCTATGGATCACATTCACTTCTATTAGTTTCCATGTTTAAAGTACTTACGCTCTCTTGAGAAATAAAGCCACTTGATTATGTTTGGTACGACATGATTTAGTGGAATGGTACAGAGTCAGACATTGGGACATAAATTCCTCAACTGATTCCAGTTTTGGTATTTCTGGCGTTTGCGCTTCGTGAAAACTCCTGAACAATAAAATTATTCAATTATTAATATTATTTTAACATTATTTTTCTAAAAAATTACCAACACAGGTATGCATACAACAGGGTTAAAAATAAAAATGAAGGGACATCAATCTTCTGGGACCATCAAGCAGTTACAGGCCATGTAATTGAACCCAGTTCTGCCCAAATAATTTGCACAGAGAAGAGTGATGCCAAAAGAAAGGTCAAAAAAGCTTTTTACATAGCAAATGATCTCAGTGCCATTAATGAAAGAGAGGCATACTTTGTCCTCTCCAAACAATAGACTAACTAATTAAAAATTCAAGCTCATTTGCATATGTGTACAATAAATTGCAACAGTCTTCATTCGTAAAACTATGAGTATGAGATTAGAATACTAAATCTCAAAAGCACTAAACTACAACAGTATTCATTCGTAAAGCTATGAGTATGAGATTAGAATACTAAATCTCAAAAGCACTAAACTACACCAGTGTTCATTCGTAAAGCTATGAGTATGAGATTAGAATACTAAATCTCGAAAGCGCTAACCAGGCAAATTTATAATGCCTTTTAATATTCTTACTTCTTTGTTTTATTTTTATAGTTTTGACTATCTAGCACTCTTTTGCAACCAACATATTAACTATATATATATTTCATTGTTAAAGAAAAGCATTGTAAACTAAAAATACCAAAAGGAAAAAAAAATAGTCCATTATTTTAATGTTATTATTATTACCATTTTTATTATTATTTCATTTACTTCCACACTTTGTGAAATTACTTGGTATAAAATTTATGTTAACCATTATATAGCGTCTGTATACACTTGTATTTACATTCGAATATCAGCTTTTCAAGGTAATTGTGCAAATGCTTTGCGAGTGTTAATAATAAATGAATACATTCTCACCAATACAAGATATAGTATTTATGCAGGAATAAAAAGGAATCCTCTTATTCCTACGACTCAAATATTTATATATGAGCAAATCTGAAGTACTGGCAAAGAAAGTGTGATGATAGAACAGTCACTTTCAATTACTCTATACGATGTCTGAATGAAGTCGATGAAATTGTCTAGAATTTATTAAACGTCATTCCAACTGAAACTTAATTATATGTAAATAAGCATTTAATTTATATAGCGTCTGTATACACTTGTATTTACATTCGAATATCAGCCTTTCAAGCTAATTGTGCAAACGCTTTGTGAGTGTTAATAAAAATGAATACATTCTCACCAATACAAGATATAGTATTCTAGACAATTTCATCGACATCATTCATTCAGACATCATATAGAGTAATTGAAAGTGACTGTTCTATCGTCACACTTTTTTGCCAGTACTTCAAACTTGCTCATATATAAATATTTGAGTTGTAGGAATAAGAGGATTCCTTTTTATTCCTCTATAAATACTTTATCTTGTATTGGTGAGAATGTATTCATTTATTATTAACACTCACAAAGCATTTGCACAAATAGCTTGAAAGGCTGATAATCGAATGTTAACCATTATAGTAAATTTATATTAGGAAGTGTATTGTGTCAGTCAGATTTGTATGTTCACATAACAAGATCTAGCAGCTAGGAAAAAGTACCTCGAATCCAATCGTGCGCAAGATACCCAGGTCAGGAGCACTCATGAATTCTGCCCTATTTGCCTATTCCCCAGATCTATAACATTATGAGCAACAATCCCGATGACATCGATTAATTCACTTCTCATCTGCCGGCGTCGATCATCGAAGACACAAAAGACTCAAGGCTAACTCATGATAGAATAACTTAATAACGAGCATGTTAATTATGTGTAGAGCAGAGATCATCTAGTCATATTTAAGCTTAAGAAATAACTTAATATTTATCTTAACTAAAGAAAGCACTGATTCGAGTTTGATGTATATATATATTTACGATTTATTAATAATAATTATGTCGGGTCATTTAGCCGACGTGAGCCTCAGGATAATTATAGATATTTAGTTGAATCATTTTATACAATAACATGATAATTGCGGCTATGCCAATAATATATGTATGTGTTTGAGTAAATTAGCGCTATTAGAATAGATTATTAGAACACTATCACACCCCTGGACACGAAAAGAGCATTTGATTACTTCAAACAATAATTTTAACACAGATAATATTTGAGTACATTTAATATGATGGTTAACTGGGAATTTTAGATAATTAATGCACAGGATGGGTAATGAACAATTTTCACAAACGATACTAAATCTATCGTATTAATACTTATATTAAAATAAGGGACATATGTTTGTTTAAATAAATCATTTCATTACGGCTTATGAATACTTCTGGGCAAATGATAAGATAAGGGAAAAGCGGTGCATGCATGGTGGCTTATTATCAGTCCTTTTTATGGATCCTGGAGTGTGCTTCACAAATTCCTCTGCAAACTTTGGCAGGGTCGGTTTTACGAACGAAAAGAGTCCAGATTCCCTGGAATGAGGTACAGGCGAATTGTGGATGACGAGGAGTGGTTGGCTATGTCAGTATCGGGCTGGTTTTTCCAGAGCGATCTCCGTATAAAGCATGCACAAACCAAGGGTGTCCCCAGGGTGGTTTTACAGCCTGGTTCAATGACATTGAGATGACGATGGGGTTCGACTTTGCGATTGCCTCCATGTAATAAAGAAGCATGAACATATATATAAAATAGAATGGCCTTTATGCACTAAACGCTTATTAATAAAACATAAATATACTTTTGAAATTAAAGATTATTGGGACATATTTATTACCCACGAATGATGAACTATTCAGTGTAATGACATGGCTTCACTTTAAGCAAATGGGAATAATAATTATACATATAAACATAGAATCAAAGGTTAAAGACCCCCTCCCCCTTACATTATATTACTTAATATTATTCATTATGTTTTACACATTAAACCTCAATTTTGGTTGATTTATGCCCTTGTGGAAATACATTAATTGATTGCAAAATAAAAAGGGTGGACGTAATAGCTAAGATGAAATTTACATATATAATATAGTTGAAAGATAAAAGATAGCGCATTATTTAGGAAGGAGACTTGGAAAAACAGATGTCATATCTGTTTTTCAACAGTAAACATGAAAAATATAATTAATTTATTTCTCTAAAACCGCGAGCATCTGGGCAAGCTGAATAAGACTTGTTTTTATCAATTATAAATTATTTACCCAGTAAATGATGGGTGGGGAAAACAAAATAAGTTATATGCTGGTGATTTTAGAATATTATTGGCATTAACTTTAAAATATAAATACGTAAAAATGTTAATAAAAATTATTGGCCACTTTTAAAATAACAGAAAAACATTTTATAAGAGGCTTAGCATAGATTAGTTATATAGAGTTATATATATTTGAAGACATTTAAAAGATATAGTTTAAAATATACACATTACATAGAAGGCAGGATTTTAGGAATTATAAGCGGTCTGAGTTCTTTACCTTGATGATTGAGTAAAGCATTTCACTAGGAATCAGTCCATCGGTATTGTCACTAGATCTAGGGTAGTGAGATGATTTGAGATAGCACTTTATTTCATTGGAAAGACATATGTAAAGTTCAGTAGCAGTAGCACGGAGTATGGAAGCTTCGTTCCTGGAATCAGCATATAAGAATGGAGGGACAAGGCGAAATTTACTACTCACAACACATTGCATGAAAATTACATCGGGCGTGGATTATGTTCGGCAGCATGGCTATTTAATGATCTCTCTCCTCCTTGTGGATTCAAATACAGCAGTATTTATACTTTTAATTTGAATTTGTAATTAGGCAACTACTGCTGGACCTGAAGCGGTTTAAGTACTTAGATTTCATTTGGAATCGTTTGGCTGGATACTCTTATCTGGTAAGATGTTTGAAACAATGCAAGTTTGTTATCAGTTTCTCGAACGATTGTTTTAAAATGAATCTTATGATTTTAAAACAAGCTAGCATGGACAATTTCCACTAATGGGTTTATTTTATTATTACCAATTTGTAATCTTCTATTTTAATCTAAAGGGTCTTCCGGGTTATTGTTTTTCGAGAGACTTACTAACAAGATTGAAAAATATAATAAGTATCATATATAATATCTTATATATATATATATATATATATATATATATATATATATATACTATACTATTAATTCAATCACAGTCTTCTACGCTAAAATATACATATATATTTATTATTTACACCTGCATACACATGAGAATATTATTATTAGATTAAATATTAAATTAAGACACATACGTTTACATTATTTTATACTATTGGGTAAGGAAATATATTATTAGTTATGTGTATACTTGCATAAGGACAAGTTTGAATACGGTTAGGTGGTAGGAGATTGGGTGTGGGCTGTGAAGCAGGATCTGAGCATCAGATCGTCTGATTCATTTTCCTGAACTTACCGAAAAAAATGAAAAATCGTTAAAAGAGAAAAAAAAAGCTTTTACTTGATGTACAGGTATCTAAAGATCAACTTTGGATCAGCGATGTATCTATAGAATTTTATACCTTGCACTTGCAGAATACTAACTCTCTGTTATATTGAAATTTTATGATTTTGGTTTAAGGTATAATATCTATCTGCTATATTGGAAATTTTATGACTTTATTTATGCTGAAATATTCAAACTATGTCATGTTACTAGAAATTTTATGAATTTTATCTAAGCTACAATGCCCTCTCTACTATATTAGAAACTTTTATGGGTTTTATTAAAAATTTTATGACTTTTGATGAAATACCCTCTCTGTTATATTAAAATTTTACTGCCTTAAAAAAAAACTTGCTTAGTTAATTGGAAATAATATGATAATGATATAAGAACTATGCTATACATGTACAAATAATTCACTTACATTAAAAAAACTGCTTGGTTAATAGAATAACATATCAAAACTATAATATATAAATTATTTACTGCTTGGTTAATAGAGTAACATATCAATAATTAAAAAAAAAATTACTAAAGCATATAGAAATTATTAGAATCCTAAGATCATTTACTATTCCATATCCAGGTCATCAGGTTCTATCTGTCCAGCTTCTCCTCTAGTTTCTCCCTCTATCCGGTGGTATGTATGGCTTTAATTGTAATGTGTTATAAGTCCCCTTGATTGCATTTCCTCCTTTCAGTAAGAACGCATTGTTTCCACATTCCCTTTCAATGCGATAAGGTCCTTGATATAACGGAAAGAACTTTTTGTATTCCTTTTTTGTGGGGTTGGGGTTCCACAACCATACCTCATCCCCTTCCCAAAATTTGAGATGTGAAGGGAGTCCTCTTCGCCCTCGCATTTGGGCCATATATGCCAAATGTTGCCTTGCACTCTCCTGATCCTGCAATGGATTGATGTTGGTATCATCATGTGGTAAAGGTACCTTAAAGAATTTTGGGCATGGTTCTCCATAATGTAGTCGTCTTGGTGTAAATCTGGTTGACTCATTTATCGTATGATTGATGTAGCCAACCACTTCTTTGGTTTTGTCTACCCAATGTTGGTAGTTAGTCATAAGGTGCGTATGGAACAGTCTATTGATTTCCCACATGACTCACTCACACAGATTGGATTGTGGGTTTCTTATGGACGTGAGTCGCTGCATCAGCTTTTGCTTGGAGATCCAAGTTTTCCATGTGTTTGAAGTGAATGCAGACCCATGGTCTGATAGTATGGTGCAGGGCTTCCCTATATTTTGGAATTGTATGTCTTGGAGAACACAAATGACATTTTTGGAATCAGCAGTTTTTACGGGGTATGCTTGTACATATTTAGAAAAAACGTCATATGTCACCAATAGGTATTGGAAACCTCGGACCTTTGGCAGGGGACCATAATGGTCAATGGCCAGTAACTCATTGGGAGTCATAGCTATCACTGGTTTGCTAGCCCCAGCATAGGATTGTTTTTGGGAATTTACATTGGGCACAAATAGCACATCTCAATGTGACTAGTATCTGGGCATACATGCCTGGCCAGTAAAATTGGTGCCATAATGCCTCTTCAATATTCTTTGGTCCGTAGTGTCCTAAGGCTTCATGTATGTGCATTATTAACTGGTCTCTTAACTTATTCGGAGTCACTATTTTCCATGGGTTATCCTTACTCTTTATGTTGATTTGCAAAACCCCCTCTATGATTCTGTATTGCTAGAGACATCTATTGGGATATTTGGCCCCATCATTGGATTGGTTTTCGTTCAATTGGCAGATGATCGCCCCATATTGTGGACTTAGATCTTTCCAGTATCACATGTGCTTTAATTTTGAGTCCATAGTGGTATCTTTGGTCATGGTCATAATCTTTATAGTCTGATCTATTACTGCTGGCTTTTTTGGCTCCATAGGTATGGGATGTCGACTTAATACATCCGCCACAACATTTTCTGAACCCGGGCAATATATCACCTTATATCGGAATATCTGTAGAAAGAGGCTCCATCTTATTAATCAGTCATTTGTCAAGAAACTCCTGTTCAAAAATTCCAAGCATTTATGATCCATAACAATGATAACTTCGGACCCTAAAAGGAACTGTTTGAACTTTTGACATGCCCAGATGATTGCAAGGGCTTCTTGCTCTGTAGTGGTATAGTTGATCTCTGCATCCTTTAAAGTTCAGCTGCCAAAGTATAACACTCGATGTTGTCCTTTTGGACTCATCTGAAAAAGGACCGCTCCTAGACTTTTCTTGCTACTGTCCGTTTGGATGTAAAATGGGTGGTTAAAGTCAAGGTGATGGAACATGACATTTTGAAGGAACTTAGTTTTTATGTTTTCCATGTCCTGGTCATGCACATCTGTCCATTCCCACCTTTTATCTTTGCGGAGGAGATCCATTAAATTCCTGGTTTCAGTAGAAAACCCAGGATAAAATCTATGATAAAAATTACACAGACCAAGAAAGGATTTGACCTGTTTTCTGGTTGTTGGTTTTGGGAATTTCTTGATTGCCTCAATTTTCTCTGTATGCACTTTAATCCCATGCTCATTTATGACATGGCCTAGGAAGGTGATTTCATTAACTGCCAATTGGCTTTTCTCGAGGTTGATTGTGATATTTTCTTTGGCGCACTCTTGGAAAAACCGAGTCAAGTATGTCATGTGTTCGGTGAGATCTGTGGATGCGATAACAATATCGTCCAAACAAACCATGTGCTTCTGCATATCTTCAGAGATGATTCTTTTTAAGCACTGCATTAGCCCTGCTCCACTATTGATGAGTCCAAAAGGGACTCTTTTAAAGACATGGGTTTGCCCTTGGTACCTGAACGCAGTGTATTTCCTGTCCCATGGATCCAAAACCATTTGCCAGTACTGGCTGTGAGGTCCAAAGTGGAGAAAAACGTTTTCCCTGCAAGTTGGACAAAAATGTCTTGGATGGGAGGTGGGACATCCCTTTCAGGGATTGTCATACTATTAAGCCAGTGGGCAACAAGGCACAGTCGTAGGGTTCCATTTTTTTAACTACTACCAAAAGGTTGTTGTACGGTGAGGGGCTCCCTTTGATTATGTCCCATTTCATCATCTGGTGAATTTGTTGCTTGACCTCCTCCTGATATTGGGAAATGGGATAGGGTAGGTCTTGGATTGGGCGCATGACTCTTCTTTTACTTGTATGTGGTGGGTATACCCACATATTTTCCCTGGGGTATTGGAAAAGACTTTGACATGGTTTTCCAATATTGTCCTCAGTGTTTGTTGATCTTTTGGTTCTATCAATGCTGATTCCCTAACCTTGGTATTGATAATCCCTGGATCCACAGGTTGGATGAAGCAACTAATTGTCTCGGTCTTTGATGATTCTGCTGCTTCAAATTTCAGGGGTTCATTCCCTAAGTGGCATATCTTTCCTGGATAATCAATGACCCCATTATGCTGAGTCAGAAAATCAGGCCCCAATACTACATCATATATTAGCCCCGGGACTACTAAGAAGGTATGGCCAAATTGTTCCTCAGAAAATTTGATTTTTAACCAGATTTGGTAATTTTTGCTCATGGTTTTCTTTCCATTTGGTAGGACCAAATGAATAGGGCACATTGGTAGCTGCATACATGCTCCTTTATCTTCCTGCAACTGCTGAATCTATTATTTTGATGCCAGCGATACCTGGCTCCCAATGTCCAATAAGGCATACGTAACATGACCCTTCACATCCATTTTTAGGGTGGGGAATATGCAGGCCTCCCTTGTTTTCACAGACTCCTCTCCTTCATGTATGATCATTGTATGGGGATCCTGATGCCAGCTTGATGCATATCTATTTTTTTTCATATTGCTCATATTGTCTACTTGGTATCGTTGACTCCCCCTGCTCTCTTGATTGGTCATGGATGATCATATCCATAGTCTATGGAGGTCAAGAATTGGATCATCTCCTCAACATCAGTGATTCTGCTAACTATCATCATGCTTTGTAGCCATGGTGGCATGTTAGATCGGATAATCTTGGATAATGTGCGAATCTGAATATGGGAATGCTGTAAGTGTCCGCATCTGAGCCACTTGATGGAGGAAAAATTGTGTATATGTGCCCCCATTTTCCGAATATTTTTCAGCAGTTAAGTTTTGAAGTGTCCTTTCCTGCCTCTCTTCACTCCAATAGTGTTTTAACAAGGCTGTCTCATATTCCCAGAAAGAGCTTGGTCTTTTTGTTAGAAAATGCCACCAGTTCCTGGCGGTCTACTTTAGATGCTGGCTTGCTATTATTATCTGGCTCTCATGATCTAGTTGATAGAAAGAGAAAAACTCTTTCAGGCTGTTAATGTGCCCCATCGGATTTTCTTCCACTTCTCCCTGAAAGGTTTTTACTTACACTAATTGTGCAAGGTTTGATACTTTGAGGTTATCTGCGCTAAAGTAACTTATTATGTTATAAATATATATTTCTGACTCTGAATAGCTACAATACAGAAAAAAATACTACGATAGTTGGTCCTATGATTTTTCTATCCTATGGAATGATACACCTCCTCCCCCCATTCTACACTCTTCCCTTACTCTGCTCTCCCCCTCCCATGCTCTCAAGTTTTATTTCTTAAACTGATTGTTGCTATCCTACTTGTTATTTAATATCATTTAATATTAATTGTTTCTAGATCTAGTTTTCTAACTGCTCTTTAATGCAAAATATATAAAAAAAATTATTATAATTTCTACCTGGCCTTCTTTATGTCTTCTTTCGTGGTCTGTTTTTGGGAGTTGTTCTTCAGCACCTGAAACATCTTGACAATATGATTAATTAACGATTGCATTGATATACTTAATAAATTTATTTTGAACTGGAAAAAAAAAACTCTATACAACTTTTATGAACCATTGCTTTCAAACTCTTTTTATTTCAAGTAACTCGATCACCTATTGGCAAATTTATTTTGGTATTAATACCAGGCACCAGCCAAAGGGATAGGGCTATATGTTCTGACCAGATGATCCGCTATTATTGGGTTGTATACTTAAATAGTTATACATTTAGTTTAACAAAAAAATTATTATGGCCTTAGCACATATTTATATAAGAGAATGAAAATGTAACACAAAATATCATTTTATTTTTCATTGACTTACAACCGTTAGCTATGCATTAGTATTATTAAAACATTTCAAAAAAAATTTCTTCTTTTGCACCTTTACGATTATTAGAATCTTTGTTTTATTGTTTTTAACAGTGAAACCATTTAAAAGCTGTCACTTATTTAACTCTCAGACTTGAATATATTATAAATTTAAAATATTTTTTTAACAGATGTATTAACAAGGAAAAAAAAATTTTTATATTTAACATCATTATTTAAAACATTCAGAAAAAATTATTATATATTATTTAGCGCACACACTACTTTACTATCTTTTTATCTTTAAATGTGAAAGCCCCTTAAAAGCTGTCACTAATTTAATTCTCTCAGGTTTGGAACTATTATTATTTGAAACATAAAAGAAATTATATAGAACATAGTTATTTAAAGCATTTATGAAAGATTATTATATATTATTATTTAGCGCATACTTCAAAACTTGGGCATATTATATTTATTTATAACATATTAAAATGGAACTATTATTATTTGAAACATAAAAAAAAAATTATATAGAACATCGTTATTTAAAGCATTTATGAAAAATTATTATTTATTATTATTATTTAGCGCACTTCAAACTTGGGCATATTATATTTATTTATAACATTTATTAAAACAGAAAAAAATTATTATATATCTCAATACTATTATTCTATATCATACACACTTCTTTACTATCTTTTTATTTTAAATGTGAAAAACCCCTTAAAAGCTATCACTATTATAAAATAGTTTACATTATAAACTCGAAAATACTTTGTTATTTAAAACTATTTATGGAAACTTTTATACTGTATATATTAACGCTACTTTATTTTTATTATAAATGTGAAGGCCCCTTAAAAGCTAACACTATTTTATCTTATGGTAAACTCGAAAACACTTTTATGTTGTACAAATCATTCATGGAAAATATTATATAAAAACACTATTTAAAACATACTTTTTATTTTATTATCTGTGGAGATTCTTTTAAAACTAACATTATTTTATTTACGGGCATCCTGCATGTAATTTCACGTCTATGATCCAAAAAAAACATTATACAACATCTTATTCACTTTTTTGGAAAAAAAAAACATTTTATTTTATAAGAATTTATAAGAATGAGAGCCCCTTAAAAGCTATCACTCTTTTATCATTGGAAACTTACATGTATATGAAAACTAGGAACATTATTTAGGAGAAGCACATCTTTATTTTTAATTAATTTGAAAGTAAGAGCCCCTTAAAAGCTGTTACTTCTTTTTACTTCTTTTTTCAAAAAAAAAACTCACGAGAATTATACATGTAATGAACATTTATGGGCAAGGAATAAAACATTATATAACATCATCATTATTCAAATCATATACGTGAAAGAAAACAAAACAAAACTGCCACTATTTTATTTTATAGGTTCGTGAAAATGAAAAAAAAAACTTTTAAAACTTTTAGGCGGAAAAGAATACTGAGTATATGACATACTATTTACTTGAAACATATTTTTATATGAGAGAAAATATTTATATTTATATTAACAATGACTCACAGGGAGTGTGTACCACTATTCCAAAAAAAAAAAATTTAAGATGGATGACGGGAAAAAAAATTTTCAAAAAAAAAATTTTTTTCAAAATTTTTTTTTTTTTTTTAAAAAAAAACATGTGTTATATCTATCACTATCTACTACTATCTCAGGTATATGGGTGTTTGTATTCGAAGCCCTGTGTTGACATGACAAACCCGGATAAAAAAATCTGTGCCGGTCGGATTTGTATGTTCACGTAACAAGATCTAGCATCTAGGCAAAAGTACCTCAAATCCAATCATACACAAGATACACAGGTCAGGAGCACTCATGAATTCTGCCCTATTTGCCTATTCTCCAGATCTATAACATTATGAGCAACAATCCCGATGACATCGATTAATCCACTTCTCATCCGCCGTCGTCGATCATTGGAGACACAAAAGACTCAAGGCTAACTCATGATAGAATAACTTAATAATGAGCATTGTTAATTATGTGTTGAGCAGAGATCATCTAGTCATATTTAAGCTTAAGAAATAATTTAATATTTATCTTAACTAAAGAAAGCACTGATTCGAGTTTGATGTATATATATATTTACGATTTATTAATAATAATTATGTCGGGTCATTTAGCCGATGTGAGCCTCAGGATTATTATATATATTTATTTGAATCATTTTATACAATAACATGATAATTGTGGCTATGCCAATAATATATGTATGTGTTTGAGTAAATTAGCGCTATTAGAAGAGATTATTAGAACGTTATCACACCCCCAGAAACGAAAAGAGCATTTGATTACTTCAAACAATAATTTTAACACAGATAATATTTGATTACATTTAATATGACAGTTAACTGGGAATTTTAGATAATTAATGCACGGGATGGGTAATGAACAATTTTCATAAACGATACTAAATCTATCGTATTAATACTTATATTAAAATAAGGGACATATGTTTGTTTAAATAAATCATTTCATTACGGCTTATGAATACTTCTGGGTGAATGATAAGATAAGGGAAAAGTGGTGCATGCATGGTGGCTTATTATCGGTCCTTTTTATGGATCCTGGAGTGTGCTTCACCGATTTCCTCTGCAAACTTTGTCAGGGTCAGTTTTACGAACGAAAAGAGTCCAGATTCCCTGGAATGAGGTACAGGCGAATTGTGGATCATGAGGAGTGGTCGGCTATGTCAGTATCGGGCTGGTTTTTCCAGAGCAATCCCCGTATAAAGCATGCATGAACCAAGGATGTCCCCAGGGTAGTTTTACAGCCTGGTTTAAGGACATTGAGATGATGATGGGGTCCGATTTTGCGGTTGCCTCCATGTAATAAAGAAGCACGAACATATATATAAAATAGAATGGCCTTTACGCACTAAATTCTTATTAATAAAACATAAATATACTTCTGAAATTAAAGATTATTGGGACGTATTTATTGCCCACGAATGATGAACTATTCAGCGTAATGACATGGCTTCACTTTAAGCAAACAGGGATAATAATTATACATATAAACATAGAATCAAAAGTTAAGGTCCCCTCCCCCTTACATTATATTACTTAATATTATTTATTATGTTTTACACATTAAACCTCAATTTTGGTTGATTTATGCCCTTGTGGAAATACATTAATTGATTGCAAAATAAAAAGGGTGGTCATAATAGCTAAGATGAAATTTACATATATAATATAGTTGAAAGATAAAAGATAGCGCATTATTTATGAAGGAGACTTGGAAAAACAGATGTCAAATCTGTTTTTCAACAGTAAACATGAAAAATATACTTAATTTATTTCTCTAAAACCGCGAGCATCTGGGCAAGCCGAATAAGACTTGTTTTTATCAATTATAAATTATTTACCCAGTAAATGATGGGTGGGGAAAACAAAATAAGTTATATGCTGGCAATTTTAGAATATTATTGGCATTAACTTTAAAATATAAATACGTAAAAATGTTAATAAAAATTATTGGCCGCTTTTAAATAAAATAACAGAAAAACATTTTATAAGAGGCTTAGCATAGATTAGTTATATAGAGTTATATATATTTGAAGACATTTAAAAGATATAGTTTAAAATATACACATTACATAGAAGGCAGGATTTTAAGAATTATAAGCGGTCTGAGTTCTTTCCTTGATGATTGAGAAAAGCATTTCACTAGGAATCAGTCCATCGGTATTGTCACTAGATCTAGGGTAGCAGGATGATTTGAGATAGCATTTCATTTCATTGGAAAGACATATGTAAAGTTCAGTAGCACAGAGTACGGAAGCTTTGTTCCTGGTATCAGCATATTAGAACGGAGGGACAAGGTGAAATTTACTATTCACAACACATTGCGTGAAAATTACATCGGGCATGGATTATGTTCAGCAGCATGGCTATTTAATGATCTCTCTCCTCCTTGTGGATTCAAATCCAGCAGTATTTATACTTTTAATTTGAATTTGTAACTAGGCAACTACTGCTGGACCTGAGGCAGTTTAACCACTTAGATTTCATTTGGAATCATTTGGCCGGATACTCTTATCTGGTAAGATGTTTTAAACAATGCAAGTTTGTTATCAGTTTCTCGAACGATTGTTTTAAAATGAATCTTATGATTTTACAACAAGCTAGCGTGGACAATTTCTACTAATGGGTTTATTTTATCATTACCAATTTGTAATCTTCTATTTTAATCTAAAGGGTCTTCCGGGTTATAGTTTTTAGAGAGACTTACTAACAAGATTGCATCATTTCTGGCTACAAACTTATATATGAAAAATATAATAAGTATCATATATAATATCTTATATATATATATATATATATATATATACTATTAATTTAATCACAATCTCCTACGCTAAAATATACATATATATTTATTATTTACTCCCGCATACACATGAGAATATTATTATTAGATTAAATATTAAATTAAGACACATATGTTTACATTATTTTATACTATTGGGTAAGGAAATATATTATTAGTTATGTGTATACTTGCGTAAGGATGAGTTTGAATTTTGTTAGGTGGTAGGAGATTGGATGTGGGCTGTGAAGCAGGATCTGAGAATCAGATCATCTACTTCAGTATATATTAGACCAAATATAACAACTAATGAGCTGAATATTATTTTATCTTTATTTGAAGATTTGTTAATTATATATAATAAAAATATATTCATTACTGATAACCTTAATCTCCCTGAACTATTTCTTGGTGAATGACATTTCATGGTCTTCTAAGATCAACAGAATTGTTGCAATTTTGTAATTTTTTAATTATTTTTATTACTGTTGATAATCAATTAGTAATTTCTGCCAGTCTTCAGGGTAGAATATTGATTCATCAAAGGCTAAGTATTGTTTCCATTATAAACAATCTTTATTTTTCCTCTTTCAGTAACTTAAGTTGCTGTAAGGAACAGATCATCATGATCCTTTTATGTCATGAGATATCTCCTTATAATAACGGTAACAATGGTTTTTTATAATCTCTGCAACAACATTTCTATCGTTTAACTACATACATAATTTCAGTAATCATTTTAACTCCCTTTTTTTTTAAACTTAAGCAATTTTGATCAAAGAATGAATAATTAAGACAGAGTGAGTAAGCTATTCAATCCTTTTATGTGATCTTTTTTGAGGCAATACAATTAATAAAAAAATTAGTTTGAAACTGTATTATTGTGGATGGAGTTTCAGCCATCAAAAATTGCATGTTTAGGTAGGCACATTTGGATTTTCTCACGCCATCATGAAATTGAAAGGGGTTGAAAATGTGGTCTAAAAATGGGATGCATTAAACTGTCTAGTTATGTTGCCTGACCTGATGGATTACTTATTTCTCTTGTACAAATAACAGAAATAGTAATAATATCAAAAGTATAATAACTATTCTTTTTTATTGCATTGCCAAATGTATACCATATTATACTAAATTGTCCATTTACTTTACTACTGTTACACAGTGCTTTATTTACCACCCATTTTATAGTTTACAGTTTTGATGAATTGTTGAGCAGTTAGGCATTTTTGTATAAATTCTGAAGAAGAATGCTGGAGCAATTGAAACTGTATATGTAAAAAAGGGTGGTAAGCAAAGCACTGTGTAACAGTAATAAAGTAAATGGACAGTTTAGTAGTATATTTTATCAAAAGTAGTAGTAAAGCAAAGCAGTGGTAATAATCAAGGTATTATAAATCTTGTTTTTTCCTAAATGTTGGTTCATGGAAAGTGAAAACTTTATTTGATACAAACTCTTCAAAAACAGAACAAAAGACTGTAGTTGTAATAAGAAATATGAGATTTAAGATTGATATAGATGATCTTAGTGAAACTCATCTCTCAGATGAAAAAAGTTTATTAACAATAGATGGATAGGTATAAGTCATTTTGGAAATGCAGACCAGTCAATAAAAGAAGAATGCATGATATTAATTTGCGGCAAAACCTAATTAAGGTCTTCTCCTAAAATTCCCCATTGTATCAATGAAAGGATGATGTTGTTAAAACAGGCCTTGCATAATGATACTATAGGTAATTTTATGAGTGATTATTGCTCCAATTCCAGATTTAAAGAATTTAGACAAGGAAAGTGTTTTTATACCATTCTGGATAATATTATTACAGCAATATGATTAAAAATATTTATTTTTTTTGAAAACTTATGTAGATATAAATAATAGACTTTGGCCAAAAATTATTGGACATCTTGGTATTGTAGCAGTAAATTTAAAAGGTTTGTTACTATGGACATTTTGTGCAGCACATGAATTGTCTTTCACAACCATTTTCTTTAGAGCAGAAAATTCCTACGAGATGCATCCATGCTCAAAATAATATTCTGAGAAAATGATGAATACATGTATGGAAAATTGTAACATGGGCTATCTGAAATGTGCTGCTTCGGCATAAAATGCATTTTAGTGGGAAAAGTGTTTATCTTTGTCAGAGGTTTTTTTAACATTTTTTTCAAGTATGTGTCTGAATTGGAACTTTTAAATACATAAAAAAAATATTACAGATGTAATAAAAACACTTATGTTGACTAATTTCATATATTTAAATTTAATTATAAAACATATATATTAATCTTTAACTAAGTGTAAAAGTTTATATTTTGACTAGGAGTGTTATGATAATTTTTAGGCTAATAAATATTTACTAATAGGCATTACCGTATTTCTCTTAAGTGGGTTGTGCCAATGTTGTAATTGCAAGAAGTTTGCAATATATAAATCAAATTTCAACAATTTTTATTACATTTATAGAAACTTTTATCTTATGTTTAAATAATGGTTTATATAAACAAATTTTATTTATTCTACTTCTTTGTTGCCACTTATTGTCAGTTTGAATAATCAATAGATTTTTTTAAAATAAATATAATTTATTATCATGTACAATGTGTTACCATTCATTACTCGTTTCTTGAATTACAAAGGATAAAGTTCTATATTCATAGCCACTTCAAAGATCTGCTCTTGGCTGTTTGTTTGCTATTCGTTGATGTATTTTGTGAGTTCATTTACAGAAAATGGTACCTTGGTGAAAGTTTCCTGAGTTAATTACAAAGTTAATAGCCTTCTATTATTGTTTATGATATTTTTCCTATTGCAATGTAATCAGGCTGTGCGTCCAGGGTGTTTTGCCCCAATATTAATTTGTGTTGAAAGTCACTGTGGTAAATGAATGAAAAACTAGCCAAACTAATGATGGAATGATACCTGGTGATGATATTGTTTTTGAATGATGTTCACTATTTTGTGTGATTCATCTGAGTTTTTATTATTGTTTTTTAATACTGACGTTAATTGAGTTACTATTGGGATTTTAACTTCTTATCTTATGATATTCAGAGTCAATTATCGCTTTGTTCATCTGCTGACATCGAGGGTTCAAGTATATATGCATTGCCATCCTGTTTATCATCAATTAGTTTAAATCTTTTCTTTATTTCTTTTGGAATTTTGGGCTTTATTCATGTTTGCCTTATGTTCAGGATTTTCAGTGTCCGAGTCAACATTTGAGATGTTTAATTCATCATCCATGGAGCTGGAGGAATCATTAGTTTTCCTCTTCATATAATTAATGCTTGGAAGTTGTTCAATTGGGGGTTTTGGTTTGATAGGCTGGCTTGTGTAATCATGTGCTTTTGATTTGGAGGGTGAAGGTTTAGTTTTATTCTATTGGCTTTTAGTTGATGTTTTTTTTCCCAAGCATTTCTTAGATTGTGAATCAACTTGCTGTAGATTTGGATTATCTTCTATATTGCTTTTCTGAGTTTCAGTTGACTTTTGCTGAACTGATTTTATTCAACGTTTAACTTCCAAGTCAGCCTCAATAACGCAGGAATTAGCTGAAATAATTCAAACAGATACACAATCAATAGATATTAGGTGGTAATCTTTATTAAATTGATATCTTGAAAAACAACCTCTAGAATGGTATTATATATAACAAAGTTTCCATCTAAAATTATGTGTCATAAATATACAATAATATATAAATGAGCAATAAGTTTAGACTATGTGGCTAATTATTCCAATGTATAAATATATAAAATGTGCTAAAATGCACAAATACCCAAAGCTAAAGACAAAGAAATCTTAATGCTGTAGATTGATATAAACTAAATATATGTATCTAAGTATGTGGCTAAGCAATTTCAAGGACCAAGGTTCTCATATTCATAGCAATCTTGTAAATAAATAGGTTGGGTAAAAGTGATTCAAATTTACATAAATCAGGTTAACACTTTCAAGGGTCAAGGTCCTCATATTCATAACCATCTTGTAAATAAATAGGTTGGTTTAAAATGGTTCTCATTTACATAAATTTGCATTGCTTTTAACCAACCTACCTATTTACAAGATGGCTATGAATATGAGGACCTTGACCCTCGAAAGTGCTTAGTCACATACTTAGATACATATATTTAGTTTATATCAATCTACAGTATTAATATTTCTTTTGTCATCAGCTTTGTGTGTTCAGGCATTTAGGGCAGTTTTAATTAATTAATTAATTTGTTAAGTCATGTAACATTTGTTAAGTCAAGTAACAATTGGGCATTTAACTGGCAGTCAGTGCACAATCTACAAATAACAAATCTGTTTTTTTTTTAAAAAAAAGAATTAGTCCAGAAAACTTTACACTTTTGAATTACTACCACTATAGCATTTTATGTGCTAATACAAATGTTTGTTTAACATATTAAGAGAAATAACGTAAAGAATATAAAAAACATTCCTCATTGAACTTATCAGGTATAAAAAACATTCCTCATTGTAATCAGGTCTAATCTTAATTAAAATAGGCAAAACTATCCATACAGTAGTGCAAGCCAGAGTAATCAATAGATGCCAGGCTTGTGTCCATCATCAGTGAGGAGCTTTTAATTTCATATCACTGCACCTAGATCTTAAGATCTAATGCAACCCTCCAGGAGCCACCTTTTACCTCTACTTAACTACAAAACCATGAAAATAAAATAGAAAACACAATAATATTTTCAATCCAAGCTAACTAGCTTATATAGTCATATAGGTTTGAATTCAATTCAGTATCCATACATTTTGGTGTATTTGGTTCTTTAATAGCCATAGCCATCTCTTTCCTATTAGGCAGGATTGGTATTAAACCAAAAAACATCACACAATCACCATTTCTTATGCTTGCTTATAATTGTTATTAAAACAGGCAAAACTCTTCATACAGTAGTGTCACTCAGTGCAAGCCAGAGTAATCAATGAATGCCAAAGCTCCTCACTAACAAAGACCACAAGCCTGAAATTAGTCTAGGAATATTGGATGAATAGGCACTAGATAGGGATTTTATGCACAAACCTTCTGGCATCCATTGATTACTCTGGCTTGCACTGAGTGGCACTACAGTATGGTGAGTTTTGCCTGTTTTAATAGCAGTTATGAGAAAGCATAAAAAATGGTATCATGTGACATTTGGTGGTTTAACACCAACCCTGCCTAATATAATCTTAATTGGAACAATTGTCACTAAGTTGAAAGAGTACAATAAAGACTCAAATAAGGTTAAAAAATCACACAGTCAAATTGTCAATATGTACACTTAATACATTTGACATCATACTAAAATACATAATCAGTATAGAATTACAACATTACTCATCAGTTGTGAACTCATAGTTAACAGTTCTACAAAATGGTTTTCAAATGAACTATATGAATGTTAAGTTTATAGTACTGGGTTAGAATTTAGTAATTGTTATAAATTTTGTCTAACGTTATTTTACTCTATCTTACATATATTAAGATTACGTTTCGATTATTTCACATTAAACTCTTACTGATTTTGTGATGGGAATTGCATATTATATTGAAATATTAACTGTGATCTCGCAGCCAAGCGATGGACAATACTGGAAGAACTGATTTACCAATTATTTTAGAATGATAATAAATAATATTAAGTGTATGTCAAAAGAAATTCGAATAATTAGTTTATTTAAATTTTGTTTGAGTAATTAGTTATAAAACTACTCAAATGATTTATTGCTCAGATAATTTACACTATGTTCGAGCACCGGAAATAATTGAGTGGTGCCTACGTTCCATGTACTTTGCGCTCCAGTGTTAGCCACCCTAAAACTGCCTTAATTTACGAAAGTTGCCGCTGGTTTATTTATTATATATGTGTGTGTATGTGATTTTTTTTTTTAGATTAAATGTGACACTAGTATTTGCATTCAAGTTATGGATAGTCATTTTAAATATATATTATTTTTCTATTTAATTCCCTCAAGGATTATTTGCTTTCATCTTTATTTTCTATTCAAAACATTGAAAACTCATCAATCATTGTCTTGTCTCTATTATTTTTTTTTGTACATATAATTATAATAATGCCACATAAGTCTTAGAATTTAAGTTAAAAGCGCAGATATTCTTATGTTGAAAGAAGACAGAAAATTACATTTTTTTCTTCACTCATTAAAAAAAATTCAATTGTTTAATGTCCGATATACAAACAATGTCTGCATATAATAACACGATCACTACATTTCTTTTTCTATTACTTGTTTTTTTGTTTTGTTTTTCAGCTATTGAATTATGCTAAACCGTAAAATGTTTTGAAGTTAAATATATTCAATAGAACATTAACTTTCAACACACCTGCCATATGTTACTCCTGCTTAATGAATTTGTCAACATTGAGAAGAAAAAAAGACAGTTAACAAAGAATATAAAAGAAATTTGATATGCCAATTAAACAACACATCACTCAATTAGAAAACGTGAACGAAGTTGCAGTTTTTATCTTAAATGATAAATGGTTTTAAATATTAAAGATAAGTGAAATGATGCCATTTTTTTAAAATGTCTTTTTTATTTGTTGATCATTATATTTCTATAGTTTTTTCTTATTAAATTTATTAAGGTTCCTTTAGTCTTCTACTCCATCTTATGCAACCGATTCACAAGAACACATACATGCAAAAAAAGATAAATTATCTCCAATATAAGTGTTTTATGCTGAACCAGCACTCATCAGTTGGGCCAGATCATCATCTCCCACACATATGTATAGTCAGTGCTCAGTTTATATTAAGTTAGCAAATCTTCAAGGACCAACTGGTGAGTGCTAGTTCAGCATGAAATATTTATATTGGATATCATTAATCTCTTTCAAATGTATATGTGGTCGTGTACGTTGGTTGTATAAGTTGGAGTGAATGATTAAAGAGAGCTTAAAAGTCTGGGTTCAAATCTCCTAAAATTGCATCTAGTTTAAAAGTATACATAATATACTTATATTTAAATATTAAATTTATATTTATGATAATTAAAGAATTCTCTATTTTTAATAGTTCATTCAGACTGCACATTTAATTTATCAATTATTTGTACTTTTGATAGGGCCAGCCTGAAAGTTAATTGTTCCTTGTTAGCTTATTCCGTCATCTCCTGAACGGCAAACCGTTTAAAATGTTTATTTTGTATTTTTTATCACTCTATCTTATTTTAACATTGAATTTCCTAATAATAATTGAATTGAAAAAAAAAAAAACTTAATCATGGCTTTATTCTTTGGTAATTTGTAGCAAGTTCAGGAACCGGAAGTGTGAAATCTGGAATTAATCTCAGCATCTTATGATCCAGAAACTTAACACTCCACTACTTCTTGAATATAATAATCAAATGAAATGAGCTTAAAAAAATGAGAACACCGGAAGTGACAGAATCGAATGTAATATGATGATTTTAAGCTCCAGCGTATTTTATTCTACCCTTGTTCCAAACTGTACAGAGCATTTATTATCATAGAATTATTTCATTTCCAATTTGCACTAAAATCAAATATATCTCACCTTATTGGAGCTCAGATATAAAACTGCATGACCATACTTATTTCTTCCTCATAACATTATAAAATAAGACATTTTGATTTGCTCAATTCATACAAGGACAACCCATAGACCTGGGTCATCTGTGGTTTTTCATAATTGTTTGTATGGTTTGCTTAGTGTTAAAAATGCTCTACGATGTTTATTATATAACCGTTGATTGGCAGACAAGGCTATTCAAAAGTCTATGGATCATAAGCAACCTTTTTAAATCCAGTGCTAAAACTTCCTATGAATTCTCAAGCAGTCAACCATTTGATCACTGTTTTTAAATATTGAAGTTAATTTTAAATGTTTTCAATATACTATATATTAAAATCAATGGGTCATTTGCATATGTGTGTGCATAGATGAATATAACTTTTGTTCAATACGTATCTTTTTAAAGTTCATTTTTGTGTTAAAAGCTTAGATTGTATGCATTTGTGTAAATATTGAGAACTCAGTTTGTTAAAATGAACTTATAATGTAAAATTATACACACTGTAGTATAAAAAGATTACGGGTTAAAACAACGTAGTATTTCATATACTTTAAAATTTTGTAGCCCACTAATTGGTTAATATACTCAATAAAGAACATATTATTCAAAAAACGTGGGTCAGGCCTTAATTATCTTCTGTATTCATTTTTTTAATTACAAATAATGTACTTTTACATTTAAAAATATTTTAGTATATTTATACCATTAATTTGATACGACTATTTTGAGGGCTTCTTTAGATTTGTTAATTTTATGTATTTCAAGAATAGACCATTTACTGCCTTATTGCAAACCCAAAGTATGCATGGATAGAAAGGAAAAATAAAAGTTTAATGAAATTAAGCTTAATAATTTGTGCGTTTGATTTTGTAAGTAAATGGTATTGTACCGACATTATAATGTGTATTGCACATAAAAATTGTCTCATATATATATAATTATCAAATTGGTAATTATTTTCATCATTGTAATTTAATAATAGTATTCATAATTCTTTTTTCTTAAATATAATAAATTTTATTTTATGTGATAATGAGCTTAAGTATGTGAATACTTCTCACTGGATAACTAACTGACTTATGCTCTTTAGCAAATATTCACATTTTCTCAATCACGTGTGACAAAATGTTGCACATTAAATGATTTTTCTACAGTTTGTAAGCTGTGAGATCTCTATTTTTACATTGATATTATAAAAGAAAAACATCTTCACCCAGTGAACACCTTAATTAATATTTATGAGCATCCATTTCTTTTTTAAATCCTACCTTCTCACAAATTACTAAGTTGGCTGAATGTCACACATTTCATTAACGATTAATTTTGTCTAATTAACAAAAAAAAAATCACATTCTAACATTGTTTTTTATATCATCATCAACAACAACAACAACCATTATCAATCCACTGCAGGATGAAGATCTATCTAAGTTCAATTTATTTTCTCCGATCTTTAGCTTCTCTTCTCCACATCACCCCTGCACACTTTCTCATCTCATCCATCCATCTCACATGTGGTCTCTTTCTGGATCTTTTACAATCTTTTGGTATATATTAATAAATAATCAAAACTTTTTAAAACAACTTTAATTGAAATGGAAGTAACTACTTTTTACTGAATTAACTTAGTGGGAGATAGTTGCTTCTATCTCAGTTATATATTTATATTAGAAAATAAGAGATAAAGTGAATAGCTTGTGTGAATATAAAACTGTTGAGTAGCTCAAAGTATTAAACCACTAAACATCACATGATCACTATTCTTTATGCTTACATAAGCTGTTTACACAGAGGCAAAAGTTCCAATACAGTTTTGCTTCTCAGTTCAAGTCAGAGAAATCAATGGATTAAGGAAGGTTAGTGTGTATAATCCCTATTCACAAACTTTCCTGAATCCATTAATGATTCTGTCTTTCCCTGAGCAACACTACTGTATGGAGAAATTTGCCTCTGTATGTCTCAAAGTAACAATAAATCTTAATGAAATAATATTTTTTAATAAATGTAATACTTTTTTAAAATTTATGTACTATATTTTTCATCTGTATATTGTCCAATGCTTTGTGTCTTATAATATGTCACATAGTAGCTCTGCTATATCACTGATTGTAGTGTCTAAAACACCTCAAGAAACTGTTATTACAACAGCTAGCCGAAAATCCCAAGTTCATTTCAGTACAATTTTTTATAATTTATTAATGATTTTGATCACTATATTACATTATTTTTTTAAAAATTTAAATTGATACTTGTGAGTTTTCAATGAAACCAAGATGGCAGCCACATTTTTGATAAATCTACAGTTTGGGGGGGCACTCAAAAATTGCTTGCAAAAATGCTTGCAAGAAAATGTTGTATTCAGTAATTATATTTTATTTTTTATACCTGTTATTTAAAAAAAAAAAAAACATTTGGCAATTCTTTTTTTGGGGGGAGGGGGGGAATTAACTTATTAACAGAAAAATGAAAAAAATATATAAATACAATATTTGCTCTTTATTCATGTTAGTGGCATTTAATCTTATTGTGATCATTAACACACACTTTTCTGGAGAGTAGGATCTTGTACCTTTGGTCCTAGTCTACTACATCACATTCTATGACAAGAAAGGTTTATCATTATGACAATTAACTAATAAAATTGCTAACAAAACGAAACACACTGAATCAAACCAAAGCATGACACTGTCAAGAGAATCTTATTACTTCCCTTGTTATAATATAAGTAAAATAAATAAATAAATAAGCAGCCTAATCAAATTTATCTTTTTTTTTTAATTTAGCAATTGATTTATTAATTTTGTTTCACTTTAACAGCTAACACATCTTTAGTTGACTATAGGTCCTTGAAACTGTACGTTTATCAAAAATACAGTGTGTCATCTTGGTTTACTTGAAAACTCACAACTATCTTTAAATTGTTTTTAATATATAATTTGAAATAGGAATCATGCATTTACCATTAATGTTATGCAAATGTAGTTTTTTTATTAAGTGTAATAATATTTAACCTTTTTTTTATTTTTTACAATGTATATGTTATAAAATATTCTTATTTTTCCACAAAGATTCACAAACAGATTTATTCATTGACATGTGGATATGTTGAGGAAAAAAACTGTTTTTTTTAAACAAAAGATGAAAATTAAAAATAGACACCAAAAGAAATAAAATATTTAAAAATAAGTTTGTAAAAGTCCATGAATATAAATGTAGATATTTTAACACAATGCTAGATAATACTGATCTGTAATAGAAATGTGCAAATATACATATAATTAGAGAAATATATTTTATATAAATATACTTAAATATTATTAATAGGCATAAAATTTAATATAATAAATTAAGGGTGTTGATCTTCACCACTTATAGTCAGTCCCATGATGTCTTTTGGTAACAAAAGTGAATCTGCTTTTGATTCAAGTAATGATGTTATATAAAAATAAATTCAGACAGTGTCAAACTATGCGATCTGATATAATAATTTAGTCTACAATGAATGAGAACATTTGAGTTTTAAATTGACATTAAAGCTGTTAATTTATAATGTGTACTTATTAACCTAATTCTGACATTTTCTATTGCACACCTGGTGGAATTATTTGACAATTATCAACCATTGACTTTTATATAAAATATTTATTTTACATTAAAATGCAATAAATTGGATCTGATTTTTTTCATTTAATTTCATGAATGAATAATATTCTATAAACTCATATTTGAACTTTATAAACATTTAATAAAAGTTGATTTGTAAATAAGAATAAAGCGTATAAACATAACCAACTGTGTTAGTGTACATATCCTTGTAGAAAATGAACAAATTCTTTTTTATTTTTATCTATTTAATGTGATTAAAGAAATGTTTATTTGTGATATATCTATCAACTTCTCCATTAAAATCTACTATTTGCTTTGGAATTATCAAAATATTTGAAAATAAATTTAACATCTTGCCACTTTTGACAGATGATGATATTATGTGATGAGTTTTATGTAAAGCATAATCAAGAAAGAAGGAACATGCATAAAATAAATATTTTCTTTAAAAACAATAGAGTATTGATATTTTTGACTCTTTGTAAGATACTGACCTCTTCAAAAGATCTGGTTCAATTAAAAAATCAATAAATGCAGTATGAAAGGTTCAACATTGTTAAAAAACTTCTACACTAATATAAATAACAATAATTATAAAACAGGGGTCTAAAGCAGTGGAATGGAACCACCATGTTTTTTTTTCTGTGAGGAACACTTAATGATTCTCAATAAATATGAGAGTGAGTTAATTAATGTATATTTGATCTTTATCAAGGATATTAAAAATAAATATATGGTCACTATATATCCTGAGACAAGTAAGTAAAATATAATTCATTTGAATGTTCTTTAAATTTACAATGAATTTTAATTTTATATGGACTGTATACTATGTACAGGCTTTGTTTCCATATAATATTTTCAAATAAAAAAAAACATATTCATTATATTGATAAAAAAAAACAGGTTGAATATGGATCCATGAATGTGCCAGAATTATTTAATATACAAAAAATGAGAAGGATCAAAACTCTAAATTTATTATATATCTGTTAAAATAACTATTGATATAAAATTAAAATAATGCCAGCTTTTAGCCTAAATGGTGACCATTTTAAGTAGATTTATTAAAAGTGATAATAATATGACAAACTCTATATATGGTTATGATTATATATTATTAATGGTATATGTATTTTGATATTTATTTATATATTTTTTTATTATTTTCATATGTCCATCTTTAATTGATTTACTGTTTTTATCTTTACTTCATAGAATTATGAATAGCTTAATATTATATTAGTGAATTATTTTGTGTCTATATATATATACATGTGCTGTGTGTTAATAAAATAATGGTTTATATCTGTTTAATTAATGATAATATTTTTTTTCATATGTCACAGCAAAAGCCGGGGGGGGGGGAATGAACCCACAACCGTCTGCAACCAATTACTTGCTTGCAAGGCAGCTGCGATGACCTCTCGGCTAACAATGCTTGACTATTATTGTGCTGGTGTTTCAGCTGAATTGCAAGTACCAAGCAACTGTTTTATTACTTATACATGGCTGATCATCAAAAATATATCCCATGTATATAAGTGTATTTCTTTGTTTTATTATAATCTCAGTAAAAGACAAACCAGACTCTATTTATGCATCTTCAAATTTTGGTGATATTTATGTATTTTTTCCATTAAAAATAATCAAAAGATTTATCAGTCAAATGCTCATAAAAAAGTGATAGAATCTGAGGTGTCATTCGTGTATCCCAATACCCAGACTCTACCATTTGCCTACTAGACTAGATCATAGATTTATTGATAAAAGATGAAAAAGAAAGAAGTTCGTGTTTCTTTAAAAATATATAAATGTATTATATTGAATTACATTTTCAAAATAATCGAAAAAGAATTAATAAATTAAGGAAATAAAAAAATTAATAACTAATTTTTGAATTATAATTTATCAATATCCCCCAAAACCTAGAATTATTAATATAAATAATAATGAAAATTGATAGCACAAACAAATGTGTAAATAAAGACTAAATTGAACACATTTATAATGTCAAAATGTCTTGCATTGGTGGTCGAGAGGTCAGCGCGACTGCCTTGCATTTGCAGGCAGTTGCCCGGGTTGCGGGTTCGCGTCCCGGCCGATGCTATGACACTTAAAAAAATTAATAATAATAATACTATATTAATTAATCATAATTATAAAACTCATTTTCAGAATATAATAAAGATTTTTTTTTTTTTTTCATATGTCATAGCACCGGCCGGGACGCGAACCCACAACCGTCTGCAACCAACTTCTTGCTTTTCCTCTAACAAGTGCTGCTTTTTTTGTATCACAGGAAGTGTAAAATTAATCACATACAAAAAAAATTCCCATTTCCATTTTTTCCCCAAAAGAGTTGATTCTATATTTTCATTGGCTTTTATGTTTTAAACGAAATGTATATTTTTTCTTTTTGATGCCATATAATATGCATTGAAACTCATATATGACGTTCTAATGCATACACTATATATATAAATGTGTGTGTATAAAACTGTATTTAAATTATGTATAATATTAAGATATAAAACGAAAGAAATAGAATATTGTACAGTAGGTAATTTTAGCACATGTATATAATAATTAATCATAAATATTGACAATGTTACAATTCTAAAATTTCAAAAGTATTTTATGTTACTTTCACAAAATATTAAAATTCATGAATCTTTGAATACTACATGATGACATTTGTGTCAGGTAAATTTCAATTTAGAATTAGAGAAGTAATTGATAGTAATTATGAAATTTTATAATTGTTATATGGTTAATATTTAACATTATTTAACAGTTTTATTTATCAATTATCACAGACAATCTTTGATGGATATTTAATTCATATATATATAATTATAACTGAAATAATAAATTTAAAGGTTTACAAACTATTATACACAATCCTTAAATCTGCAGAAGTACTTTCAGTTAATTTCTTGAACCTGCTTCAACTGCCATTAAATTCAAAAACAAAGCGGAAGCAAACGTCATCAATTCAAATTCCATGAATCTCGTATTTTAATGTTAGCAGCTTGCCTATTTATTAACTGCATTTTATTCCTATTTATAAAAATTGCAGCTTTAATTTTTCTTTTATTATGGTTACTCTCTTCATGAAGAATTTTCACATTTTCAAAATCAAATTTAAACTTATATTTACATGTTTTTTCATGATCAAAGAAAACTGATGGAGACATTAAATGACCATTATTTTTTTTTACTTTTTACATGTTTATATAACAATTCATGCTCCCTCAATCTCTTCTCTATACTGCACCTAGATTCACCTATATATATATATCCCATATTTTATAGAATATGAATATTAAAAAAATGTCAATTTGAATACCAATGCCTACATAAAGTTTCAAATTAAACCCATCATAATTAAAATATATAAGTGATAAAAGTCTGACTGCTATTTTTGTGTGGATGCTTAGCTACATTAAATCTCCAACTCAGCTGACAAGCATAATGTGTGGTGGGATAGTCTGAAATATTTTAACAAAGTGACAATGAAGGATTTATAAAAAGTTTTTGATAAGTGTATGGCAAATCTGAATCTGAAAGATTTGCTTGGTTGAGATTTCTACTAAATGCATTTTTCAATTATATATAAGTTTTGTGTTTTTAATTATACATTCCTCATGCCAATTCTACTACATCATAAACACTCGCCAATGATAAAAAATAGACCATTTTTTTCCACCCCATATGTGTATTTCATAATCAAACCTTCCTTATCAGAGATGTCAGAGGTATCAAACTCCAAATTTATATGCCTATTTTGATTGCTCAGTGATTTCCTCAATACATATCTTACACATATCCTTTATTATATTACTCTCATGGAAAAAAGAAATGAATTTTATCCATTTTTAATATTGAGTGAAAGGATGAACTTTGTAATTGTAAAACATACCCTCACTTATAAATAATATGTAATTTAAGACATGTGCCAAAACATGTTCAAAGATGTGTAACATATATGGTTAATTATACCATATATTAAAATAAAATTGGGGAGGAGGACTGTGATTAATTTCCAGGAACATTGGATGAGATTCCTTTACTAAGACTGAGTACTCTAAAATAACAAAATAAATATTTGTTTTTATATGCTTTAATATGGATTACTAGCTAATTATTTAGTTAAATTCTTGAATGTGATTTGATTAAACATTTTTACAAAGTAATAAATTACTGGAAATTTCTCTCTTCATGTGTGTTATGTTTATTGTAATGGACAGATAGCACATGCTCAATTAACAACAGAGGGAGCCACTAGATTTTTAGTCTAGATTGTAAAAGACATCATATAAAAGTTTAATGTAGGGAATCTTAGTTATAACTGACCACACAGCTAGATACTTGTAATTGTCTCTAGATTGCAGAGGATAGCCATTCATTAGAAACACCAATTACAAGAGCTGACAACAGTAAACAAATGTCTAAGTGGATTTAATACTAAAGAAAATAATATTTATTAACTAATCAATATTGAATAGCTCATGTACTAAATTAAAATTGTCCCACTTATATTGACACTTATTGCCTTTGACATTAGTCAGCCTTTAAATATTAATCCAATGTTGTATTAATAATTATTCAGTATTATTTCCAAAGACTATCATTATGTAGCTTTATTGTTTATCAAACTCTGTTAGATACATGTTAACTAAGTTAAGATGTGTACTTTTATTTTCCTTTATGCAATATTTAAAGAGATTAAATTAATTTTAAATATTCACAATGTGCAAAGGTAATTACAAAAGATCAGCACAGCTGCCTTGTAAGCAAGTTGGTTGCAGACGGATGTTGCGGGTTCACCTCCCGGCCGATTCTATGACATATGAAAAAAGAAAAAAAAAACAATTTTATACAAAACACACTTTGTTAAATAATTTTCAAAATATGACAATATAGTCAGTCTATGTCTTGATAATCTGATAATTTTATTGACTGTAGAATGATTGTAGAATCAAATGATTTTTATAATCTACAAAATCAAATCTTAATGACAACTCACATGTATTGGATTTTTTTTATAAATTCTCTCAATACTTGGATGTGATCTATTATCCTCAAAACAATTTTTAATCCATCTTGTTCTTTTGTTATTTAGAATCTAATGTTTGATGAAGATGAATTGTAATTATCACAATAAAGATTAATGAAAGACTAACAAACCTAATATATTTTTATTACATTTCTCTACAGTTTTATTATTTAGACATTTGATAAATGCATTTTTTTTTTGTTTTTTTTCACTTGCTTTTTTTAAGATGTCAATTATAATTCCATCAATTTCTTGAGCTTTTTAACACTTGTTTTTTAATTGCATATCTTTCTTTTTTCATATAAATGCTGGACAATTTAGAAATTATCTTATATTAAAAATCCTTATTTTCTCTATTGTCTGATTGGTGAATGTATGACTATTTTCTGATGTCACATATCAAATTCAAAAACTACTACATTTATGTGATGTCATTAAAAAAAATGTTCAAAAATCAGTATACATACTTTTATCTGCAAAGATATAGTACATATTTCATGGTAAAGATTACTACCCAGCAGCAGAAACAGCTACAAATGCTGATTTGTAATTCAGCATTTAAAATTCTTTGTGATTTCATTGTCTGCCAATCGTTTAATATAGTTTAGAATAATGACATTCTTATCAATGTTTATCACAAAAACAAACTATATTTAGAATAAATCTTTAAAAAAAATGTTAAAACAACCAATTTAAAAAAGGTACAAATATTACATTTAAAATCATGTGAAATTTACCAAATCTATTTTAAATAATAATTGAATTGTCCTCTAGCTGCCAAGTTCGATAACTTTTACAATAAGAGAATGAACCACCTAATAATGTATTTTAGATCTTTTTATGTATAGCTCTCACTGTTATTGTTCTACATAAATGTACATAAAAAGATCTGAAATACATTAAGAGGTAGTCCACTCTTTTATTGTAAAAGTTATCGAACTTGGCAGCTAGAGGGCAGTTCAATTATTATTTCAATAGATTTGGTAAAATTCACATGACATTGTATTTATTCATTATTAAAATATTATTTATCATTACATAAATATTATATTTAATAAAATAATATTACAAAAATGACCGACTCAAAGATTGGCATTTTTATATTCCAACATTAATAAACAATAACTATTAATGGTAAATGTAAAAAAAAAAAAAAACTATTATATTTGTTCATGACAATATTGAAAAATCGAAAAAAAATAAACAAATATTTTTTTTTTATTATTCAGAGCATGCTCTGGTTTTCACCTTAACGCTGTCAAATATAACAAATATTTTTCATTTTTCAAATATATAGATATATGAAAAATATAACAAATATATTTAACAATGTAAATTTGAATTTAGCTTTATTAAAATTTGGAAATTTATTTATATAATATTAAGATATTTTGTTTAATTTACATTCAATCTTTAAAAAAAAATAGTCAAAGCAAACAATTATTACAAAAACAATGAACTGAAAACCAAGAGTTTTTGTATTCCATTGTAATGGTCTTTTACACTCTTGTACAATTCTTACATTTAAAATATTTTGTTTTATTTACATTAAATCTTTGTTTACTAAGGCAATAAACCTAAAGCATGTGCGGTTGAAAATGCGAAGGTAGGGACCTCTACAGGTCTTAACCACAAGCTTGGGTTGAAGCAACCAATTAAAAAAATTTACATGTCTTTAGAAGGCCAGGTGCATCTGGTTACTATGTAGTTTTTTTATACAACATTTCAGCACACTTTATAATGTCATCTCTCTTATTAGTAATAGCTCCATTTTTTTCTTGCTATTTCAAGAATAACTTTGCTTCCAGTATCCAAATGCTCTATTACAATTTTGAACTTTTTATTATGTTTTATAACTAGTCTTATAAATTCACAATTATATATTTTTAATATCATTATTAGCTTTTTTTATATCATTTTACAAAACTCTAGACCTAGACATTCAAATCTTTTTAATAGATATACATTTCTAAATATATATATATTTGCTTTTTACATACATAGTCTTGTCTCAGTAGATAATTTATAGTAAATAGTTGTTTGTTTTTTTAACCGGCCATCATTCTTGGAATTTGTGTTAGAATATTTGTTGTATTCTTATTGATTTCATTCAAATCTGAACCATCTTTAAAGTCTGATAATGTTTTAAAACAATTTGCATGTTCTAATTTAGATTCATTGAACTGCTTCTGAGGATTAATAATATCAACTGTTCATTCTGACTGACATTCTTAATAATATGTGTATCTCTAGTATTTAATTAACATTTACATTACATCACATGAATTACTGATCATTTTGTAGACTGCATCTATTAAGAATACTACAATCATAAAGTACATAATTTTTATTAGTTAAAATGTAATTCAACTCAGCTGTGTTTTCATTTGTATGCTTTCTCATCAATTACCCTTTAGTATTTTCTCAAAAAAATAATTCATAATAAACAATTGTTTTCTTTCCTGAGAACTCCCCAAGTGTATGACTTCTCTTAGTTCTATCAACTATAACCTAATTTAACCACATCACTTTCATTTTTTAATTAATTCTAGCATTAAAGTCTCCCATTACAATTTTAAAATGTTATTTGTTCTGATCAAAAAAATTTGTATAACAATACAAAAATCCCCTACTTCTTTACAGTGACCATTTGTTGAGGCATAAAACTGAATAATATGCATTTTGTATTTTCCATTAAGTTGAAAAACTAATCTTGTTACACTATCAAATATATCATAAATCTCCACAATATTCTCCTGTAGATTTATTTATAATGGTTTGCATTTGTCCAGTGTTTTCAATATTCATAGCTTAAATCACATGTTGACTTTTTAAATTCATCATCACTTCAATTTTAATTTTAATTTCACAAAATCTAATAATTTCCCATTTAATATTAGGAAATTCTTCTATTTCATAAATCTTTCTTTATTTGAAAGTGATCTGCAGTTGAAGGTTCCTAAATTAAAATTCATTTTGAATGGCAGTCTGTTTCTCCATCATGAATTTTATTAGCACTCTCTGGCAGCTAATTAAAGTCTTAGCTAGTGATTTTACAATGTCCTGTGATTAAGATCATTGATATAATTTTTGTCTATCATGATGATAAATATTTACTACTAAAAGAAAATATTTTACACAAAAATTCATTCTACCTTCAATAAAACTCAAGTATATTTGAGATACAAATTATCAGGCAACTGAAAAAAAAGTTCATGACATTTTTTGAACTTAAATTCAGCAAAAAAAAAAGAAAAACAAAACACAATTAGTTTCCAACACTGTTTGATATATATTAGTGAGAAATATATTAAATCTTGTTTATTATATGACATATAACACATTAATAGCAGCGAAAATTACAAAACCTATGAAGGGTGCATTAAAAATTTGGCCTCTGAGAGTAATTAAGATATCTTCTTCCAGTTTTAGCAGCAATTTTTTTTTGAAGACATTTAATGAATATCTATAGAAATTAATAAGCCTATTTCTAGTGAAGTACCCATTTTTCCTGTCTTATCATAGCTTGAGCTTTCAATAAGAGAACAAATATGAAAAGCAAATCTAAAAAAAAGTTCTAACGTGATTTTGAATACATGTTTGTTTTTCTTCATTTTGTGACTTGGATTTATTTTAAAGAATCCATTGAGCAAAACTGAAAGGAGAACATTCTTTACTTAGCTTTATAAAGATTTTGTTTAATTATTTTTCTAAACCACTAAACATCACATGATCACTATCTCATACTAGCACATAATTGTTATTAAACAATTCAAAACAAAGCAAAACTCTCCATATAGTAGTGCCATCTTCTGCTAACAAGAGCAATCAAGGGATGCCAGAAGGCTTGGCATAAAATCCCTATCTAGTGCCTACTCATCCAATATTCCCAGACTAGTTTCTGGCTTGTGACCTTCATCAGTGAGGAACCTTGGATCTGAGAGCACTGCACCAAGATCTTAAGCTATTGAGCTTGGATTGAGAATATTAATTGTATTTTCAATTTCATTCTCATGGTTTTGTAGTTAAATAGAGTTAAACAGTGGGTGCTGGAGGGTTGCGTTAGATCCTAAGATCTAGGTGCAGTGCTCTCAGATCCAAGGCTCCTCACTGATAAAGGCCACAAGCCAGAAACTAATCTGGGGATATTGGATGAATAGGCACTAGATAGAGATTTTAAGCACAAAGCTTCTGGCATCCATTGATTGCTCTTGTTGGCACAAGATGGCACTACTATATGGAGAGTTTTGCTTTGTTTTAAATTAAGTTATTTTTCTCTGACTAATTTGAGAAAAAATGTTTAACAAATGATATTTCATGTTGTATTATATTTGTATTTCACACTGATATGATAGTAGCATTGCATTTCTTATAAGAACCCTAGATGCCATCCTGTTCATATAGTTATATAGTATGACTAACGAGTAATATGCATGGTAACATGGACTGTAAAAAAACATTGTTACAGAATATATTTAAATTTATAAATGTATTTGATAATGGTAAAATGAAAATTTGACATTGAGAGTAAATATCAATCAAGGCCCATTCTCTGTATTGTTTTATTAGCAATATAAAACATTGGATTTCCACCAACCAAGAGAGCAAGCTGGATTTAAAAGTAGTTTTAGTACAGTAGATCATATCCAGGTATTGAGAGAAGTTATAGAAAGGACAAATGAATATGAGTTGTCATTATGTTTTGGATTTGTAGATTATGAAAAGGCATTTGATTCTATAAACATTTCTTCAGTGATTAAAGCATTGGATCATCAAAGTATAAATCCAGGATATTGTCATATTTTAAATAATTTTTTTATAAAAATGCAACAGCAACAATGAGATTACATAATTATATTAGGAAGGTTAGCACTGAGAAGGGTTTAAGACAGTGTGATCCATATCTCCAAAACTTTTTACAGCAGTGCTGCAAGAAATATTTTGTGGATTAAAATGGGAAAGTAAAGGAGTGAAAGTAAATGGAGATTACTTGAATCATTTATATTTTGCAAATGATGTAGTTGTTTTTGCAAATAATGCTTTAGAGGTGCAGGAAATGTTGCAATAGTTATCAGATGAAAGTAGGATTAAAGATAAATGTTAAAAAGTCTAAAGTAATGTTTAACGGATTTTTTTAAAATATGAAAATAAAGATTGATTATGATGAGTTAGATGAAGTTAACAGTTACAAATACCTTGGTCAGATTATTAATACAGATGGAAACATAATGGATGAAATTAATCATAGAATAAAACATAGTTGGTGTGCTTTTGGTAGAAAAAACTTGATACTAAAAGTAAATATGCCTATGTGTTTAAAAAGGAAAGTTTTTAATAAATGTGTTTTACCAGTTCTTACTTATGGATCGGAGACCTGGAAACTTAATAGAAGAGCAATACAGAGACTTTAGTTCACACAAAGAAGTACGGAGAGATGCATGTTGGGAGTAACAAGAAGAGACTGAAAACACAATATATGGATAAGAGAACAAACAGGTGTTACTGACCTCATTGAAAAAATTAAAAGACTGAAGTGGAGTTGTGCTGGACATATTGCTAGAAGAGATGATAATAGATGGACAACTGAAATCTTAAACTGGATTCCAAGAGATTGTAAAAGACCCAGAAAGAGACTACATGTGAGATGGATGGATGAAATAAGAAAGTGTGCAGGGTTGATGTGGAGGAGATGGATTAAAACTTGGAGAGACCTTTATCCTGCAAGTGGATTGATAATATTGTTGATATATATATACATAATTGAAATAATATTTTTTTAACGGTTTATAAACAATTACAAACAATCTTAAAATCCACAGAAGTACTTTCGGTTACTTTCTAACCTGCCTCAACTGCCATTAAATTCAAAAACCAAAAGCGGAAGCAAACATCATCAATTCAAATTCCACGAATCTCATATTTTAATGTTAGAAGCTTGTCGATTTATTAAATGCATTTTATTCCTGTTTATAAAAATTGCCTCTTTAATTTTTCTTTTACTATGGTTTCTCTCTTCATGAAGAATTTTCACATTTTCCAAATTAAATTTAAATTTATATTTACATGTTTTTTCGTGATCAAAGAAAACTGAAGAAGATATTAAATCACCATTATTTTTATTTTTTACACGCTTATATAATAATTCATCTTCCTTCAATCTTTTCTCATATATTAATAATATATTAATAAAATTAAAATGCAAATGGACAAACTTGGTTTAATGAGAAAAGATTGAAGGAACATGAATTATTATATAAGCGTGTAAAAAATAAAAATAATGGTGATTTAATATCTTCAGTTTTCTTTGATCACGAAAAAACATGTAAATATAAATTTAAATTTAATTTGGAAAATGTGAAAATTCTTCATGAAGAAAGAAACCATAATAAAAGTAAAATTAAAGAGGCAATTTTTATAAACAGGAATAAAACGCATTTAATAAATTGATAAGCTTCTAACATTAAAATACGAGATTCGTGGAATTTGAATTGATGACGTTTGCTTCCGCTTTTGGTTTTTGAATTTAATGGCAGTTGAGGAAGGTTAGAAAGTAATCGAAAGTACTTCTGCGAATTTTAAGATTGTTTGTAATTGTTTATAAACCGTTAAAAAAATATTATTTCAATTATAATTACAATATTGTTTTTAATTAACGGATATTTTATTTATTATATATATATACATACATACATACATATATATATAATACAACAAATCATAAATTTTGTAACTTGCTTTTAAGCTTGTATTTAAATGTTCACTAGATGGAGCTTACCAATAGCTTTATTCAAGCTTTATTTTATAAGTACCAAAAGAGAAAAAATTCAAAGTCTCTATTGGAATGTCCCTATCTCCAGACCAATTGATTTTAAGCTTATGTTATACCTTAATGGAGTGGTGGGACTCTAGAAACTACTAAAATACCAACTCACAAGTCAGCACTTATAAAACACGTTACTATCAATTTGAAAGCCTGAACTTTTAAGACATGTAAATGTCTTCAAATCCAGTCTGACAAAACAGATATCTATATGGGTCTGAATTCAGCTCAGTTTCACCATATAGTAAAAGCTTCTGCATCACAAAAGCCTTCAAAGGTACACTTATAATAATTAATAAAACAGGTCATAACTTGCCAATTGGTCTGGAGATAGGGACATTCCGATGAAGATTTTGAATTCTTTCTTTTTCGAGACTTATAAAATAAGCTTGATTAGAGCTATTGGTAAGCTCTTTCTAGTGAACATTTAAATACAAGCTTAAAAGCAAGTTACAATATTTATGACTTGTTTTATTAATTATTATAAGTGTATCTTTGAAGGCTTTTGTGATGCTATATTGCAGAGGCTTTTATTATATGGTGAAACTAAGCTGAATTCAGATCCATATAGCTATCTGTTTTGTCAGACTGGATTTGTAGACATTTACATGTCTGAAAAGTTTAGGCTTTGAAATTGATAGTAACATGTTTTATAAGTGCTGACTTTTGAGTTGGTATTTTAGATCTAGTTTCTAGAGTCCCACCACTCCACTGAGGTGAGCCATAAACTTGAAAACAATTGGTCTGGAGATGGGGACATTGCAATAGAGAATTTGGATTCTTACTCTTTTGGAACTTATAAAATAAAGCTTGATTAGAGCTATTGGTAAGCTCCCTCTAATGAACACACACACACACACACACACACATATATATATATACACACACACACACACACACATATATATATATATATATATATATATATATTGTAACAAGCACAGACGATGTTACATTGTTTTTTTATTATTAAACATGTTCACATTTAAAAATTTTCTTTAAGAATTAAAAATTGAAATTAAATATCATCTTAAACTCGTATATATAAATCGCACAGATTAAAAAAAAATTATTAAAGTAAAACTTTATTAAAAATAGAAAGGTATTTTAAAAACAAAAACCTAAAAAGATTTTGAGATAAAAATATATCTTTAATCTTGGAAAACACATTAATTAATCAGAAATGGAAATGATTGTTTTAATTAGTTAAATGTAAACTAGCCTTGGGCATTTAAATGTAAAAGCATCGGTCAGATAGGAAAACAATAGAAACTAATAGCCAATGAAGAGAAAAGCAATGGAATCAGACCTCAGCGAAAAGACCATCTCATCGATGATGCAATGTAAATTCAATCCTTCAAATTAATATAAAAAGACAAGTTTGGAAATTAAAAAAAGGATTATTGATTATTTACGATGTGACAGATATGTGTTAGTGCGGAAGTGAAGGAGAAGGGATTGAAAAGACGCACTCTTCAATCCCTTCAGTTTTGCCAAAGAAAGAAAGAGAAACGAACTATCGTTTTCTACATTGAGGACCAACTAAACTAAAAAACCTCCAAATGAATAAATAAAACAATGGCTAAATGGATACCAATCTTTTTAGGATGACGTGGGAATTCACGTTTAAACGGCAAGGAACATATAAAGATGAAGTGTTTAAAAAACCGTAAGAACTTTATAATTTATGAACATTAAGTTAAAAACTTTCCATATATAAAAAATACAAATAGAATCCTATCTGACCAACGTAAATTAATATTAATAATGTTATTTGATATTTTTTTTAAGTTAAAATCATTTCCATTTATTTATTTTTTGTTCTTTAAGTTTTATTATGATTTCTGTTTTCCGTTAAGTTAAATTATATAAATGTTAAACTTAAATCGGGCGTGAATGGCTGTATAGATTTGTAAAGTTATATTAGGGGAGGGTAATCTTAGGTTATTTGTTTCATGGTTAAATTGGGTTAATGGATTGGATATGTTGGTGTGATTAGTAGATGTAATATTGATTCGCTACAGGCAGAATCACTTCATACGCTGCACACTTCTGTTTGCCTATGGAAGGAATTATAAGTCTGATACCACAGTTCCTTTCTATGGAGTTTTTGTTTTATTGCCCTTCTTGTCAGATAGATGTAATATTCCTATCTGAAGAGAGGCAATTTCTTCTCTTAATCTTTTTGGTGCTGCCGTATTCCATATTACATTGAATACATCGATATATCAGATGAATTGATGCCAGTTTGACTGCGAATTTTAGCTTAAGGTTAAATAGGGATAGAATATTTTATTTTCAAATGCAAATCTATGTAGTCTATTCATACTTGACCCTAAATAAAAATGCATTAAATTTAAGTTGTTTGTAGACGCTTGCATGGATTGGTTATCGGTTAGGTATGTTTTGGGTTTTCATATTTGATCAAAATATATAGACATTCGATAAATAATGATACCTTACGGTGAGTATCTATAATGTATTTATTCAGATGTCTTTTAAGTTATTGGTGACAATGCAAGTATCTTATGGTGAATACTATTGGGTTACTTATAAATTTCCCTCTGCAATTGTCGGTATCAATGATTTTATATTTTGATCGGTTATGTTTATTTTGAAATGTTTTTAACCGTTGTAATCTATGTAACCGATCTATACTCAACATTTTAAAACAAACTTTTATAAACTCCTCTGTGCGAACTTATAAAAAATTAAAATGTAAAGTTGTAAAAATTTAAATGTAAATTAAAATCAAAGTTAAAAATGTAAGTTAAATTTTAAAAGGTAAACTGATGCTAAAATAATTTTAAATCTTATATATGTGCATTAATAAATGTTTGTATGTTAATTACTGGCAGTGGCTTATTTTATTCTTTTTTTATATATACTCTTATATTATATTATTAAATCTCTGCTACTCCCTGAGCTAGTGACTTGGGCTAACGACCGGAATCAAAATTAAATATATATATATATATATATTGACTTACATATCTGCCTACTTTATAAATTTTTCTAAGTTCAAATGCCTAGATGACACCCTGTAGTGTAGTTTACGTAAGTCTATCTTATCCAGATTGTTACAATATATATATAATCATTTTTATCAATTATTGTTATCTTGCTGAAATAATTGCATATTTTTGTATTTTTTACATTTATTCGAAGTGCGATTCTCATCACTTTATCAAAATTAGGATTATTATCTTTAGCATCCATTTGACAATTATTCCTATGCTGTCTTATGTTTAGGAAGTACTAGAGTAATAGCTTTAATAGTTAAGTTCATCTGGATTGCAGGTCAACACTGTCATTTTCAGTGCTTAAACATCATATAACTTTCAGAGCAACGAACAATTCAGTTATTATTATCCTAGTTTAGAGAATAAATAATGTTTATGATGTTTATTTATTTTTAATCATCCAAATACTTAAATATTTAAAAACATTAATTATTGCCAAACTGAGAGCGAAATGTTTGTCTCTTTCTTTTTTTTTTATACTTTAAATATAGCTCTAATGCCAATACTAATTATTAATGTAACAGCAATATCTATCTATCTATCTATCTATCTATCTATCTATCTATCTATCTATCTATCTATCTATCTATCTATCTATCTATCTATCTATCTATCTATTTATCTATCTATCTATCTATCTATCTATCTATCTATCTATCTATCTATCTATCTATCTATCTATCTATCTATCTATCTATCTATCTATCTATCTATCTATCTATCTATCTATTTATCTATCTATCTATCTATCTATCTATCTATCTATCTATCTATCTATCTATCTATCTATCTATCTATCTATCTATATATATATATATACTGCTTTTTAAAAAAAAAATCAATAGTATATCTATAGATACATTATTGATTACCTGATAAATATTTACACAGAAAATAAGTTGCAATCAAGCAAATATATTTAAAATTATATCAATAAAATGCTGGTTAATAATCAGTTAGTAGATATATGGGCACACATAAATTTTAATATATTGCGAAAATATTTAAATAAAATCAAACATTGACTACACCTTAAATAATTCAAGTCATTTATAATAAAAAAAAAAACAATATTAAAATTTTCAATTTTAATTTTAAGATAATAAAACATCAAAATCTGTTACAAGATATTTAAATATCGAAATATTCTCCATACAATATTGTCATCTGGTACGATCTTTAGTAATCGATAGATAATAGAAGGGTAGCCATTATAATTCCTGCCCAGTGCCTATCCATGCAATATCTCTAACTAGTTTCTATATTATATATATATAAGTATATGTGCGTGTGTGGTTGTGTGTGTGGGGGGGGGGTATGTATACACATATAAAGTAATTACGGCAATGAAAATAATATATTAAACAAACTTACGCGTATTACTTTGATAAAAAATATCAAATAAAAAAAATTATTAATATTTATTTATTAAGGCAAAAATTATTAATGCATAAGTGCTTACAAAAAAGGTACCGACGAACAATAATGCATGAATAATTAATTTTTCTTGAAGTAATTGCGCATTTATAGCGCTGATAAATTGCTTATCTGTATTCATGTTAATAGTATAATATTTTGAAATAAAATGATGACTATATTCTTGGAGAAAAAACAGATTTTTTACTATATAATGAATTACCAATGCTCATCTACTGGTCTCGCACTTCGATTTTTAACCGAGTAGCAATATCCAAATTTTTTGTCACAATATAAAATATTGAGAGCTGTAGGTTGAGAATAATAAATAGGGTTTGAAAGGAAAATACATGGATGAGAGCACACACATGTATCATTGACGTTATTAAAGGAATTAAAAGGCTGAAATGGAACTGGGCTTAAATTTATTTTTAGAAGGTACGATAATAAAAGAACAGCTTAAGACTTAAACTGGATTATATATATATATATAAGACAAAGAAATAAACCACGTGAGAGATGGATGAAAGTGTAAGGAGGCTTGCAGGAATGATGTGGTGAAGAGACGCTATCGATTAGAGAAACTGGTCTTAATTTAAAAAGAATTTCATTTTGCATTGAGTTGATTGATAAAAAAGATGGTGATGATAATATGCATAAACATTTACAAACTGTTTATACATATATAGGAAGTCTGTTGTTTCCAAATTTCAACTTTTAATTAAATTTCTATCCCAGTAAAACTGTGGCATCTAATTTACATAAGGATGTAAAATAATGTTAAGCAATGGTAGATAAAGGCAAAATTGCTTTCAAGTAGTTTACAAAAATGACAAGATGTGACCACTATCTTTTATGGTAAAATGTAAATGAGGAAGTAATACTTATCAATCTAATCAAATTCTGAGTAGTGGGAGTCTATGTTTGTCTTTTCTGCCATTAAGTTTTGGCCAGCATGGTTTACTGCCACGGTAGAGTACCTGATTCCCAAGAGTAGGTTCCTTAGAATAATTCCAGTTTTGGCATTTATGGTTCTCTAGTTAAAAACTGTTAAAAACACAACTTAATAAACTGGTAATGAAAAGCTTGATTTGTCATAAACTATAAAAGAAATAATCTAATAATTCTTTAAACCTGAAAAGTATGTTAAGTTTTACTTAAATTTAAATTTTATATTGCTTATAGAGGGGATCTTTACAACTCGAAGTATATTTATTTAAAATATAAGTTAGGTTTAATGTGTTTTATTAGCTATCAATTAAAAAAAATATTAATTGTTGTTTCACCTTTTTTTAGGTAATTTTTTATTAGTAGCAATTTTAATTTAAAAGATCTATTAGAAATAGGATCATTTTTGTTTAATATAATTATGGATATTTTTAATACATTTTGAATAACTGATATTTAATATTTGGCAATATTTATTAATACTCAAAAATTTTACACTTTTATTAGTTCTGTACAGTTTGATTTTTTTTTTTTTTTTGCTTTAATTAACCTGTGTGACTTAGTTTGTTAATAGAGTGGTGAGTTCTAGAAATTATTGCCTAGAAATTGTGATCTCTCTCCATAACAATTTAGCACTCAAAGGCTTTATAATAAATTTTAATAAATTTTGAATAAATTTTGTTTATTCAAAAAAGCAAAAGTATATACTATTTTAATATTTTAAAAGTGAAGTTACCCCTTTTATATTTTTGAGAAGTAAACATTACTTACAATAGATTTAGAAATTAAAGACACTGTCTTTCTTTTAATTACTCCTTGTTAAAACTTTCACTAAAAACTTGTATTCAATTATTTACCATGCTTTATGTTTAGTACCCATAAGCTGTTTTGCAAATGGAAAATAAATTAGCATCAGTGTCCATCCTTTTTAATGTCACTTAATTGCGAATTCATTAAACTTCTTCCCATTGTTAGTCATTCTCAATCTTATATCATTATGTAATTATGTAATATAAATCAACCTTGTTGGATAATCAGTTAATTTCAAACATTGCTACAAAATCTTTGCATTGATAGAGTTAAACTTCTAAACCAAGTTGATAAAAATAATATATAAATTCAGAATTTGCTTTGCAATTTTACTATAAAAACAAACCTAATTTTTTAGCATCTTCATTCTCTAATCCTTTGAAGATCACTCACCTGTAATTAAAGGCAATCCATTTATTAAAATCATTGAAATTTTTTTATAATTCATGAGCATATTGATATAGTAAAGACTATTGTTCATTAACATAAACTGGAATATAAGAAGCATCTTTAAGATTAGGTGAATTGTTCTAATGTTGGGTACTTTTTCAAATATTTTGAAAGAAAAATATGTTTCCATGTTCTTGGGAGAGCTGAGCAAATTTAAATTCTAGAATTAATTACATAAAGACAGGCAACCATTATGTAGTTTTCTATATTTGTTCAGTCAAGGATATAAATTGGGCATGTCTTTAGACATGAAAAAGTTAAATTGTTTATTAAAAGAGAACTTACATGAAAAGAATTAATAAAATTTAAAAAGATATGGTTTAATACATATACCAAAAAAATGCATTAAATTCATCAATTTGATATCTAATCTATTTCTATTCATAAAATATTAATCTAAAATACAGAAAATTGTTTTAATTCAGCCTCTGAAAATTGAATAATTTTAGATTCAAATTGATTAAATATAACAAAAAATTAAAAATAATGTTAATAATTGAAAAAAAAATATAAGTAAAAACATTTGAAAAATATTTGTGGTAAAACAAAATAATTATATTTCAACCAATCATTATGGGACATCAGCAGTGATTTTTGTGTATGAGAGGGATTTTTTTCTCTTAGAAATAGCAATCACTAACTATTTAGCTTCTAAAAATCAAATTGGTAAAATATAATGAAAAATTAAAAATAATGTTAATAACTGAAGAAAAATATAAAAAAAACATTTAAAAAGAAGCCAGCAATAAAACAAAAGAATTATATTTCAACCAATCATTATGTGAATGTCAGTGATTTTTTTTTTGATTTTTTTTATAAATTACAATGTCTCTTTATTCAGTGCTGTTGTATTTTCTTGGTCTACAATTAAATGTTTTAAATAAAACTCTAAATCTAGACTCATTATTAATAAATATTCTGTAAAAAGTAATTATAAATTCCATAAACTTTATAAAATATAATTGCATTTTATTCTCATCAACGAATGTCTTTGATATGCAAATTATGGTCAGTAGCAGTCAATATTATCCACTTGGCTTGAAGAGCAGTCACTTTCCCATGCTTATTATTCTTGTAAAACAAAATTTTTCAAATCAAACTTTATATTTGGATAAAGTGATGTAAAACCTTAATTATGAATGTAAAAAAATATGATAAATATATTTAGTTATATTCAAAATCAATTATAAATATATTAAACATTTTGTATTGATTTTTGACTTTTGTCATTTAGAAACAATTGTAGAACAATGGTCAGAGTTAAGAGCCATCAAACCAGAAAAAAGAGGCTGGGCTGTATACCAATACACAGCAGTAAAAATTGATTTTTATAAAAAAATATGTCACAGTATTTATATTGTTTTAGAACTAAAATTTTGAATTTTCTATAAAATAAGCATAACATGAAAAAAATGCGACCAAAATTGATGAAGAGATGGTGTAAATGATGTCCAGGAACCATAATAATCATGAATGGGATATGAATTTAACAGCAAAGGGGTTAATTTAGAAATAGGAATCCCTTTGAAATACATATACATTTTAATTGTTATAATTTTAGATATACATAAAAAATAAAGTTTTAGTTCAGACTGACTTTTGCCATAATCAGAAAAAAACCTATTTAATAGATATTCTTTTATTTAATTTTAAATTATCTATTAAAAGATATTAAAAATATTATTTATTTAATTAATATTGTAAGCATTTTAGATATAATTTTAATATTTATATATGTAACTTTTTGTGTGCACATTTATTTTCTCTTATATAAATTAAATATAGATACTCAAATATTATGAAGACACCTCATTGACCTTGTTAAGTGCAAGGAATTATGCCTCAATGTGTTTGCTTTTTATTTTTATTTTTATATATCACAAATAAATCATGTCAGAAAGTGCTGGGCTTGTCCTAATATTTTTAATCTATTGCTTGAATATCATGACACCTCACACACAATTCCAGTGGCAGAAACTGGTCTGAGGTTGAGGATATTCTGCAAAGCTTTTTAAGAGCTTATTTGCAAGCTCCTTATAAAACATTTATATATATATAGAAGTATAGGGTACAATATATATATATATATATATATATTGAACCAGATTGAAATCCGATTCAATGGTGTTATTACAAAAAAAATTTATTAAGCTTTTAATTTTCACTAAATGTTTAATGTTTACATTTTTATTATTATTTAAAAAGAATATGTGTATCAAAATACACACACGTTTATATGTAAAATGGATCATTTCAATGTTTATTGATTTATTTTAAAATAGTTTTTTTATACAGCTTGTTTTTACTTTAAATCGATTAATTAAAAACAAGCAACCTAGCTAATTACATTCCTGTGGCTGTTATTTTAATTATTGTAAATTAATTCTAAAAGTGGGGATTTGATTTTTATGTAGTTGTTTTCATTTCAACAATCCCTGGGTAGAATTCTTAGATTAGATTGAGCGGAAGATTAATATTTGCCCTGCCTAAGGCGTAGAAATTCAACAACAAGGAAAGTGTTTCACAGGAAATGGAGTGAGGTATAAATAGCCCCAAAAATTTGGAGAGTTGGTTATTAATTATTCTTAACTAGACAAGCTGTTTCTCAAATGAAAGTTTATATCAGTTTGGGCATTTAAATTATTAAAGGAAATTCACTGTTGTTAAATCCTTTTGCTTGCAATGAGGTGACAAATACTGTACGTGTTATCATCACCAGAATGGCTTGCTAACTTAACAAAGGACGGATCCCTAACTTCCAAATTTGCACCAGTAATGCTTTTAACATCTAGAAACAGCCAGAACCACTTTACCTCTACCTTGCCATTGCCAATGAACTGAAAATGAACTAAAATAATAGTGTGCACTCTACATGAACATTGTTTTTACCGAAAGGTAACTATTTTCTTTTTTATTCTTCCCAGGGTAAATTAATTCTCATTAAATCTCTGCTCAGTCTAATTAAAAAAAATCTGTATTCATAAGCTTAAGCAATATTTATACTCATACTTAATCTTTATTGTGATTTCTAATATTTTGCAATGTGTTTTGGAATCTTAGTTTTAAGATTCCCAAATTTGCTTTCAATTTTTGTTTATTGGAGAGTGTCAAATGAGTTTTATATTTTTATGCCTCACTTTTTATAAATGCTTTAGCAGTCATGTATATTTAAATGCTTACCTGTAATTATTTTATTATTCAATAATTAATTTTAAGCACTGTGTCTGTGCTTTTGCAAACCTCCAAAAAAATATTTTGGCTGGCGACTTTATTGTCTAATTTTCTGTAGGTAGAGATTTTGTTTCTTATATCTCTGGAAGCAGAAATTAAAATTGTTTTCTTTGTAATTTTATAAGTCATCAGCAGGAAGATATTTATCCCTTTTTCAATTACAGGTGAGAGAGACTTTTGTTCTGCTAAAGTATTTAAAACTTTTAATATTTTTGTACTCCTGTGTACTCTCCAATAGATTTACTTTTGTATTTATTACTTGTGCTTTAAATTTATCAGAGAGTGTACTCAGAATTTGTTTGTAAGGTTATTTTCTTTAATTGCTGGGGCAGACTTAACTGTTTTTCTAATGATGTACTTGTCTTCTATTGAGACCTTTGATAATTAATTTTAGAGTAATTTTCGCCAATCGTGTGGCTGGGATTCACCAGTTTTAGTTGTTTTCCTTCATTTTCAATGATGTTTTTCAGTTGTTATTGAGGTGGATCAATCACCTTTATTTTAAATGTAATAATAGGTGCAGCTTATACCGACATATGACATTCATGGGCCTGATACATTTTTCAGACCTTGAAAAGATCGTTGGTACTGGTTTCGTTGATTTGTTTCAAGGGCATATTGTTTAAGTATCTAAAAGTGAAAACCAATGTTTAGGTGAATCATCTGCTGAATGAAATTTGATTCCTCCCTTTTAAATTTGTTTATTAGAGAATCAGTAGATCTGCCAGAGCATTGCATTTAGTCTTTCTGGTACATGCCTGAGCTAATCCTATTTGTTAACTTATAAACTTTTCTTATAAGTTATTCTTCTTTGAATAACATTTTGTTAAATATGTTTAAACTTAATTTGGCTGACGTTTGTCTTTGTGTTTTTGTCTCAATTGTCTAAACAATTTAAGATCTCTTGTTTCTCCCTGAGTCTAGTCGGCGCAAACCATCATCATTATCTATTCTGATCACAGTAAATAAATTTTCCAGATACTTAGTGATCTGGTGGTGCCATCTGTGTCAGAATAGATTGAATGTCCGGTAGAATATATATATATATTAATGAAAAATTATGCATCTGAAGCAATAACCTTGTTTAAGATTTCTTTTAATAATAAGGGTGTGGAGAATGTAATTGAGAATTGTGAGTATTAGTTAACACATAATTGTTGATAAGATATGAAAAGCTTCACACTTTAGAAGTCTGCTTGGAGAATAGAAACCAATGGATAATTACAGAGTTTATTTTTTTTGGATAGTATTGCTTAATTTTTAATTTTGGGTAAAATTAATTATATATATATATATATATAGTATATGAACATGGATTGCTTGCTCACCAACATGCCATAGCCAATGTGGTGAGTTTATTGGCTTTTTACCTCTGAGTTCAAGATCAGAAACATTATGGCTTTTTTCCTCAATTGCCTGATAAAGCAGAATGAATGTATGTGTAATTGATAAATATTTTTCTAGTAAATATATAAAATCATCATAGACAAAAATAAATCATGGCCCTCCTATGAGGTTATAAAGGCATCAAAAAAGGCAGAAGTTGGTGGCCAAAGGTGGAGGGGTTTAATAATCCCCAGATTGTGGACCCTGACAGCCATTTGATGATGTCTTTTTATTTAAGTACTTACAATTATAGATCACTTTCAAGTGAAGAAAGATTTCAAGAATTAAAACTATCTTACATTAAATTGGACATTATTGGACATTGTGAAGTTAGAAGAAAAGGGGGAAGAGACAATTGATTAAAAAAGTGGACATGTATTCTACTATAAAGACACAAGTATTAGAAATATAAGTGAAGTAGAATTCATTATAAATAAAAAGTGAAAGAATAACATTGTGGAAATTGATGGTGTATTGGACAGAGAGGTAATATTAGTTATTTAATTTAATAGCAGATAGCAAATGCAGATAAATCAGGATTATACCCCAACAAGTTCTTATAGTGATGAAGTAGTAGAAATTTTATATGGATTTACAAAAGGCTTTTGATCAAAGTAAACAATATTTTAAAATTTTTATGAGAGACTTTAATGTTAGAATTGGTAAACAAAAGAAAGATGAAAGTGTTGTAGGTAATTTTGGTTATGGTAATAGAAAAGAAAGAGGACATAATCTTGCGGAGTTTGAGAAAAATGTTAAAAGGAAATGGACATGGAAACATCCAAATTAAGGTACAATACATTTGGATTATGTTTTGACCAACAGAAAATACATATTTCAAGATTGTAATGTTCTTAATCAATTTAACAGAGAAGTGATCAGCAATTAGTAAGATGTAAGATATGTGTTATTGCAAAACTATGAAGATAAAAATTATTAAGAAAACAATAATTACAGTTGATATTCATAATCTTCTTAAACATTCAAATAAATTTAAATTAGAACTTACAAATTGATTTCAAGTATTAATAGATTTTAAACATGACTCAGATTTCAATGAAATTAATAAGAAAATAACTGATACACTTTTAGAAACTGCAACAAAAATAGCTGGTAGAATAGTCAGAAATTGACCAATAAAATTTCTACTGAGACTAGAGAATTTATGAAGAAAATAAGGAACATGAAGATATACAAACATGATGTATTAGAAAGGATTGAATATTTTGAATTTTGTAAAATGGTGCAGAAAAGAGTTGAAAATGATATAAGAAAGTATAACTGTAAACTAGCAAGAAAAGTTGTAGAAGAGAATAAAGTTTCACAAATGTAAAACAACATTTTGCTATTGGTATGAAATTTATATTGGCAGTAAGGAAAAAAGATGGAATTATTTGTAAAAAGAAAGATGATATCGTGAAATGGGTAAAATACTTTTATCAAGAATTATATAGTAATAAAGAACACATACTCATATATTTATTATATCTTTGGATTTTCCCAGAATTTTAAATGAAGAAGTGAGATATGCAATTAAATTTATGAAAAAAGCAAAGACTCCAGGTAATGTAAGAATTATAATTGATACATTAAAAGAAGCAGGTACAGATAAAGGAACATTTTAGCTAAGTTATCTATCAAATGTCCAAATGATAAAGATGTACCAGATGATTGGAAGAAATCAATATTGATATTAATATTTAAAAAATATGATAAAGAAGATATTAGAAATTACAGACCTATCAGCATTTTATCAGTTTTATACAAAATTTTTACCAAGATACTTACAACTTATCTACAGACAACATTAGATTTTCACCAACCAAGATAACAAGCTGGATTTAACAGTGGTTTTAGTACAGTAGATCATATCCAGGTATTGGGAGAAGTTATACAAAGGACAAATGAATATGAGTTGCCATTATGCTTTGGATTGTGGATTATGAAAAGGTGTTTGATTCTATAAGCATTTTTTCAGTGATTAAAGCATTGGATCAACCCATATTTATAATAATGCAACAGCAAGAATTATATTATATAACGATACTAGAAATGTCAACATTAAGAAAAGTGTAAGACAAGTGACTCCATATCTCCAAAACTTTTTACAGCTGTGCTGCAAAAAGTATTTTGTGAAATAAATGGGAAGTTAAAGGAATGAAAGTAAGTGAAGATTATTTAAGTCATTTAGATTTTTTCAGATGATGTAGTTGTTTTTGCAAATAATGCTTTAGATCTGCAGGAAATGTTCCAGGAATTATCAGATCAAAGTAGGACTAAAGATAAATGTTAAACATTTCTAAAGTATTGCTTAATGGATTTTTTCAAAATATTAAAGTAAAGATTGATTATGAGTTTGAAGAAGTTATCAGCTTTTACCTTGATCAGATTATTAAGACAGATGAAAACATAATGGATGAATTTAATCATAGAATTAAACTTGTTTGGTGTGTGTTTGGTAGAAATAACTTGATACTAAACGGAATAATGCCTATGTGTTTGAAAAGGAAGGTTTTTAATAAATGTGTTTTACCAGTTCTTATTTATGGATCTGAGACTTGGAAACTTAGTAGAATAGCAATACAGAAACTTCAGGCCTCTCAAAGATGTAAAAGAAGAATATCAATACGTGTGTTGGGAGTAACAAGAAGAGATTGAATACTCAATATGTGGGTAATTGAACAAATAGGCCTATTGGAAAAAAATACAAGACTGAAATGTATTTGGGCTGGGCATATTGCTGGAAGAGATGATAGTAGATGGACTATTGAAATTCTAAACTGGATTCCAAGAGATTGTAAGACATCCAGAAAGAGACCACATGTGAGATGGATGGATGAAATAAGAATGTTGCAGGGGTGATGTGGAGAATAAAAGCTAAATATGAGAGAAGATGCATTGAACTTGGAGAGACCTTCATCTTGCAGTGGATTGATAATGGTTGTTAATGATGATAATATGTATAATGTTTTCTAATAATTTGACATATGATAAATGATAATAAAGTATGTTTAGCTCATTGAAAAAAGTGTTGTACTTTAAAAATTCTTTTTAAAAATTCACTTCTTTGTAGTCATTTATAAGATTAATTATCTGACAATTTCAACTATCTGACAGTGTTTCAATTAATATATATATATATATTATATATATATATATTAATATTTTTTTTTTATATTTTTAAACCATTATTATTTTCATTACAACCAATATTTTGACACTACAACCACCATTCACACCAAACAATAAATACTCAGTGTAATAGAAAATGATTCAACTTGAGTGTTCACATTCAAATATGGGTTAGAAAATGTTTATTTCCTCGTTTTTTCACCTATTAATTTATAATATTAACAAAATAAGTTTCCACATAGCTGGAATATGTTATGCTTTGTCAGCCCTATTTAAACCAGTAGGTCTCTTTAATATTTCAATTGACTCTCTCATGGTTCTTAAATCATATCTTTCCAAATTAGCAGGTATTTTTGTATTGTCAAAATCAGGTTTGTAAACAATTTTTAAAAAATGGAAAGTAAAAGCTGATGTTATAATTTTTTGAATAAAGCATTTATATGTTCCTTAATTCTGACATTTATTCATCTATTAGGCTGACCAATATAGCTTTTTGAGCACTGCAAACATGGAATTTCATCCTTGGTGTTCCAAAAATGTTCTGTCTTTAGGTTTGTATAAAAAATCTCCAATTTTTTGGCCAGTAAAAAAGTAGTCTTTATATTAAAACAAAAGTAGTCTTTATATTAAAACAAGATAGTCTTCTACTGATTTTATCAGTAACCCCTTTAATAAAAGATAAAATTACTGTATTAAAAGAGGAATTGCCAATTCTATCCTCTTTTTTCTTTTTAGTACTAATGCTATGTAAAACCTTACATATGATGTTTTTATTATAATTATTAGAAAGTAGAATATTTTTTTGTAAGTTATATATCTTGAGTAAGATGTTCTTTACCAGATAAATTATAAACTCTAGTCAAAATATTTTTTGCTACAGAAAAAATTTGTGCAGGATGATGATGAGAATTAGAATTAAGATATCTGTTTGTATGAGTGGATTTTTTGTAAACTGATATTGATAATGTTTCATTACATTTTCTTGCAATTAAAACATCTAGAAAAGAAAGTGATATGTTATTTTCAACTTCCATAGTAAATTTAATATTTCGATGCCAATTATTTATAAAAACAAGAAAAGAATTTAAGGCATCAATGCTACGAGGCCATATGACAAATGTATCATCACATATCTAAGCCAAATAGAAGGTTTTTAGTAGCTGCACATAATACTTGATTTTCAAAATTATCCATGAAAAGATCAGCAACTATAGATGACAGTGGAGGTCCCATAGAAAGTCCTTTAATTTGTCTAAACTTTTGAGAATTATAAACAAAAAATGTATTTTCAAGGCATGTTTCAGTAATGGAATAATAAAATCAAGTAAATCATTGTATTGGGCTATCATACTCAATGTTTCTTCAACAGGAATATTAGTACACATAGAAGAAACATCAAAACTAACCAATAAATCAGTTCCAGTTAGTTTAAAGTTTTTAATTGTAGAAATAAAATGACTTGAATTTTTAATTCTTGATGGAATCTTGCCTGTCAATGGTTGTAAGCATTGGGCTAAATATCAAGCCAAAGCATGTGTGGGAGAACCTATAGCACACACAATAGGTCACAATAGTATCTCAGGTTTATGAATTTTAGGCAAACCATAAAATTTAGGATATAATGAAGAATCTTCTCTTGGAGATGAAGATATGAAAAAAATTTTTTTTTCAAGAGAAGGTTCTTCATTATATCCTAAATTTTATAGTTTGCCTAAAATTCATAAACCTGAGATACCATTGTGACCTATTTTATGTGCTATAGGTTCTCCCACACATGCTTTGGCTTGATATTTAGCCCAATGCTTACAACCATTGACAGACAAGATTCCATCAAGAATTAAAAATTCAAGTCATTTTATTTCTATAATTAAAAACTTAAAACTAACTGCAACTGATTTTTTGCCTAGTTTTGATGTTTCTTCTATGTTTACTAATATTCCTGTTCAAGAAGCACTAAGTATAATAGCACAATGCAATGATTAACCTGATTTTATTATTCCATTAGCAAAGCATTGCCTTGAAAATACATTTTTTGTTTATAATTCTCAACAGTTTAAACAAATTAAAGGACTTTCTATGGGATCTCCACTGTCACTTGTAATTGCTGATCTTTTCATGGATAATTTTGAAAGTCAAGTATTATTTGCAGCTACTTAAAAACCTTCTATCTGGCTTAGATATGTGGATGATACATTTTTCATATGGCCTCATGGAATTGATGCCTTAAATTCTTTTTTTGTATTTATAAATAAATGGCATCCAAATACTAAAATTACTGTGGAAGTGGAAAATAACAAATCACTTTCTTTTCTAGATGTTTTAATTGCAATAAAATGTGATGAAACATTATCAATATCAGTTTACAGAAAATCAACCCATACAAACAGATATCTTAATTTTAATTGTCATCATCATCCTGCACAATTATTTTCTGTAGCAAAAAATATTTTGACTAGAGCTTATAATTTATCTGATAAAGAACATCTTACTCAATAAATAGAACTTACAAAAAAAAAATTTTTTTTTAATAATTATAATAAAAACATCATATGTAAGGCTTTACATAACATTAATACTAAAAAGAAAAAAGAGGATAGAATTGACAATTCCTCTTTTAAGAGAGTAATTTTACCTTATATTAAAGGGGTTACTGATAAAATCAGTAGAAGACTATCTTGTTTTAATATAAAACTACTTTTTCTACTGTCAAAAAAATGGTGATTTTTTATATAAACCTAAAGACAGAACATTTTTGGAATACCAATGACGTTGTGAAATTACATGTTTACAGTGTTCATGAAGCTATGTGGGTCAGTCTAATAGATGAATAAATGTCAGAATTAAGAAACATAGAAATGCTTTTAATCAAAAAATTAGCACATTAGTTTTTACTTTTGTCACAAACCTGATTTTGACAATGCAAAAATACTTGCTAATTTGGAAAGATATGGTTTAAAAACCATGAGAGAGTCAATTGAAATAGTAAACAGACCTACTGGTTTAAATAGGCTGATGAAGCACAATGTATTCCAGCTATGTGGAAACCTCTCATTTTATCTAATATTAACTTAAAATTAATATGTGAAAATAACTGAGGAAAATAAACATTTTGATAAGCCTCATATTGTGAATGCTTAACTACTTTAAGTTGAATCTCATTTCTTATCTCACACTCTGTGGCATCATTTTTTGAGATCTAACGATTTTTCTTTCAAAAAATAACCTTGATAATGGTGGTTGCTAGTCTGTCAAAAAATCAGATTGTAATGCAAAATAATACATGGTTTATTCCCAAAAATATTAATTTTGATGGATAGATAGATAAATAAATGGATGGATGGATGGATGGATGGATGGATAGATAGATAGATAGATAGATAGATAGATAGATAGATAGATAGATAGATAGATAGATAGATAGATAGGTAGGTAGGTAGGTAGATAGGTAGATAGGTAGATAGATAGATAGATAGATAGATAGATAGATAGATAGGTAGATAGATAGATAGATAGATAGATAGATAGATAAATAGATAGATAGATAGATAGATAGATAGATAGATAGATAGATAGATAGATAGATAGATAGATAAAATTATCAATAAAAATGGATAAAAATGATTTAATATATTCATATTCTCATTTAAAAACACTTAAGATTGATGTATATGAGTGCATTTAGTTTGAAAAAAATATAGCCATTTTTATTTTTTCAAAGTCTTTATCTTGTGACTGGAATAAAAGTATCATCGTATATGACATGGTTGAATTCATATTATGTATGGCTGTAATGAGAAATTCTTATTATCTTCTAAATAGAATGATAACATTTTACCAACTCTAAAAGCCTACATTGTTTTATAACATTAACATGACAACCAGTATGTGATACTGCTTCTAAAATATATTATTTTATGCAAAAATTTGTTTTTAAATTTGATTTTTATTTATTAAAAGCATTATTTGCAAAGTAGTCTTATAATACTTGCATAAAAAATTTTAAAAAGATAACCATTAAATCACAAAAAATGGAAAAATGAAATTATTTTTATTTTGAATAGCTTCTAACAGGAATCAGTAGATTGATTTCTTTTACAAAAAGTATAATGTATTTTTATACAAAATGCATTTGATTTTTATTATTGTAACCTTAATTACCATAAATATTATAATATTTGTATAAGAAGGTAAAAAGAAATATAACCATATATCACAAATTATCAAGAAATTAAATTGTTTTGATTTATACTGCTCTCATGTGGCCTGAGTTGAGATGATTGTTTTATTTAGTAAAATTATAATCTGTTATTTTGATGAATAAATTTGATTATTTTAATTTTAAGCAATATTTACAAAAATATTTTAATATTTGTATTAACAGATTAGAAAAAAGTAACCATAGATCACAACAAATAAAGAAATAAAATTACTTATATGTGGATTATAATTGCTATGAGATACCTCTAAACTGTGAACACATGGCATAAAACTTATTGCATTCAAACTAAGTTCAAACTAATTTCATTTCTACAAAATGCAAACTTACTGAGAATGTTACTATAAGCACATCTGTTCAATTTTAAAAAATTATATAAAATTAAGACATATCAAAATTTATAGACATATTACATACCAGAAGTGGCTATTTCTGGTTAATACATAATAATCAAATATTCGATATGCTGTCTACTTTATTTTCTGTAATAATTTTTCAGTTGTTATCTAACAAACAATCAAAACACTCTGTAAATGGTTCATGTTCTAGGCACAATTATCATAAGAGAAAATCAGTTTCTTATTCATATAGTAACTTAATGTATCATTTAAATAATATTATTTTTTTATTAAAAATTAAGAGTAATTAAAAAAAACTTAAACTGCTTAATTTTTTATATATGTAACATTCACTTTGATAAGACATCATATCAAATTTGAATAGTTTAGCAATAATTAATTTGTTAAAAATATTATCTAATTATTTTTTTAAAAAATGAGAAAAAATATTTTTTTTCCCTGCATGTAGTTTTATATTGAGAAAGTAAAAAAAAACTTAAATTCAATCCTTCATTTAACCGTATCTATTTTATATGTGGGTTATATGAACTTCTCAAATAACTTTCATAAATATGTATACAATTATAATGATAATGAATAAAAACTTCTTTGCAATCAACATTTCTTTTTTATAGATGATCTGATTTATTATATGTTAATTGATAAAATGTTTCTGTCAAACATGATGAACTTTTGAATATTTGATATTATTTCAATTTGTTCAATGTACTTATAGTGTTGTTATTGGTCTAGTACTGTATAATAATGTAACATGATATTTAATATTTATGAAAACTAATATTATACTTCGCTATGTATATACGAGTGTGTGTGTGAGAGAAAGCATAATTGAATCAAAAATATAAATTATATTTAATTCATTTTAAAACTGTATTATATTTTCTTTTCACTTGATTATTATTTTCATGCTTTAAATGTGCTAAGACATTTTTTCAGATGAAAGAACCTTGAAATGAGATCAAAACTTAGTCACATGTTAGTTTCAAGTTTGATTATAATGTGACTACATAACCATAAGCAATTTCATAAAATTAGGAATGCATAAATTAATCTCAGATTTGTTTACTTAAAAAAATAATTAAATTAATGTTTAAACGTATTGATTTTAATCTTACCAACATACACAGAATTACATTTAATAATTAATATTTCACCTCCAAGCAAATATGTACAGAACTGGTTTAACAAAATAATTAAATTAAAAATAAATGTACTATTTGAAAAATGAAAAAGAAAAAACATAATGATGTTTTTATTATTATCGTTATTAATAAAATAAAAGCAAAAAAAATAATCTATTTTTACAGTAAATATTGTATGTATATAAATTTAAAAGAAATCAAATTAATCAAAAATCATGAAGATGTGAAATAATTTTAATTATATTTTGATGGGGTTATAAAAATATTTGAAAATATTTGTTAGCTTTTTATTTTGTCAATAAATGTAAATTTCATAAACTTTTGAATAAATTACTTTTTACTTTACTTTTAAAAAAATATATTAACATATTTTAAAATTTTAATTTATTGATATTATGTAAAAATTAAAGGAAATAAAGTTATAATTAGACGCCCAGTTGCTTAATAATCCAGAAATATTAAAAAAAATCCAACTAACTGTTGAAGCGTAACAGTTTCATATAATGGAGAGGTTAGAGTTTTTTATGTAACATATTATCTTCAGCTGAAGATCAGTTAAGAGAGATAGCACTCATATTTCTTTGACTCTCACTTGTAGTTCTAAAGTGAAAAGGACATAAAAATGTATATATATATATTGAATGCTCGTCATGGTCACAACAATGAAGATGTTGATACCTGTAGTTTTCCTGATAAAAAAATTTCTTAACAAAATGCATGCATAATGAATAAATATGACCTGAAGTTCTGCATTGGCAGATGGTTGTGGTTCCGATTTGAGATAGTGATGTTTAGGTAATCGTTTCCCCCCCAAAAAAAATCCGATTTCTTTCTATATAAGTATATTTATTTTAAGATTTGATTAACTGACTATTTTGCTAGAAACATTAAAAAATAGTGCTGGTGTTGTTTAACATATTTTCTAGTTTAATGGTTAACTTTCATTTATTATTTATTTAAAGATGGATTTGTTAAAATATAATTTGCTTCATGATTTTTTTTCCACTATTTTCTGTTAAATATATTTGTAGAATGATTTTGACTGTTGTTATAATTTCAGGGTAATCTGAAAGAGTCATCAGTTTGACATAAACTTATGCCAACTTGCAGTAGTTGTCAGCTTATTTCTTGGTGCAGATAGATTTTATTAGCTGACTTGTTGCTAAAAACTTTAAACTTAGTATTATTAGCAGTGTTGCATAATTTATTATCTACTTTTATTATGTAAGATCTTTGCCCAAGATTAAATAAAGTATTAAAAATAAATGATAATACTTTTTCACTGTCAATGATTATTTGCCATTTTTCACCAATCTTACTAATATATTGTAAAATCTCAAATGTAAAGCTGCATTTTGAGACAATAAATCTTTCCATAGCTTTAAAACGCTCCTTAAATATTAATAATTGATCAATAGATATGTTGATGTTTTAAGATGAATAGTTGAAAAAACATCTTAAGTATTCAATCTTATAACAATACTTAAGATTTATTACATTAGATATCCTATTACTGATTTGCTTTTTAAAAAGATATTAAAGAATATTGAGACTATTTTTGAGCATAATGTATCATCATTATTATCAGACATTTTTAAATGAATGTGGACATTGTAACGGACTTACAAACAAATATAAAAAGATGACAAAGATAAAGTAAACGACAAAAAGTTAGACAACGAAGGTATGAAAATGACAGGTTAGAATATTGTATAAATATAATTAAAAGTTTAAAACGCGGTTGCATAAACACACATTCTACTTTTAATTTTTTGTGTAAAGATGAAAAATGGCGAAAGTGTCTCTCAAAGCTTGGGCTCTAATTTAATAAGTTACTGAAAGTATTAAAATAAAATAAAATGAAAAAACATAAAAGAAATTAACAACAAAAAATAAAATAATTCACATTTATTCGCTCATGGCAAATTTTACTGCATCAATTATTTCTGAAAGTATTAGGAAGAAAAGATGCAAATCTCTTTTTAAAACTTTGAGGTTTTTAATAGAAAAGTGAAATAGAACAAAAATCCTTTTTGTTTAAAACTGTAAGAAAGTGATAAAAGTTTGGGGGTAAAAGTTAAATCTTATTTAAATATTATTTTAAAAAGTAAAAATAAAAAACCATTTGTATATATCTTGGAATAATTATTAATATATTTAATAAAATAAAAGTGTAAATTCAAATTGGGGGGAAAAAACACTATATATGCAAAAAAAAAAAAAAAATATTGCGATGACAGATTAAAAAATAAAAAAGCCAAAAATGATTTAGGCATGTTTTTGCAAAATGTATTTCTATCGTATTGAATTTGGGATTAATTAAAGGATAAGGTGGGTGTGAAAAATGAAATATTCATTTCCGATGGATCGAAAGATAACTGTATTTAAAGAAAGATGAATGTTAGTGAACGGATTTATAAAATATGGTGCTGAAGATTGAACAGGGATAGCTTTAATAAAATAATTCTGATTATTATAGTGTTTAAAACATAAATAAGTATGTCAATTAAATTTATACATACTTTTATATTTATATTTTCTATTATATTTTTTCTTTTTAAATGAATGTGTTGGATGCTAACATTTTTCTAGCCTGAAGGCCTCTGGAACTGACTCTACACCATACAAACCACATTGTGTCTACAGTCTTATAAAATCTACATAAAAGTCAATTTTGTAAATCACAAATTTATTGGATTTTTGTGAGTTTTCCAATAAACCAAGACAGCAGCCATATTTTTGATAAATCTTCAGTTTCAGAGGGCCCTTTAAAAATATTTATAAAAAAGTGCCTTCTAAGAAACATATTTGATATTTACATTTTATTTTTTATTAATGTTATTTTTTTAAAAAAAAATCATTGTGGAAAAATGAATAACAACATTTACGGACTGTTTTCTTTTTTTTTTGGGGGGGGGGTATCTTTACAAAAAAAATGAAGAAACCAATATAAATACATTACTTACACTTTATGTATGTTGATGGTGTGTAATCATATCACAGCCATTAGAACACTTTTCAGGACAGCTGGATTCCATACCTTTGGCAATAGTCCATTTCATAATTCTTTATAGTAGAAAAGTCCTAAATATTTATCATTATAACCATTTACCAAAAAAATCCTAACAAAAAGTAGCATGCTAAGTTGAACCAAAGTACAACAATGTTAAAAAGTGTATTGTCACTTACCACATTATAATCAAAATAAAAATTGAAATAAAGCTTCTTAATGAAATTTGTTAGAATTGATTTTTTATCTTTAATTTAACAATTGATTTATTAATTTTGTTTTAATTAACAACAAATTTCTCTTTGGTAGATTATAAGTCCTCAATACTGTACATTTATCAAAAGTAAAGACCAGCATCTTGGTTTACATGAAAACTCAAATGTATTATTTATTTACTTCAAGAATAGTTTTTAAACAGTTTGGCATTAGCCAATAGCAGTCTACGAAATATGTTAACCTTTATCAGTTACATTTATTATTAACAAAAATCAAGATGCATGATTAATGCAGAAATTAAAATCAAAATAAATTCTTGCAAAATTTCTTTTTAAATAAAATTACATACTTATACTTACTTCTAAGTTATACAATGTTCTGACTTAGTTAAATTAAATATATATAAAATCTAATTGATACTGACTAAGATAATGTTGGTGATAAATTTATTTGGTGCTAATATATATTATTTAATGCACCTTAATTAAATAAATAAGTTAATTAGTATACAATGTTAAAATGATTGTAATACTTCTTATAACATATATAATTATAAGCCAATAAACATCACATGTGGGGCAATATGTATAGTGAGTTTTGCCTATTTTAATATATAGTTATAAAGTTTTATAAATCTTCAAATTACCCATTTTTATTTAATATATTATTTCTATAGATAATGTTAATATGCTTCCCAAGGAAAGATTACTAAACTTTATTTCACAATTTAACTAATAACTAACGGAACAGTGCTTTTGATCTAAGAGGTTATGATCATAACATTCAAGCTTATCAGCTAAACTGGTATTGCAATTTACATCTTTCACTTTTCGGACAAGACATACAAGAAACATTTTTTGTTTATTGCATGGATGCTATTAGCAATAAACCATGTTTTTTTAAATTTACTTTTCTCATTATGCTCTGCACATATTAATTTAATATTCTATGGATCAAAATCATGCAAATATCTCATGTATTGTTCCAGAAACACTGCATTTACACTGGAATCTCTTTTTGTGTGAGAATACATGTATTAATGTTGTACTAGGCCAATGACAATTATTATTATCAGGTATTCAATCATTCATATTATTTTTTACTTTTTTAACTGCATGAACCTATCTCAATAAACTTCAAAACAGTCATTTTTTCTCTTTACAATAAATAATAAAAAATTTACAAATCCTTATCAACTAAATCATAGTAATTGAAACTTCTAAATATTATCTTGTGATGGGAGAAATTGAATAATCTCTTAGTGATATATATATATTTCAGACTTTGCCTTTATCAAACATGGTAAAACAAACAACATTCTATAAGTATTGAAATACTGTTATTATTTAATATTACCACAATTCTCAATTTGATATTAAAGCTTGAACATTTGAATTAATGGTATATTTAAAATGACTTAATAATCCTGAAATAAATACACTTTTCATATCATATTGTATTGAAATTGAATTCAGTGTTTTAAATCATTCTCTTGTTATGGTTTTCTTTGAATTTAATTTGCTGGTAAAAATTTGAATTACTAAAAGAGAAGGTTTCATAAAAAATTGGGATATTTTTTGGCGGATGTGTTCATTATAATACATGATTCTACCATTAGAGATTTGTTACATTTGTCTGCTAACTAGAATTATAAAATGAATTCATGGGTGCCATGTAATTTTTTTGTTAAATGCATAACACTTATTTGTCAATTTCTGTGATGGCTGACAAGTTGGAATAACATGAACTTTTATTTTATGTTAAGAAATGTGGCAGAAAAAAAAAACATTTGTAATGTTGAAACATCATACCAAAAAATAGACACAAGATTACAAGTGATTTAAAGAAAGAGTTCAAATTTGTCACATTCCAATAGAACATGGTGTGTAAAGTTCAAAGTGAAAGCAATGGTAATTTTTTTCACTCATAATTCATTTTTGATGGTCAGACATTTTATCTACGTGTTTGGAGACATTTTCATGTTTCAATAAAATGAAAAGTCCTGATTTGTTACAACGTGGAGGGTGCAAGTTTCAACATGACAATACACCAGTACATAAATCTTGAGTGTGAAACATTTTTGATCAAAAACAGTATCACCCTGTTTTTCAATCTGCCGTACTCACTGGATCTCACTCATTAAAATTACTTTTTACCCCCCCCCACCAATGAAATGATGTATGAAAAGAAAATGTTGTGCAGAATTGAAAGTGATAAAGAAAAAATGATGGCGGTCATAAAAATGTATTAATTTGCAAAAGTTTTCAGGATTCTTTTAAACAGGGGGAAATACATCTAGACTGGTATATTACATGAAATGGACTGACTTTGAAGATTTAATTTGAAACACTTAAAAATTAATGCACATTTTTCAATTGTGAATTTTTTTTTTTGGGGGGGGGGTGTCGATACCCACTCATAAATACCAATTCATTAGTTCAAAAAGAAATGTAGAGGTATCAGTAGTTCACAAAATGTCACATTTTATTCGATTTCTGGCCAATTCATTTTTTTTAATCTTGAAGATATAAACAAGCCTGGATAAACTCTTCTTATTATTTTAATCAAATTACAAAAAAAAAACAGAAGATATTTTGCCTTTATTTAAATATTAATAATTAATTTTACAAATATTTCTCCAACAATTAACAAAAATAAGCCTTTTCATATTTACATTTATATATTTTTTAAATGTCTATTATTTTTAAAAATTTACATTTAACAAATATTTTGATGTGCTAAAATAAATTACAATCACATTTTTATGAGTTGTCAAATTTAGCTGAATCAATCTTTGGTAACAATTTAATAATTATAAATACAAATTGTAATTTTAATATAGTATTTGGAACATTTGCGATTAATTTATAATTATTTGTTCACATGTATTATTATTTAAAAGTGGAGATAAAGATAAGGTTAATAATTATAGGCCCATTTCAGTCTTATACACCATTATAAGAATATTTGAGAGATATGACCACATTGCACATGTAATTGATGAACAGAGAAGAATGGATGTTTTCTATTTTGATATGTCTAAAACATTTGATAAGATTCATCTTAACATTCTTCTTAATAAATTATATAATCTTGATTTAGCAAATAATTTAGTTTGTTGGTTTGAATCTTTTATAAAAGGTAGAGCAACTTTTGTTAAGTATAATGGTTAAATGTCTGCTCAATATTACTGTTATCTTGGAGTGCCTCAAGGTAGTACATTGGCAACATTAATTTTATATATATATATATATATATATATATATATATATATATATATATATATATATTAATGAGCTCAAAACATGCATCTCCTGTGTTATGCTTTGATGAGTGTAAGATTTTTAGTCATATCTAGTCTATTCATGATTGTATATTGCTTCATGTTGGTATTAATAGATTTTTCCAAATGGTGTGAAAAAAATAAAATGCCTGTCAATGCAGACAAATGTTCTTCACTATTTTACTTCAATAAATCTGAAATTCTAAGATTTGAATATTGTGTTAATAATTTTAAAATAATATCTACTGACACAGTGCAGAATCTTGGAATTATATTTTCCACTAATGGTTCCTTTCATTCTCATATAGAATCAATAATAAATAAAGATTCCAATGTGATAGGAACTATTTAAAGACATGATAGTGCTTTGAATACTCCTCCAAATATAAACTTTTTCAATCCTATTTTGGAATTTGGATCAGTTTTATGGAATCCACATTCAAAGAGAGTTATTAGTACAATTCAATTAGTTTTCTAAAAAAATTCTAGGTTCTGTCAACTAAACAATGAATGTAATATGTCTCTGGGATATCTCTTTTGCATAGACCATAGTCATCATCATATGGATTTCCATAATGCCAAATATATTCTACTTTATAAAACAGTTATGCACAAATCTAACTCAGGAAACAATTACTGTGATCCAGAGATACATAAATAAATAAAGCAGTTTATTATGAATCACCTTAAATAATTCCTAGTTTGTCCCGACTATAAGAAAATAGTTGTATTGGAACTATTAACAGAATTCTAGAACCCTAAGCTATCATAAAAGAAATTCAGACATACTGTATTTTATGAAACAGGAATTTGATAGAATACAAATTTAAGGCTAAAAATTATTTTTAAAACAATTATTTAATAAACAATTCATTAAAAATAAACTAAAAAATGACGATACTATGAAATTGTAAACACTTCATCAAAATAAATATTTTCGTAAAAATTATAATCAATCACTTAATTTATATTCATAAATTAACTTTTAATTAATTAAGTTATTTCTTTAAAATAACTAAGATTTGGAAAAACATTTTCAAAATCAAAGATAACAATTTTTATTTAAATTAACCTTTTGTTAAATCTTTTAGAAAGGAAAATGAATGAAAAGAAAAAAAAATATTTAAAATGAATAAATAAATTTACAAAAAATTAAATTTTGTAAAAACTATTTTATAATTTTGAAAAGAATTATTGACTGGATTTAATAAAAAATCTGTTTCACAATTTGAAATCATTAATTTCATGAAAATATTTAAAATTATTAATTCCTACAAAATAACAGAAACATAGAGTCTTTTTTACTATCAATGAAAATTTAGTGTGTACACAAAAATATCTCTAACTATGACATTATTTTATGGAGTCCTTTTTTCAGTTGCAATTTGCAGTTTTTTTCAACTCAGTTTCTGCTTGAAGGTTTCAGGTCATGTTTAATGGTTAATTTTCCATTTACTTGATTTAATTCCAGGTTTAAAAATAACAAATTTTATCCATTGAGGTTTTTTTTCGAATTTTCAGGTGAGACTAACACAAACAGATACTCATATTCTTTTTTGAAGGCAATGCTGCATATTACTTTAAGGAGATAGGTAATTTTCATACATTTAGCACATGGTTTTCATTATAGAAATCATTTTTGTGACTAAATTCATAGTATGCTAAAAGGTTTAGCAAAATTTTTGCAATAGCTTGGTTAAGACTTCTATTTCTTTCTTTTTTATCAGCTGCATTAATATTTCTCTCTCTTCAACAGCTAACATAAAAATAATTTCTTCTCTTACTGTCTTTTTCAACAGCTAAGTTAAAAATATTCTTCTTATCAGACACTTGTGTCTTTTGACATATTTACATCCTCATTATTTTTTTAAAGACAAGCTTGCCTACAAGCCAATCACAATCTGAATTTAACCTAATAATTTTATAACAACCAAATAAGTATTTTTACACATACAATTGTTCAGATATTTTCTTCCTTAATCATATAGATTGAAAAACATGTCATGAACTTAAATTAACATCAAAAAATTCTTGACATTACTTTATAATTAAAAAAAATTGTCTTGCAAAAAAGAAAAAGAAACAAGATAATCAGTTAATTATACCTAATTTGATTTTTTTGCATTGAAGAGAGAGAAAGAGATAAGATAAAAAAAAAAAAAAACAATTCTAATTAAAAATGAAATTTATAAATTTATTCAAATCTTAAGTTTTTTTAAAAAAAAAATACTATTCAATTTAAATATTTACTTCTCTTAAAAGATTTAAATTGAATATTAATAAACAATTTACTAAAAAGTGTAAGTTTATTCTGTTTTGATACATTTGTTTTTAAGAGAAAACAAATAAAAGCTATTTGTAATTAAATAAAATTATTGAAGAGAGAGAAAAAATGTCTGATTTTATAATTTTCTCTCTCTTCTACCAACATTTACAATTTATAAAACATATTGAGATAGGTATATTATGATTAAAAACAAGTTTCAACATTATTTAAAGAATATTATCTAGAATCTTGTTTCTATCATGTGAGAATAAAAGTAAAATATTTAATAATTTCAGACCTCTTATTATTATAAAAATATGCATGGAAAAATTAAATACTATTTTCCTCATTAACTAAATATTCCTAAACTAAATCTGAAAAACATTTTCCAACTTATCTAACTATTTTAATGCAGCTATATAGCCAACTGGTCACATTATATATTTCATTTCCAATAATCATTACTCAATTATTATAAAAAGGGTCATAAACTGATAATCTTTTTTAAAAAATCATGTTTTTAGAATATGGTAATATTTTATTGAAGTAATCTCACAATGTTTGAGATCGTGAAAAATATAATAGGCACCCATCGATGGAAACATTGATGACTCACTTACTCAATTATCCATACAACTTTTGAACTCTTTTGAGAATATTCAAAAAGTATATACATGTGAATTTTAAAGCTGTAAGAGAAAAAAAGGTATGCAAAATTTTAACAGTAGAGGATGAAAAATACAAACACAATTTCTTGACGTCCAGCCTGAAAACGTTTTGTAATTAAAAATGCAACATATAATACACTTATTGTTGTAAAATCACTAAATGTCTACATTTTACTTTTATAAATGCAAAATATGAAATGTGATCTATTTTCTATGTATTGCCATGGTTACAAAATATTATTATTGCTAATTAAATTATTTTCATTGTGGAACGTATTATTTTCACACATTTACAGTTGTTCTGCGAACTATGCTGTATCTAACTACGAAATTTGTTTTATATTCTATCCAAAGTAAAACATAAACAAATAAAAAATATATATAAATAAATAAAATAAAATAAAAACATTAAAATGTTTAAATTTTTATATCCAGAAGCTATTTTTCCTATTATGAACAGAATGCATACAAATGACATTACATTAATGAATTATCATCATGTTGATATTTAAATCATATGTATTTTAATCTGTTATTATCCTCTTCTAATTTGATGTTGTTGTTTTTTTGCTTAATAAAATATTTTTTAAAAGTAAAATTTTTACAAGAATTCTGTATATTCAGTAAACATTAACATAATTAGGGCGGGGAGGTAATTTATTGAAAATAAACTAAGACTATTGATGTATAAGAGAACAAAGTCACTGAAAACAAATATATTGGCCAGAGTATATTTTGTTTGTTTTTTTATTTTAAAAGCAAAATTTTTAATGGTTTTTTTTTTTTTTTTTTGCATTGGTGGCCTAGTGGTTAGCATAGCTGCCTTCCAAGCAGTTGGTCCAGGTTTACTTCCCGGACAATGCTATGACATATATAAAAAAAGTGAATGAGGAAGCACATAATCTATAAATTAAAAATATATCCCATCCAATTATATATTTTTATTTAAATTTTATTTATAATATAATTTTCATTTACTTATACCAGAACCGTACAAGTCGAGGTTTGATTTGTGTGTAATGGTTTTAAAACATTCCAACTAAAAATTTCTTATGAAATTGTGAGACTTTTGTTTGTTTTTTTAATTTTATTTTAATTTATTTTTATAAATTAAAATAATAATGTGAAAGCAAGGTTCCATAGAAATATATAATAATCAAAGAGTATACATTTTAAATATATTTAAAACAATTGAGATAATCAGTAATTAATAATCTCAAGTGAAATAATAATAATAATAATAATAATAATAATAATAATAATAATAATAATAATAATAATAATAATAATAATAATAATAATAATAATAATAATAATAATAATAATAATAATAATAATAATAATAATAATAATAATAATAATAATAATAATAATAATAATAATAATAATAAAATTAATCAGAGATGTGACAGAAACATATGTAAAATGAGGGAATATACTAACATATAATAGAGATATAAATTAAATAAGTACCAGATTTTAGTTAACATACAAATCAAATTTGGGAAGTCTGCTAGAAATATTCTGTAATAAATGTTAAATTTAAAATTTTACATGTATCAAAGTGGATACAAAAAATGGGGAAAACAAAATTATAGAACATTTTACTTTAACTATATGCAACGATTTTTAATCTTTTTGTTTCTTTTTCACAAACTTAAATACATATAAAATACAACTGATTACCTATTCACTCATCCAAATTCACACTGGAAATGTATATGCACAGAAAGATATAAAAAGAATATTTAAATGTTTATATTATCTTACTTGGCAATAAAATGTTCCAAGAGCTCTAAAATAAAAGAAATATGCATGCATAATAACATTATTCTTATAAAAATTATCATTGACTCAAATTTAGGAAATTTTTTTTCAATGTTTATACAAAAGTTCTTTATTATAAATCTCCTGAAATAGTGAAGCTTCATATGAGTAGTGCATAAATTTGCTTTTAGGCTATAATTAACCTTGACCAAAATCAGTTGGTCTTGCACTCTTTTAGACTAATGCAATATTTTAATAAATTTGCATTCAGTCCGTTTACATAGAAATATACAATTTTTCACAAGGGTTTTACTTAGCAGCAGTAGAGTGAATTTGCTTATAAGTGGAGCAGCTTTTTTCTTTCCAAATATTTTTAATGAAAAAATACTGTTAGGTTTATTACAGTAATGACAGATATTTTTCTAAATATAGGTGAAATTTTGATAACTGCATAGGGAAAACTTCTGGAAAAGGTTATGTTATTTGACCCTTTTATACTTTAACTTTTTGAGCAAGAATAAAAATCTATAAGAAATTTGATGGCAGCCAGTTCAAGTGGTAGGCAAAGTTTTTTTTAAAATTCTGTTTGATCTTATTAGCACATTTTCTTTTCTCTTATCACATAGATATTTTTATATGAATTCTAGAAAATACAACACAGTACAACATTTAATTAGCTTTTTATAAAAAATTTGGGATAAATATACACATGTGTATATTTTCGACCGATGCTATGACATATGAAGAAAATATACACACGTTCACATCAGAATTATAGAACTCTTGATAATAATAAAATAGTGAGCTCTCAAAGATGTATATTTTTTATCTACTGACTTTAGTTGAATTCACATATACAAATATCATGAACTAATTTATATTGATTAAACTTTGAATCATGATCAAGTTTTTTTTTTTAACATTCATTTAAAATTAATAACGATGTAAAATAAACACTGAGATAAAATATAGGCTAATTAGTAACTAAATAATAGAATGCCTATATTAAAATAATAACTCTGCAGTCAAATTGCTTCATAAATTTGAGAATAAGGTTGTTTTTAGTCAATAAACAAAGGATCAGCACTACTGCAATGACACAATCAGCTTTAGTCAATCTTATTAATAAAGCACCACCTTCTGATGTTAATACTGTATTGGAACTAGGACTGAGATTTGTGGGTGGCCAATGGAAACATCCTATGATGGAGGTCTTCACAGATGTAAATGTCATAATATATAATCTGCACAGAGATAAGTTCATCATCCAAATTGCTAAGGCAATCCAACACAAAACACTAAACGCAACTTTCAATGACAGGGGTGGAAAATTAGAAAGACAAAACATTTCTTGACTGATAACACAATCATCTGTATGAAAGAGGATAAAAGCAATATATTTGTTCTTATGGAGAAAAGTGCATACATAGATAAAATTAATCTGCAAATTAACAAATTAAAATTTGAGGCAATTGTCAACTTTAATAACAAGCTGAACAGAGATAAATTTATTTTTCTGTGGTTTGTGTTCACTGAAATAAGGTATTTTCTAAAGTGGATTATAATCACATGTACCCCTCCTCCTCAATATACCCTAGAATTTTTACAAATTTTAAATTACACAAATCAAATGCTCCTCTTAGTCTCAAGTTGGATTTCAGCAGTCTATGTTATTTTAATACTATGAAAATAATAAATCAGTCGATTTTCAATGATATAGGATTTGGTTCATATGCTATTGAATCCTCATTTAATTTTGTCATGCAAATTAAGAATGCTGCTTTGAAATCTGATTTTAAAATTGCATCACTTGACATAACTGAGTTGTATGGCTCTATTAATTGCAAAAATTTAAATGATATTATCAATACTGAACTCATAAATAATAATTGGCCACAAACACATCTCAGTTTCATTACTGATTTTCTGGCATGGCTGGATAGTAACATTATGAAGGTATTTGATGGCAAATGATTCCATATGAAAGATGGATGGCCTTTGACCCTTCCATTAAATGGTATTATTTCCAGTATTTTTCTTATTCATCATGAGAAGTGGCTCCTGCCTAGATATTACACAGCAAGCAGTATCTAGCATATTATATACACACTACATAGATGACTTATTTATTGGCACACCTGAAAATGTCACAATAAATATTCAAAATAACCTCCAAGTACATATTGATTTAACTTTAAATATTGCATGGGGGAACTTAAAATGGGAAGTTAGGTATCTGGACATTTAAGTACAAAGAGACCCTACACAACTCATTTACACCATACAAATCAAACTGCCAGTGATACAAGGTTATACCCATGCAAATTGACCATCAGCCATCTTGTCTAAATTAGCAGGGCTTTCATTTTTTCTCTTTAGAAACCACTACCTCTGTAAATTTGAATCTGATTGGAAAAGTAATGTAATTAAGTACTTAAAATATTTGACTAACATGAGATTTAAATATGGAACTATTAATAAAAAAGTTAAATATATTTATCTTATACTAATAACTAACTGCATTAAAGATGATAAATCATGGATGATACTATCTCATATACCCTCAGTTTCTGCAAAATGTTTGCTACTTCATTTATCTTAAGTTTTCGTACACCACATGCAACCAATAGACTTATTAATAATTCCAAAGATTGGATAGCACCTGACCAACCCCCAGGCTATTTCCAAAATCACATGCCCCCAAACTCATGCAATAGTGAAACGCATGCCATTTTGGCCACTAGACTTTCACAACATTGTTAATTATATAATAAAGCATGAATCAATTCTGAATATAACTCAATATTTTTTTAGCTCCAAAGGTCTACTGGACATGCATTTGAACCCACATCAACAGAAATACTTTACATGGAGCAGAACAATGTAAAATGTAAGGTACAATAGGCATGTTTTATTGCAGATGATGCCAACACTATCAATCAGAAGGAATCCTGATGTTCCATTTCTAAAAAATAGGCCATTAAATACATTGCATAAATTTTCTTACATTAAGTTTAGACATAACTTTTTACAGAGCTTCAATCATGTGATATGAATATGGGAACTAGATATTCCTAAAAGTGTTTAGCCTTTATATTTTGTTTATTATTAGAGCTTAATATTTTCTGCGTTTTAGCACAATATAAACATTACTTTGTTATATGTGAAGTATAATCAATTATTTAATTAAATAAAAGATTGTAAACTGAATATATAATAAGAAAATGACTTCATGCAAAAGATGTAAAGTAACAAAATGTAAACATTTTTTTTATTTATGTGTATATCTAGGAACAGGTATATATATATATATATATGGTTGTATGCGTGTGCGCACGCGTGTGTTAATTCTAAAATTTTCACGGATAAAAGATATCATATTATTATTATTAGCTGCGAGATATTCCATGTAGTGAAAAAGCTAAATGCTGACATTTCAGTACAATATCAAGTACCTTCCTCAGAGCGTCCTCTTTCTCAAATCATAAGAATGCGTGTGAAATTTAAAGTCATTTTTATAGTTTTCTTTTTCCTCATATTTAAATTCTATTGGTTCAGAAGTTTTAAAATTTATTTTCTCTTCCAATAGCTTCTTCCAAATGTTGTTAATCTTCTTTAATTCACACCTTTCATTTATGCTCTTGGGCCTTTTAAAAATCTGTATATGTGTATTTTGAAAAATATTGTATGCTTACAGTTCAATAAACAATACCTATTTTAATCATAGTTTATCATCAAAATGTGAGATATTATAAGCTATATATTTTGATTGTGAGAGAACCTTGGAATCAAATTTACTGCAGTTCACAGCTCCACCATATTTAAAGCATTTATTGCTATAAATTTACTAATATATATATATATATATATATATATATATATATTGTACCCTCACTTCCCGATATATAATATAACTTAAAATATGACTAGCTCAATTAAATTGTTATGCTCGGCTAAAATATGTATAACTATCATTAATATATTTTTATAATAATATATCTTATCAGATTCATTATAACTTACCAAAATTAATATAGTTCAATATCATGTAATAATTAAATAAGTATTTATTAAAATCATGAGACTATGAAGTGAAGTTACAACTGGTAATTGAATTTACATTGACCAATGTCTTCCCAAGACATTATCTCAATGGCATAAGAATACTATTACCTCTTTATTATCTCATTACTACATTTACACACTCTTATGTCTTTTATAAAAATTAACTAACTTCAATAATAATAAATAAATCTCAATCTTTTATTAAGGAAATGTAATTAAATAATCTCAGGTTCTTTTAATTATCTTAAAGTAATAATATTTCTTGCAGATAGGCATGATAAGGGATTTAATATCAAACCTAACTACACCTAACTTATAATAATAATAATAACTAACAATAATAATCTCTAGTGTATAAATTAATCTTATCTATTTTAATATACTACTAATCATTAAGAACACAAGTAAATCATCTACATGTCTTTCATTTTCATATAGTATCTTAATTTTAAAATATACTAAAATCTTATAATTTAATAACCTGTGGCAATAAATAATACTATACTCTTATATTGTGCATTATAAGTACTTTGTGACCATTATAATATTATATGTTAATATCAATCAATTTCTATAAATTATATTAAGAAAATACTGTGTTTCTTTTAAAAATAATAATAACAATAAATTCATATTGTGCAAATATTATGTTTATTCAAATTATCTGTTGTCAAATGCTGTGGTGTAAAATAATGAATTCGACACACTTTTAAAACAACTTAAACAAATTTATTTACATCAACTTTAATAAACAACTTATATACATTATGTACATTACAAGTGGAAACCAAAGAAAATAAAAAATAAGAAAATAATAATAATACAAGATTTTACACTGTTACTATTTCCATATCCAAAATAGATAATCTATACATTTCTTAAATGTTTTATCAGTAACATTTAATTAAGTTTCTGAACTTAAATCTTAATAGATATCATTTGTCATTAGTTAGTACAAAAGAAGACTTTTATGTAAAATATCACTTATGTAGCATATGTAAAATAAACAAACTTTAACAATTAAAAAAAAAAATGCTACTTCACTTAAGTATTATTGCTATTTCTATTATAATGTACTAGTATGTATTACATTTACTATTAGCATTAATCACATATCAACTAATGTATAGACTGATATAACTTTATAATATAACAACATTTATTGATTATATAATTATTTACTTATTCTGATGTAATTTCATAATGTATGTCTTACCAAAATATGCAATACATATATGTTCTTTTCTTAAAATAATATTTAAAATTATTCAACAATTTCAAATTTTATAAAGTATTATATTAAATAAAATTCTATGATTCTTTTCTATTTAAACTACTACTCTTCTCTACTTGTTATTCCTATTCCTTCCTAATAAAATTCTATCTACAAATATCATTTTAACCTTATTTAACTTCAGTAATAGCTTACCAATTTTTAAAAAAAAATAATGACTATCCAAACTCTCTTATACCTCATCATCGATATACGATAAACCCTTCAAACAAAATATAAATTTCTATATAAAATTAATTTAACTTATCTAATAAAAAAAAAAAAAAAATATAGATATTTTTACCTCTTACTAACTTGAAAGGTAATATAAATAATTCATACTAATATAATAAATCAAATTCCTAATATTGTAACAGAAACATTAAAAACTTATTCACGAAAGAATCATATAATTATTTATGGATTTCTCTTATTACGTTATAATAAATTTATATCATAAATTTAAAGTATGCATATTAAAAATAAAACTTTATTACTAATATTATTGTGTATATTCTTTAAATATTTATACATTCATTCAACAATCAAATAATATTTGGTTGATCTAAAGAAAAACAAAGCAAAATACATCAAATTATTACTATTATATAATTTTTACCATAAATGATATTCCAATTTATAATCCGCCACACGATGTCCTCTAGAATTACAGTTTTACAAAATAATTTCACATTTATACTCAACAATTATTCTTTAAAATATTATGTGTTGTATAATTATATAAAAATAAACTTTATGAAATTAAGTGTTATATTAATATTTAGTTACTTTTTAAAAAAAATGTATCTCTCTTATCTTTAATAGATCAATAAATAATTAAATATCTATGTTAGTTAAGAAAAACAAAAAAATGTTACATAAAATCCAACGGTGCCTTCTTTCCACCTATAATTGTTCTTTTTTTCCTAGGCACAAACTTTTACCAACATTACTTCCTTTTCCTGTACATCACGTGTTTAAACAGTTTTTATGAAATAAATGAAAACGTTTTTTTTTTTTAAATAAAATAGAATAAGTTCCACCATAAGAAACAAAATAATAATTAAAATAGTTTATAGGATCCGATTCATTTCTTTAAAGAAAAATTATTTAAAAGTTATTATTTCTAGGATTAGTCAATAGTTTATAATGTTCTTATTTAATTATTATAAATTGACTTGGATATCCAGTATACTTATTTCGCATTCTTGAACAAATATTTAGGTAAGATTAATTTCTAAATTCTTCTGTACGACCAGCATCCAGACTTTACTATATAATATTTTATTTACAGGTATTTCTTTGCCAATTAAACTTCCGATTTATTTGCCTTTTAAAACTATCGAAATCTAGTCTTTTAAACCACAAAGACTTAACAAGGCAAGTAATTCTACAATTACTATTAATTACCATATCTTTACCAAGATATATACTTAAATTTGTAATTTAAAAATACTTTCTTCATAAAGAAGTATTTATCTTTCTTTAAATATTTTTATAAAAATTAATTATAATCAACTTTTAAATTCATATAATGTCCAATATATTACTTTTATCCAACTAGTAATTCTCCTAGTTAATCCAGCATTTGTTATATTTTTAGTATAAAGTCTCCAATACATTTTATCCTTATACGATGCTTTCCTGATTATTTGATAGTAAATTGAGCTTCGATAGAGACGATCAATAGGGAATTACTAAATAAATTAGCACTGCATATTTAACGGTAAAACTTTTATAAATTATTTAAAACTACTCTCTTATAATTTTAAAATGATTACGAGAGCATCTATAATTTTACTTAGCTATATCTAATAGCACACTTCACTTAAAAGAAATCATAATCATAATCCCCCCTGAACAATTGAACCTTAGTTTTATACCGGAATACATTCCCCACTTGATTGGTAAATTAAACAATCACCTTGCTAGCCTATTTACATATTTTACCAACAATACAGAATTAAAAATAAATAATGACTTATTTAATATTTATTATTTATTACATTATTAAATTCTTAAATTGATCTTTATCATTTATTTAAATCCATTAAACATTTTTTAAAATATATGTTTTACTTTATTTCACTTTTAACTTTTATAAGACTATTTTTTTAAACAAACTAAGTCTATTTTTATACGTTACGTTTTTTTTAAACAGTATTTTAAAAATCAGATTTAATATTTCACATTAATTATCTTTATTTTTATCTCGTGATAGCCAATATAATATTTATAAATTTTATAATAGAATTTTAGAACAGTTTTGCAACTTTACTATAAAACTTACAAGCATGTGTGTACATATGTCTATCTATCATCTGTTTTACAACACAGATACAAACGCTTGTAATTATCTAAAAATAAACTAACAATTTAATTTTAAAAATAAATATTTTTAAAATAAATAATATATTATAACAACTTTAAAATAATAATTCGATATTATTAAAATCAAATATTAATCTTCTATTATATACTATTAATAATTAAAATATTTATATTCACTTATTAAATATTAATCTTTATCAACAATAAATATATGCATTTAATTTTAACTTATCTTTTTAACTTTTAGCTTTAAACATTTATTTATAAAACTTATTAATGCAGTATTGATCATGGCCAGTTTTCCCAACCCTATAATATTATCATTTTTTATTGAAACGTCTCTCTCAAACATTAACACAATTTCACATATCAAATATTCATAGATTACTTTAATTAAACTTTTTGAAAGATTATCATAATAAAATCAACATCATATAGCTAAATATATCTTAAATTTAAAATTTTTAATAAATTGATACAACAATTCATAGCGACCCATACAAAAGGGCACAATATATATATATATATATGTATATATATATATATATATAATATATGATGATATATATATATATATATATATATATATATCATCAACCATTACCAATACACTGCAGGATGAAGGTCTCTACAAATTCAATCCAACTTCTCTGATCTTTAGCTTCTCTTCTCCACATCACTCCTGCACACTGTCTTATTTCATCCATCTCATATGTGGTCTTTTCCTCGGAATTTTACAATCTCTTGGAATTCAATTTAAGATTTCAATTGTCCATCTATTATCATCTCTTCTAGCAATATGTCCAGCCCAACTCCACTTCAGTCTTTTAAATTTTCAATGAGGTCAGTAACACCTGTTTGTTCTCTTATGCATATATTGCATTTAAAATCTCTGCTTGTTACTCCCAACATGCATCTCTCCATAGTTTGTTGAGTGGTCTGTAGTCTCTGTATTGTTCTTCTATTAAGTGTCCAAGTCTCAGATCCATAAGTAAGAACTGGTAAAACATATTTATTAAAAACTTTCCTCTTCAAACACATAGGCATATTTTCTTTTAATATCAAGTTATTTCTACCAAAAACACTCCAAAGCAAGTTTAATTCTATGATTAATTTCATCCATTATGTTTCCACCTGTATTAATAATCTGACCAATGTATTTGTAACTGTTAACTTCTTCTAACTCATCATAATCAATCTTTATTTTCATATTTTGAGAAAATCCATTAAACATTACTTTAGACTTTTTAACATTTATCTTTAGTCCTATTTTCCTACTTTCATTTGATAACTCGCAACATTTCATGCAGCTTTAATGCATTATTTTCAAAAAACAACTACATTATCTGCAAAATCTAAATGAGTTAAAAAATCATTTACTTTTATTACTTTAGCTTCCCATTTTAATCCACAAAATACTTCTTGCAGCACTGCTGTAAAAGGTTTTGGAGATATGGAGTCACCCTGTCTTGCACCCTTCTCAATGTTGACTTTCCCAGTATCATTATGTAATCTAATTGTTGCTGTTGCATTTTTATAAATATTCTTTAAAATATGATAATATCCTGGATCTATACCTTGATGATCCAATGCTTTAATCACTAAAGAAATGTTTAGAGAATCAAATGCCTTTTCATAATCTACAAATTCAAAGCATAATGGCAACTCATACTCATTTGTTCTTTATATAACTTCTCTCAGTACCTGGATATGATCTACTGCACTAAAACCACTTTTAAATCCAGCTTGTTCTCTTCATTGGTTGAAACCCAATGTTGCAATTATCTTGGTAAAAATTATGTATAAAACTGATAAAACGCTGATAGGTCTGTAATTTCTAATATTTTCTTTATCACCTTATATATATAATGATTAATAATATTTTAATAATGAATAACTATAACACGTGAAAATTTTACAAATCTGTGATGTGATGTGATGTATTATGGCTTCTCCTTAAACGAAGTCAAGAATATCTCAGCAATTATGCCCAGATAAACCTGTTACCTACTTTATTTTACATTCCCCACTCTAAAATTACCCATAATTTTCTCTATCCCATTTCCACAACATAATATTTGTTAACTCTATAACCTTTATATCTAAATCCCCCTTATCTTTTCCCAAACCAAGCATAAAAACCAATAATTCATTTTCTGTATAATCACTTTTCATATTTATTTTTCCACAACTTCAGTATATGTACCCTTTCTGTTTTCAAACATTTACATTCAATTAACAAATGCCTAATATTTTCTATTCCTTCCTTACATAATTTACAAAATAAATCACCCATATTTTTCCATTTACATGTATATTCTTTTGTAGCTAAAGATCCTGTTCGAGCCTTAAACAATAAACTACTTTCCTTACTATTATCATATATTAACTCACACCTAATATTCTGTTTATTTATATATATATATATATATATATATATAAAAAAAAAAAAAAAAAAAATATATATATATTTAAACTCTTTTTACTCTCCATACTATTTCTCCATCTCTCTAACTCCCTAGTCTTTATTAATAAATTTATTCTTTTATCCCATTCCTTACTACTATAACACTCAATAATCCTCTTAACACAATCATCCCATCTTTTGTACAAATATATTGATATAAATTCTTTATCCAAATCTTTTGCATACCACATTACCTTTCTCACCCATTTTGTTACCTGCCCTTTACTCATAACCCAATTAAATACTATTTTAGCTATTCTTTTATTATCCATAAACTGCAATCTACCAAACATTTTCATTTTACTTTTTGCATCTCTCATATGAAAACTTGACCATCCCATTTCTCCTTGAATTGCCTCCCTTGCTGTCCATACTTCTGCATCCAATGCATGTCTTCCTACTTCCCTTTGAGCTCTTTCTAAGTAATCTAATTTTTTTTACTAACATATAATGCATCATTACCATATGTTAACCCTGCGATTGCAACTCCTTTCCATATAATTCTAGCTACATCATATTTATTATATGAAAATACTGTTAATTTCTTTATCAATCCCTTTCTTTTCTTTGCTTCATTTATCAATTTTTTCTCCCATTCATCCAAATAATTTTTCTAATTACTTAAAATAAATCCCAAATAACTATATCTATTCACCACACTTAACTTAATATCTCCCAATAAAAATTCTACATATTCTTTTTCCCCAGTATTAACCATCATTATATTTGATTTTTCTTCACTAAATTTAATCCCCAACTCTTTACCCACCCTTGCACATGTCCTCAACATAACTTCCATATATTCTTTTTTTTCTGCACACAAAAATATATCATCTGCAAAAAAAAAGACCTGACAAAATATATATTCCCTTACTACCTATTAACGGTATCTCTATCCCTCTTCCTAATCTTTCTATTGCTCTTTCCATTTCACTCAAATACAACACAAACAAAATAGGTGACATAGGGCATCCTTGCCTTAGTCCCACACCATTTTTAACTTTAATTGATTCTTTATTCTCTAATTGATATATATAATAATTATTTTCATATAATTTCTTAATAATATCTATTAAAGCTTCATCCGTTCCCAAATTTGCTAAACTTATCCATAATCTATTTCTATTTACTCTATCATATGCCTTCTCTATATCTATAAAAATCATATATAACTGTTTACCTGCATTCCTACTCATATCCATAAGTTGTGTAACTACAAACAAACTATCTCCTATATGCCTATCTAATCTAAAACCTCCTTGCATTTCCCCCACTACATTATTCCCTTCCATCCATTTTACAACTTTACTAGCCACCATATATGAGAAAACTTTATATAAAACTGATGTTACCGCTATCGGTCTATAATTATTCAACTTTCTATGATCCTTACCCTTTCCTTTAAATAATAACCTTACTCTTGTATTACTCCAACTACTTGGAAAAACTCTATTCTGTTCCATTTTATTAAAACAAGATAATAACTTTACTTTTGCCCTATATCCTAAATTCATTACCATCTCTGCTGCCCATCCATCTAAACCTCTTGCCTTCCCACTTTTCAATTTCTTCTCTATTCTCATTTAGTTCATTTTCTGAAAAACTAATATTCCCATTACTATATTCTTTCATATTTTCTAACACTCTATCATTCACATCTAACATCTTTTCTATATTCATTACATAACTATTTAAAATTCTCTCTAAATCTTCTCTAGAGCTACACTCTGTTCCCTCATCATCTAGTAATACTAACTCTCTTTCCCCCACATTTCTCCTTTTAATATAATTCCAAAATTTTTTACTCCATCTCTTCCACTTTTATTAATATCCTCCAACAATTTACTATTCAATTTCATTCTCTCTATATAAATATCTATTTTAGCCAACTTCTTCTTTTCTAAGTACTTTTCCCATTTAGCATTAATATCTTTTTCACTTTCCTTATTCTTAATAGCACACATAAACAGCGCCACCTATCGGCTGGAATTTGCATTGCTGCATTTGGGGCCCCTACTCTAAGTAATTCTGTGGTTGACCCAGACCAGCGCCTCTGGTGGCTATATGGGTCAAAAATCACAAGTACCCATTATTATTATATAAACAATACAGAAAATAAAATATTATATAATCTAATATTTATTTTGTTACAAAAGAAAGGCCTGCCACTTTAAATATATATTTTCATAGATGAGTCTTAAATTAATAATAAAATGATAAAATACTTTGTTTTTACAAAAGGACTGACATAAAATATTTTCTATGTCATCTTAATCAAAATTTTAGAAACATCAAGATAATCCTATTATCAAAATTCCTATTTCAAAACTATATATTAACATTCACAATTTATGAATAAATTTAAAATTTATAACTTTAAAAATGTTTAAATTCTTTATATATTTTTTTGGCTTTATTATTTGTTTATTGAATATTAGTTTTATGGAACAGAATATTTTATCTTTCTATCATGTAAACTGAAGTTATTGTAAAAATTACATCTTCAATTAAATGCATAAATATTCAATATGGTGCATGTGATAAGTTAAAATCTTCAAGACATTATTATTAATTTTTTTATACAAATTCAGAATATAATTTGGCATTTTCACATTTATACTTTAATGCTTCGATTTATATATTATGAAATATGAATTAAATTTACCAAACTTTACACTGCATAATAACTCTATTTTTACTCACAAAGATTCCACCACACTCTTTAGAGACAAACTATAAAATGAATTGATTCAGCCATATTTCTGAGCATGCATTATAAAATTATGTAAATGTTTGCATTTGCATTTTTTTTAATTATATACAGTAATGAAGTTTTAATATTAGCCAATCCCCTCCATTTCAGATTAAAGGATTTTAATAAACAATGAATAAATATATAAACAGGACATATACTATAAATCATTTAAATTTATTTACATTTAATTTTACTTCAGTAAATCCTTTTTATCATTATAATAATATTAACACTTCTCATTTTATCTGTTTTAAATCTAGCTGATCTATATTTAACCTTAATGTATAAACATATTTTACTATATTTTTATTTGATTTCTAATTTATTTAATATAAATGAGTTGTATATATGCGTATACAATACCTATATCATTAACATCAATCAGTCAACACTTAGACAATCCCAACACCAACAACAATCAACAATCTCAACCTATTGTCAAGGCAATCTCTTATTAACAATAAAGGTGTATATATATATTCATACTTTTTATTTTTTAAAGTCTATTCACTTTTAAATATATTTACTTGTAATTGTTAACAACTTTAGCACTGACTTGCAATGTGTGTTTGTGTGTATATGAAACACATTCAAAAATAAAATATCAACATAAGATTATTATTTATGTAAATATGTACTGAAATGATTATTTCATAGGCTTTAAAAAGTATCATAGACACAGATCAGAGATAGAGCAATGGATAAACTTTTTAAAATCAGATAAAATAAATCAAGAAAATATATTATTTTACTTTATTCAAACTTACTATAAGTTTATAAGTTCAAATATTATCATATATATATATGTTCAAAAGATGGCGCTATACCAAAACCACCGAACAAGTGTAAGATTTGTTCACATAAACGAAAAAAGAGTCAGAAATTAACTACCTCTTTCATTTGCTCACCCCCAGATCAGCTGATTTCAAGCTGGTTTGCTCTCCTCAGTGGGGGATAGAGTATAGAAACTAGATCTAAACACTGACTCTCAAGTGTTTATGCAAAACGTTTCTATCAGATTGCAAGCGTGAATTTTTCAGACCGGTAAAGTCTTCAAACTCAGCCTAGCAAGTCAGATATTTATATGGGTCTGATCTCAGTTCAGAATCACCATATAATCAAAGTCTCTGCAATATATATCATTGCAAGAAAACTTTAAAGGTACATTTATGATATATATATATATACACGGTCATAATAAAGTACCTATGTGTGCATATATAAATATAAGAGAAATTCTTATAATATCATAATAATATTCAAAAAAACTAAATTTTACTAAAATTCTTCCAAACTATGGTTTCATTTATTAACAACTAGACCTATCTTATCAAATGAAATTCAACTAAATAAATCTACAACATATACATACAAAACAAAATAGCTTTCCCAACATTCATTTCAAAAATCAGCTTCCTTTAACATCCAAGGATGTCTTTATGAGATTGATGGCCTAAGTTTCATATTTTATCATCAAGTTTTTTTTTACTCTTCTTTTCAAGTCACTTTTTTTTTTTTTTATAAAAGATATGTATGAAAGTCTAAATTTTATAAATATTGATTTTATAAATAAAAAGAAACATATTTCTTAAACTTTTTAATATTTGAATTAATCTCATTTTAACTTTTAAAATCACTTTTAGTTACAAAATATTCCTTCAAATAAATATTTTTTCTTTTAGTTAAAAAATTGATTTTATAGTTCTATTTTATAATTTTAAATGCAAAATAGAAAAATAAAAATAAATTGTTGTGCATTTAAGTTCAAATTCATTTTAATTAAAAATGTTTTTCAAAACAAGGCTAATTAATTATAAGTTAATAATGATTTGAAATTTCCAAAAAAAAGTCAACTAATTCTTGATGCAATTTAGGCATTTTCTTATCTATTAGTATATGATTTGATTTTAGTTAAACAAACCAGCAATATGTTTTTTGTAATTCCTGTAAAAACTATAAAAATAAAGAAATTCTTTTGTTAGTTACAATTTGTTTTTGGTTAAAACAAATAACAATTGAACTGCCCTCTAGCTGCCAAGTTCGATAACTTTTTACGATAAGAGAATTGACTACCGCTTAATGTCTTTTAGATGTTTATATATATATTGTAATCATGAACTTAAGATATATGTATACACATTAAAAAGTATCTGTGTTATAAATATGTGTGTTGAAATAGTCTATACATGGGCAGGACCATATGTTACAACCAATATATATATTGCAAACAAAGTGTGAATTACAATTTACTAATTTATGCCAGCCATTATCAATCTTAGCAGAAAATATAGGGGCTATGGAACACTCCCATTATTAGTAAAAAGTGTTTCTATTAAAGTAGACATAAATATTAAATACTAACTAAAGCTATTAAAGGGAATATATTCCATTTATTTAAACTATGTAATATAACAGATGGAAGTTCTGATTTATTATTGATAATTTTAAATAAAATAAACAACACAAAAAAATCTTAAAGATAAGTGAGTATAACTTATTGCTCCGTGGTCCATGAAGATCTTCAATAATTTTAATTTGAAACAGTTTAGTATAAAGCTCTTTTATATTTTGTGTTTTATTGATCAAAATAAAAAGAGAATTTGCCTTGAGGTTTATTATTTTATGTTGCATCAAATTCAGTTGTTTAATAGTTTACATCTTAATTAAACTGAGATTAAAAAAATAATAAAGATGCTAAATCGTCTTAATTAAAATTGAAAAATAAAAGTTGTTTAGCGAGTAACATATTTAAATAATTTAACCCTTGTCTAAATAATATGGCAAACTTAATATGCCCAATAAACTATGCCTTATATAATTGCATATATGCAACCCGTGAAAATCTTCGTATCAATATATATAATTGAATATTTGTAAATACAGTAATTAAATAATTAAAAATTTTATCCACCTAGGAGCGCTTTTGATTATCCTAGTAAGCTTTGTCAACTAAAACTTTGAAAGACGAACGTCCACACAATTCCGTGATCTTAACCTTTGCTACCTACCTGTTAATTAAGTCATGTTTATTTTTGTCTATTAGTGTAGCTTCATTTATTTTTTTTTCTATTGTTATTTTTTTCAATTTGCAATATTTTTATATGATTAAAATTGAAGTTAAAATCATAAATACATGATTTATTATAGTCGTAAAAAAATAGATGCTGAAATATTATTATCTATTATACATATTTTGTTTCGATTTCTGAACCGTTTTAATAATAGCAGGTGTTCTTTATAAACAAATTAATCTTATATATCTGAAATTATTAAGATATGTTGGCTTATTCACAAGTTAATAGAAGAGAGACTTTATGCAAACTAAAAAAAAAAACATTTTTAACTTAAAAATAAAAAATGTTATGTTTGACTTTTCATTTTTTCAATGTTTAATAAATCTTTTTTTTTTATTGCAGTAATAATATATTCATGCAGGACTTCACATGAGCAATTGGCAATGCTCATTGTTTATATCTTACAAGCTTAAGAGAATTGGGTCATGTGATCTATGACTCTATCTTTTATTTGGCTACTTATAGTCTCTGCTTTAAGTCTTATGCGATGTTATATTGCTAAGACTACTAATATATGGTATGGCTGAAGATCTGTCAGCCCCATATAGTTATTTGGATGGGATGGCTAGGTTTGAAGACAGGTAGGTATCTGAAAATTTCAGATTTTTCACTCAATAGATAACTTTTACATAAATGCTGGCTTTGGGTTGATATTTTTAGATCTAGTGTCTGAAGCTACTCTAGTACCTTTCTGAGGAGTTCCAAAGCATGAATCCATAGTCAGAGGTTTGAGAGGGGGTTTCTGACAGAGGTATTCATTATATAACTTAAAAATTTGTGAATATAACTTAAAATTCTATTTCTATTTCATTTTTTATTTAAAAAAAGCTCCTTTGATTTTATATGGCAAACTTTATCAGTTTAAACCCCTGTACCATAATGTACTGGCATCTATATGTATATATATAATAATGGAGTGTAAACATATGAGAAGAAAACAATGCTCCAAACATTGGAAGACAAATGTAATAGAACGAAAATGTATTAAGATAAGAAGTCCCAAAATGTTGGTAGGCCAAGTGTAATGGTAAATATGTAAATCAATATAAATGAAGAAAGATGACTAAACAGTGGATAATCAATATAGCAGGTCATATATCCCATACATAAGAAAATGATGTGACCTAAATTATTGAGCAGCATTTATAATGAAAAATACAATTTGAAACTTTATATGTAATCAACAATCATTAATTGATTAAGACTCATAATGATATAACATTTATAATGAAATGTGTTATCTCTTAAATTATTTGATTTATAAATTTAGTCTATAAATTGCACCATTTATAATGGATAGATTATATTAGAAATAAAGAAAAGATTTGGATAAGATATATCTATGAGGCACCCGTAAATTGATCAGGTTTCATAGTAACTTGACAACTATAATAAAATGCATTTGCTATGCAAGAAGAAAGAACATATCTGCCATCATTCAACTCAATATAAATATAACACAGATAAGAAGTGTATTACCTATTTAGTAGCATGTTATACACATATTAAGATAAAATAAATTGCCTCAAAATGAATATACTAAAATATACTATTACCACAGCTAACTATATAAGACAAACTTAATAATATAGAGCAATGACTAGAGTATGTTACCAATTAGTTCTCAGGGTTAATTTAACTTAATTAATTATATATACCAAATACAATTTGGAACAAAAGGAATTTAATTGAATCCAAAATATATCTATTCAAGTGAAATTACCAATAATTTAATACTTGCATATCTGTTAGCTTGTAGATCTGATGTACTCAAAATAGAGAAAAAGAAAATAAATAAATCTCAAATAAAACTCAAAATCATTCTGTTATGTAAAATCAATGATACAGCTTTATTTCAACATTTCGACTTTAGATTTATAATAGCATACATATACATATATACATATTTGGGAAACATAATAATAGTTTTGTTTTGCAAATACTCAATTTTTCTATATGTAAATTAAGTATAAGGTTTAACAATAACACTTGTAATTTGCAATTTATATTCACATGAAACTGTATAAGCTGTTATGAAGTTAAATAAATATACAAATAGATAAAAAAAATTATAGATATCTCATTAAACTAGTAACTTAGATCGTAGATGGATTTCATTAATATATTTTTTTAAAATACTACTTTAAAGTAGAAAAGAACTAAATGACTGAGTTAAGTAAATATTAAATGGATTCAATGAGTGATCCATTTATTAAAAGTCATTTATACACTCATAAGTTATAAATTCAATGTCGACATATTGTAAATCAACTAAATAAACATTTAAAAATAACTAAGTGATTTACACCTCCATTGGAAAAGTTCTGGATGATTGTAACATATACATAACAATTGTGGATTATATCAACTAGCCATATGCTTATAAATTCAACATTTACAATTACAAAATATTGTTGGTTGGTTTGTGAATGATTACAAATTATTATAACACAAAACACAGACATTCCTATACTTTAAAGCACTAACATAACTGAGTGCATCCTAAAGGAATCACATCCTTTAAACAAACTTATCTTGACATTACATACTACAATACAAGCAACCTCACCTATTATGGTGGAAAATTTAGTTTTAATTAAATCTCATGAATGATAGAACCAAAAAAATGGGACTCTATAATGCAACTAGCATAAATATATCAAAAGTATGGTGGCTTATCAAAATAACACCTACATTTGAGGCAAAATAGAATGTCTGGACCTTTTCTTTCAGCACATCAAGAAAATATATGGAGAGGCTCACCGAAAATAACAATAGCTACGTAGGAATATGTGATTACAATCACTGGAAATATAAGCATTATTAACTCATGGATAAATACAATACAGATGGGGAATTTATCCACTCCATCCAATAATAATAATAACTATAATAAATAAGGCCTGACATACTAAGACTATTCTACAATTAACAATACCAAGATAAAAACTTCACAATAGTGGACTAAAATATAACTATAATTTTAACCTCAATAAACAATAAGTAATGTCTGCACCAACAAATAAATTTAAAAGTCAACTGATTTAAATATAAATAAAGATAATGACTAACATATGAAATATTGGCACTATTATATATAATGCACCCAAGAATGATATATTAAATATTTTAACTTATAAGACTTAATGGATATGAATAAATGCAACCAGATTGTTAGAATAATAACTGAAGAACTAAAATAATTATTAAACAATGATATTACTTATAAATACAGTTCTATAAATTTGTACATTTTTACAATTCCTATACAGTGAAATATAATTTATTGCTTTCCAATTTGAATTGACAAATTACTTTTATTATTTAGTACACCTGTATGCAAATGTGAATAAAATAAAAAGCAAAAAAAAAAATTAAATATATTTATAATTACAACATTCGCATAGTTTAAATTATAAAATGTCTTTAAAATAAATAAACAAACATATATACTAAAATCTACTTTCATCATTCTTAAAATTTTAACATTCAAAAGAAATTTGTAAGTTAGTTTCTAAAGATTTCAATTGTATATTCTTTCATAAAGATATATTTAAATGTTACATAAATAATAATAATAATAATAATAATAATAATAATAATAATAATAATAATAATAATAATAATAATAATAATAATAATAATAATAATAATAATAATAATAATAATAATAATAATAATAATGATGATGATGATAATAATAATAAGCAATAAACAAAATAAGATAAATTTTTGTGTTACCCTCTAACTGTATTAGTGTTCAGTCATTTTAAATCATCTAGTTATTTCCAGCACTTTTACTTATTTTATTCATCCTAATATGGCTCGAAGTAATGTAAAATATGTACATATTACAAATAAATTAACAGATTTGCTTCTTGTTGTTAAAACCATTAACTTCAGTCATTTCCTGGATATTCAATTATATATGTGGTTAAGTTGAATATTATTTTTGGATCACTAAGTAATTTGGAAGTTATAATAAAATGTATCAATCAATTATGATAGCTATTTTTTTTAAACTTATTTAAGAACGCCAGTTTACTTTTGAGGTTTTATGTTTTACGAAATTTCCAATGTTGTTTGATGGACAATTAGAAAGGTCAATGCCTCAAAATGATAAAGTTGCACTTAGCAAATCATCTTTAGTATTAATTCTTAATCCAATAATTTTTTGTAAGGAAATTTATAAGAAAAATTTTGAGAAATGACAAACGAAAGTAATGTCTTCTTTTTTATTAACTAGCAAGAAGAAGAATGACCACAATATCCAGCATTTAATAGCCAGCTTCTAGTCTATTATTGTAAATCATGTGCTGATTTAAAAAAAAAATCTTTAACACTATTGTTTAGAAATTTTAAAATATTTTTTTTTAAATAACAGAAAAAAAAATAATATCAATAAAAAAAAATACATATATATTACATCAAAAGATTTATATTGTAATTCATAAATCAAATGAATATTTAAACAACCAGAATAACATTACTATGTCTTTTATATTTTTTTTTAAAATAAATAAATAAAGGTACAATATAATTATATTTAGCAATTTAAATACCAATGCTAATGATTATTTCTTTATACGCACACTCATAATTATACATATATATTGCCATTATAACAATCTATCTCAAAACAAAGCATATCATAATAAATAAATAAACTTGAACTAAATAACAATAAAACAATTACTAACAATAATACTAACAACTTATTTACAATTTCTTAAGTAAAACCATATCAAAGACATTTTTTAAAACCATACTAGCACTTCAAAAAGTAAGGATGGATTTTCTATCCTGTATAATATTTATATATATATATATTGGTAATAGCTATTATATACAGGCTTTTAATCCACGAAATAACTTTCAGTTAAGGAATTAACCCTCTTCAAAACATAGTGGAAGTAAATGTCATCAACTAAAATTTCATGAATCCCAAATTTTGATATTAGCAGATTATCTATTAATCATATTCGTATTATTTCTACTTCTTAAAATTGGCTCAATATTTTTTCTATTATTATCATTTCTGTCTTCATGAAAAATCTTAACACTTTCATATCATACTTAAATTTACATCTACATGTCTTTTCATGATCTAAGAAAACTGGAGAAGTCATTAAATCATTATTATTTGTACTTTTTACATGCTTTTTTTATTATCTTTTCTCAATACTGGTCCTCAATTCACTGATGATAGCAAAATAGCTTGAAATCAGCTGATCTGAAAGTGGGCTAAAATGAAAGAGATAGTTAATTCTGACTCTTTGATCGTTTATGTAAACAAACACTTGATCGTGTTTTCGGTAAAAACGCCATCTGTTGATCATAAATACAAGCGTCAGCAGATTGTGACGTGATTAAAACTTGTTTTTGTTTTTCATAAATCTACCTTTAAAGGTTTCCACAATGATATAGATTGCAGAGGCTTTGACTATGTGGAGAAGCTGAACTGAGATCAGACCCATATAGCTATCTAGCTTGTTTGGCTGAATTTGAAGACTTTATCGGTCTGAAAAATTTCACGCTTGCAAACTGATAGAAACTCTGTGCATAAACACTTGGAGTCAGTTTTTAGATCTAGTTTCTTGGCTCTGTCTTTCACTGATGACAGCAAAATAGCTTGAAATCAGCTGATCTGAAAGTGGGCTAAAACGAAAGAGATAGTTAATTCTGACTCTTTGATCGTTTATGTAAACAAATGCTTGATCGTGTTTTTGGTAAAAACGCCATCTGTTGATCATAAATACAAGCGTCAGCAGGTTTTAACGTGATTAAAACTTGTTTTTCATAAATCTACCTTTAAAGGTTTCCGCAATGATATAGATTGCAGATGCTTTGACTATGTGGAGAAGCTGAACTGAGATCAGACCCATATAGCTATCTAGCTTGTTTGGCTGAATTTGAAGACTTTATCGGTCTGAAAAATTTCACGCTTGCAAACTGATAGAAACTCTGTGCATAAACACTTGGAGTCAGTTTTTAGATCTAGTTTCTTGGCTCTGTCTTTCACTGATGATAGCAAAATAGCTTGAAATCAGCTGATCTGAAAGTGGGCTAAAATGAAAGAGATAGTTAATTCTGACTCTTTGATCGTTTATGTAAACAAACGCTTGATCGTGTTTTTGGTAAAAACGCTATCTGTTGATCATAAATACAAGCGTCAGCAGGTTTTAACATGATTAAAACTTGTTTTTGTTTTTCATATATATATAAACATACATTTACAAACCTTGTCATAGAGTATTATATTTTTTCTTGACTGGTATGACACTTTTAGAATTATTCAATACCTTATTAATGTTATTTGTAATACAAAATAAAACATACAACACATTCTTATTTATATCCTTTAAAAATGTTACTTGAGCATTTGAAATATATGGAATATGTATTTATTTATTATTATCAATCTTCAACTTTAAATTATTATAACTCTTTTTAAAATAACATAAAATGTTATTAATCTGTTCCTTCTTATAACCCATTAAAGCAATTTCTTGGCAAATATCTCAATATTTTTTTTTAATTTATCAAATTGGTAATGACAATTTTTCATTACAAAACAAAAAAAGATGTAAATATTGCCATCTTATGCATAGGTTTTAGATATATTTGTTTTATAATGAAACTTTATGTCATTACCAATGTCATAAATTAAAAAAAATATTGAGATATTTGCCAAGACATTGTTTGAACTTGGTTATAAGATTGAACAGATTAGCAATACTTTATGTCAATTTAAAAAGGGATTTAAGGTTTTAAATGAGGTGAGGATTGATTGTAAAAATGGATATCTATTCCATAAAGTTCAAATGTTCAACAGAAATTTTTTAAGGATAATTATAAGGATTTGTTTAATGTTTCATTTTCTGTTTCAAATAATGTTCATAAGTTAAAGAATAATTCTAAAAATGTCATACCTGTCAAGCAAAAGAGTAATGCTGTTTATCAATTTTTTGTTCATGTACCTTATCATATTTAGTTGATCATGGTATAGTATTGAGAAAACATTAAAGGAGCATGAATTGTAACATAAGTGTGTGAAAAGTAAAAAAATAATAATGAATTAATGACTGTTTCAGTTTTCTTGAATCATCAAAGAACATGTAAATATAAATTTAAGTTTGATCTTAAAAGTGCTAGAGAGAAACTATAATAAAAGAAAAATCAAGGAGGCAATTTTAATAAATAAAAATAGAATGAAGATGTTAACATTAAAACTCAGGATTCACAGGATTTGAGTTGATGACATTTGATTTTTTTGTGCTTTGATAATTTAACAGCAGTTGAAGATGGTTAAGGAATTAAGCGAAAGTATTTTTGTAGATTGAAAGGCAGTGTACAATAGTTATTACTTTTATATTTATTATTTTTATTGTTATTACAATAGTTTTTAATTAATGGGTATTTTATTTGTAATATATGTATATTATATTTAATGTTTACACAGTTATATGATGCATATAAAGTAGTTTTTGATAATATGGAAAAAATCTGATTTGAGAACCAGATGGAGGTGATTGAAATATTAAAATAACTAACTGTTTTAAATAGAACTGATGAAGCACAGCAGATTCCAGTCTTATGGAGAGCACTTATTTGATATCTTTCTTTAAATATAAATTTGAAATCAATTAATGGTGAAATTTAAGAATGCTCAACTATTTCAGGCTCAATGTGATTCTTTACCTCACACTCAATCTTGTTACTATTTGAAATCTAATGGTTATTCTTTGAAAAGTTAACCTTGACAATGGCTGATGCCATTTCATAAAAATGTTATATTTATAACATATGGCTTAATCCAAAAACTACATTATATATATATTGTTATTATGTACACTTAAAAAAGAACAATACTTGTCTTTAATGGCTACTCTTGCTACACTATAGTCAGCAGGACTAATTTCAAATTTCATATGCTATCATATAGAAATTGTTTACTGACCACCACTATATATTACAAATTCACTTTAGAAAATTTATGATAAAATATATTTTTGAACCATATAATTTATTTTCATCAAGGCAATAAATCCAAATAAAGATCATAGTTAAAATTTAATGCTTAATATGCTTCTGATTAAGCCTAGAATAAAATCACCAGTCTTAAGACAGTGCAAACATTCTATAATATTGTCTAACTTTTGACTAATTTTAATGATTATATTATATATATATATATATATTAGAAAAAAATAGTCACATGTCACATGACTTATATAGCTTACATTACTAATATGTAATATATAAAGAGCCTACTAATAGCTCTAAACAAGCTTATTTATTTATTTTTTAATGATAAATGCTACAAGAGAAAATGCATGAAGTTCCCATTATAGATAAAGGCTTCAGGTATATTCTCTTGTAGCATTTATCATTAAAATATAAATAATAAGCTTGTTTAGAACCATTAGCAGGCTCTTTATATATTATATATTGGTAATGTAAGCTATATAAGTCATGTGACATGTGACTTTTTTCTAATATATATATATATATATTAGTCAAAAGTTAGACAATCACAATATATATTTATTCATTAAAAGAATAAACCTAAACTAGTCAATAAATAATCAAAATTACCTCAAACCTAAAACTCAATCAAACAAACCAGGAAAAAAATCTACATGGTTTATATATGTCAGAGTAGTTTGAGCTTAAATAAAAGAATAAAGATACCTAAAATTAGGGTTAGAAATAAATTTCTTAGTTCTGCTTTATATGTCCATAAAAAAGATACAGACCACACTAATCATTTTGTGGAAGCTAAGATGGTCTTTTTTGAGAGAAAGGAAATTAAAAAAAAAAATTATGTATTATTGAAAATTTATGATTCTGAAGCTATGAACTTATTTACAAATTCCTTTAATATTAAGTGCGAATGGTAAATAAATGGAATGGTGGGTAATGTTTACTTTACATATCTTGTTGTTTTGTAGTTCCTTACACTTGAGCAGTCTGATTGTAGTAGTCAAACCATTGGTTGTGTCATAGATTTTATTTTTTGACTAGTTTGTTCAAGTTTTGGATTTGCAGTAATTTTATTATATATATATGCTAATCGATATAAAGGCTGGTATTTCTGGTGCCTTAAATCTTATTATTTTTTTCTCAGAACATAAATATGTTTTTTTTTTTTTTTTTAAGATTGTATTCATCAAAATGACCACGTGTTTTGCAATATCTTCATTACTTCTATTAATTTGCATTTAACTAATTTTGATAAAATTGCTCAGCACCAAAAGCTAATTCATCATAAAAAGTTTGAATTGTTTATTTTGCAATTGACATTGTCTTAAAATATAATTAGACAACTAAGTGTTATATTTAAATTTGTATTTTTCATTAATATTTTGATTAGTCTATTTGCATTTATTTATATTTTATTTTCTAGGTATGGGGGTCTAAATGCTTGTCAACTCACCAAAAATTTAATCATTTGTGAAATTTGCTAAGTAATTAGCTATCTAAAAACATTATTTTCTTAAATCTTGTACATTTAATGATTTATCATCAGGATAAGCAATTAGTAATTGGTTTCATGACAACATCAAAAGTTAAAAGTTATCTCTATTTACATTATTAATATAGTTTTTTTTTTATTTCTAATATTTATTAAATTAAAAACTTTTTGCAAGAACTAATTCAATATATATATATATCACTACAGAATAAATTCCATTTATATGAGCTTCTCATACAGGAACAGTGAAAGTTATACATTTTATGCTTTCGATTTCTCAGGAAGATAATATTTGAGCCGTTTACTATCCTTGTTTCATGCTATAGCTAAGAATACTAGATGATTATTTATTGACAATGAAAAAAGTTTAGATTATTTGGCTATGCTACAGCTATTTGAGAATAAATCCATTTCTATTGTCCTAGATTTGAATTCAGGTTTTTGTTACAGTGAAAGTGTATGATGCTTCTCTAAATGATATTCTCTATTTTATTTATTTCTCAGTTCTGTTGAGATTAAGAAGGGTTATTTTTTTGCTGCTGTTGTTTAAATTTGGTTTAAAATATTTTTCCTCTTAAATTTCAAATCACTGGCTTTCTAAAGACTTCACTAAATCTCTTTGCTCTATTTATTATAGAATTTATACCGTATTGCAAACTCGCTGACAAAGCAAGCTTAATCCGAGGAATTTGCTCATTTAAAATTAGTTACAAGCAAAAAAAAAAAAAAAACCATAAATATTTTGTCCAACCAAATTACTTACATTTAACAAAAACAAAGTTTAAACCAGAGTTTAAAATAGATTATACATTTCATATTTATTACAATCTATTTTGATAGATTGGTAAATTAATTCAAATTTATAAATATCCCCCATTTTAAATATTGGAAATTTGGAATCCATTGTATTAAGAATTGATAAACCATGGCAAACTGCTAACAAGGCTTATTGGTCACTTCCCTCTTTCAACATAATATAAAATGTAATAATCTGTTCATCATCGATTATACCACCTCATTATAATTCGGGTCATTTAATTTAATAAAAATTAACAAGTTTAATAACTGTGGTAGTATTTACCATTTAAGATTTATTATAAAAATATAATCCGATTATTGTTTACTTTTGCAAGTATTTTAGTTATATTAATTAGTAGACAGATAGTTAAATAAATAGAAGATAAATATATAGACAATTTGGTACGTACATATACAGAAAGACACCTAGCGAGATAGATCTAATACATATGTAGAGTGAAGGATTGACTGCTAAAAAGATAGATAAATAAATATAGAGATGTGAATAGACAAACAGATAGGGAGATAAATAGATAGATAGATAGATAGATAGTGAAAATGAAAAATACATTTACAATTATATTTGATTATGAGACAAATGATTCATTAACAAATCTTTCACTTAACATTTGGAAGAATAAATGCTTTGTTTTCCCCAAGACATATATTCTTAAATAAAGAAATAACAAATTACAATGGTGGGGTTATATAAAATGACTGAAATAACATTTTAATTAACAAAACTAGTAATATTTAGCATTTATATATATTTTGAGCAAAGTGCAATTTTAATGTTACAACATCAAAACTGGGTCATGAAGCAAAAGAAATAATAATATGAAGTTTGCAGTACTGCCATCATGTCAAGGAAATAACAAGAAAAGGTTGTGCTTTTGGACAAAAAACAAAATCTAAGACCTGCTTCTTGGGTAGTGCTTAGAGAAAGGTGGATAAGGCATGAAACAAAATCTATGGGTTTGATTTTGTCGCAACCCCCAGATTAGAAGCACGTAATATATTTATAAATTCATGAAAAGGAGCTGAATTTCAGTAACACAGTATGGATGAATGTCACTAATGACATGGAATAGAATTTACTGCTTTAAAATAAATGATCCTTGTTTGAATGTCATACTTTAGATAAATAATATATTATGCTGCTATAATATATATACATAGAGAAGATTTCATTTAATAAAATATATGTTAAAATTTGACCCCCTCCTTTTTCTGCTATTTAAAATAATTCAATCCCATCTACGTGCATTTTGATGACTACAATATTTAAACATTTGACATTTTAAGAATATGAAGAAATAAAGTAAAATTGCAGTTATAGAGAAAACAAATAATAGGTCACCCTTTCAGAATTTAATAAATAACATTTTAAAATTTTAAAACATTAATGAGCCTAAGTTCTGGTTTCATCCTGGGTAGAATCCAGAATTTAGCAAATAACAATTTTTTATACTAAAACATAAACAAAATTTTGACTCGTAAAAACAATCTGGTGAGCATATTAATTAATAATGCATTGTTTTAAGGGGACACTACTAACTGTAATTCAGAAAAGTTTACTTAAAAAGAAAAAAAAGATTTTAGAAATTCAACTTGTTAGATTGCTTGAGATTGGCATATTAATAATAAATAAAATAGACATATAAAATTCATGAATAAATACATATAGGTAAATAACCACAACAAAGTTAAAGAAAGTTAGAGCATATGAGAGAGAATTAAATTTATAGAAATTATTTGAGAGGAATTTACGTATTCGAAAAGTTACAAAGTTAAATCATACATTAGGAGAAATTGATAGTAAGATTCAAGATTAGTCAGCTACATTTACTTTCAGGCAGCATCAAAATCATTACCTTGCACAATTTAAGAGTCCATTTTCAAAGTACCACATTTAATGGCTGCATGTAAGTTCTTCTTGGTGACAGTCAGCTTCCATTCAGCATTCCAGAGTTCTTTTTAGACTTCCCTTCATTTCAGGGCAGCAGGATATTATGGCAGTGGAAGATGACCCACAAAGGTCAGGAAAGGCTTTCTACTAGATCATCATTTTTAAGATTTCAAAGCAGTGTGGAATCTAATATCAATCAGTTCTCTCAATAATAGCTACACTTTTGGTATTCAAAATTAGCCCATTTTATACTCCTGCCCAGATATTTGAAGAATGTTTTTAATTTATTTCTAGCTTAAGCTCGAATCTCTAATCTAACAAAATCTTACATTTCTTTGTCTATTGCTTTTGAAAAATGCAATCAGTTGATAACATTCCAAAAATATATTCAAATCAATTTCCAGATTGGAAATAAATTTGACAAAAATGTTGATACAAAGTAAAATCTATTAATCCCAATCTCCATTTTATTTTAAATATAACTTAATTAAAAATTCCTTCTCAGGATTAAAACAATATTATATTTCCACGCCTTTAATTATTTTTGGACAATTAATGGTTTCATCTTCCATCTTGGATTTTATAAAAATATACAGTTTAATAGAAAAAAACAATTTAAAAAGAAAAAGTTTTAAAAATGAAGTATAATAAAATATTTTTAAAAAATCAGTATTTTGTTAGTATTTTTGCTCGTATATTATATATATATACCATATATATATATATATATATCAGATATATATATATATATATATATATATATATCTGAGACACACCTATGAATTTTAATAAAAATAATTAATAATTTTAAAATTAATAATAATAAAAATGTTATTGAGGTAGAGTCATTATAGTAAAAAATGATCACCTAAAAGTATACTATTTAATAATAAGTTTGAATCCCTCCATTCCAATATATTTTTATGATTTTTTAATAAATTAGTTTTTTATCCAAAAGTTTTTATCTGTGATATTGGAATATGAAGTAAGCATCATAGACTAGTAAGTTATTTTAGTATTTATTGTTTTTTTTTGGATGATTTGTAATGGTAGTATAAAAAAAGGAAGAGACTATACACAAAAAAGTATCATTAATTGTGATCCAAAATAAGAATAACTTATTACTGGAAGGGTAAATGAGATCAACAAGAATGAAAAATGTGAATGATAGAGATGTGATAAGTGTATAAAATGAATAATAATATTTTAACATAAAGAATCCTTGATTCGGTTTTTTGTTCAAAATAAATTAGTTGTATTCTGACAACAATACAAAAGTATAAAAGTTCTTTAGTAAGCAATATTAATGTATTTGCATAATAATTTTAATCTGAATTATATTAAAATGATATGATTTTATTGAAACAAGTGGATTATAATGGACAACTTAAGTATGATGAATTATATTAAAGAAATTATCCTGATGTATGAACACATGAATGATAAATTAATTTATAATATCAATAGAAGTATACATATATATATTGGTAAAAACTTATTACTTGATTAACAGAATTATATGAAATCAATGTGAATACACGAAAGAAGAATGGTATATATTTTTACTTATTGTAATATAAAAAATGTGGTAAATATGTAATTGTTCAAATATAAATATTATAAATTATTTATGTTACAATGTAATTATAATTATTTTTATAAATATTTTGTTGTTAAAATAAATAAATATTTTTAATTTAAATTTGACAAGTAGTTTGATTTCTGCATGGGATCATTAATATCGCAAAGACGTACATTAAATCACATAACCATGTAAAGTCATTATATAAAATGTATTTATTGAATATTTTGATTATCGAATCATAATAAATAATTTGAATTTATTAAATTAATCATTTACTAATTTTAAATTATAACTTGATTAAAGTAATAATTAATTGAATATATATATAAACCTAAAGACAGAATATTTTTGGAACACCAAGGAATTTATGAAATTCCATGGTTGCAGTGCTCAAGAAGCTATGTGGGTCAGTCTAATAGATGAATAAATGTCAGAATTAGCATAAACATGATTTTAATTAAAAAATTAGCACATCAGTTTTTACTTCTTATTTTTTAAAAATTGGTCACAAACCTGATTTTGACAATACAAAAATACTTGCTAATTTGGAAAGATAAGATTTAAAAACTATGAGAGAGCCAATTGAAATATTAGAGACCTATTGGTTTAAATAGGGCTGATGAAGCACAACCCATTCCAGCTATGTGAAAACCTCTCATTTTATCTAATATTAACTTAAAATTAATAGGTGAAAAAACTGAGGGAAATAAACATTTTGATAAGCCTCATATTGTGAATGCTGAACTACTTCAAGTTGAATCTCATGTCTCATCTCACACTGAATTACATTATTGTTTGAGATCTAATGATTTTTCTTTCAAAATTTAACCTTGATAATGGCGAATGCTTGTCCATCGAAATATTGGTTTGTAATGGAAAATAATACACAGTTTAGCCCAAAAACTATTAATTTATATATATATATAGTTATTCAAAACAATACAATTAAAACAGTAAAAAATATTTTAAAAACAAATAAATACTCTAATTATTAAGTACTGTTGACTATTTATGTATTCATTATCAACTAGATTCAAATTGTATTACAAAAAAACTGTTACAAATGTATACAAAAAGAATTACATCATACATCAATTTTTCCACAATTCATTACTTTTTATATTAGCAGCCTGTCTATTTATCAAATATTGCTTTTCATTTTTTATTAACATAGCTTCTTTAATTTACGTTTAAATTAAATTATGGTATATATTTGTTTTTAAAATATTTTTTACTGTATTATTGTATTGTTTTGAATAATTATATAAATTTTATTATAATTGGAATACAAATATCGATTAATAATTTCTAGATAGATAGATAGATAGAGATAGATATATAGATAGATAGATAGATAGATAGATAGATAGATAGATAGATAGATAGATAGATAGATAGATAGATAGATAGATAGATAGATAGATAGATAGATAGATAGATAGATAGATAGATAGATAGATGGATAGATGGATAGATAGATGGATAGATAGATAGATAGATAGATAGATAGATAGATAGATAGATAGATAGATAGATAGATAGATAGATAGATAGATAGATAGATAGATAGATAGATAGATAGATAGATAGATAGATAGATAGATAGATAGATAGATAGATAGATAGATAGATAGATAGATAGATAGATAGATAGATAGATAGATAGATAGATAGATAGATAGATAGATAGATAGATAGATAGATAGATAGATAGATAGATAGATAGATAGATAGATAGATAGATAGATGAAGTAAAAAATATATACAAAAACTATCAATGAAATTACTTATATGTAAAATTATTTTTTAGATTTTAATCAGAGGTCTGATTTGCATCAGAAAGAAAGAATACAGAATTATTTTTACATATACCCATTGTTACAAAGGTGAATCTAGTTTTATAAATATTAATTTTAATAAATAACAAATTGACAAGTTATTTGCAGTAGTAAAGTAATGTGAAATAAATATATCAATATTAACCATTACTTCAAGACAACAGAGAAATGCCTTTTGTCCAATTTGCCCCATAGTGATTTTTTACATAAATATTAAATGTTAAAATGCATTTTAAATGATATACTTTTATTATAGGAATTTTTCAGTAAAAATTTTACGGTAGATGGCAGAAAATTCAAAAATCCCAATCTTACTGTAGACCTAAGCTCCACTTTGACATGTTCAGCCATTTTATGTTGCCAAGGCTGTAAAACATTTGGCATTTTTATGACATTGTTTAAAGAAAATAGTTGATTGACCAAAAATGTATTTATTTGTGAATTTATTACAGTTTTAGATATTTTTTACAATAATTTACATGATATTTATTAGATATCAAGAAATAAAATTTATTAATAACTTATTTTGATTTGAAATACTTTATTTTCAAAAATGTAATGTTATGTTAATAGTGAATGTAAGTATGGCCTGAAGCAATTTACAAGATTAACTACTACATAAGCAATATAATTAATTTATGATTGTGAAAATATTGCAATTTTTCAAGAAATATTCAAAAATTTTAAACTTTTAAAGTATAATTTGTTAGATGTAAGAGAAATAAATAAGTGTTTATTTTTAAAAAAATAATGAAAAATAAAAAAGATTTTGTTGATATTGTAAACTGAAAATATTTTTTTGTAGAAATGAAGATGTGTAAACTCTTTGTTTTGATTACAGTCTCATTTTTTAATATTTACATAAACAAAATATGACCATTTAAAAGTTATTTCAGTAGTAAACAAAACTATCTATCAAATGAAGTCAAATTCATTATTTTCTCATAAGTAATAATCATTTAATCATATATTTTATGTTGATGTGTGAGACAAAGAAAACTGTCAGAAAATAGCAAAATAAGACAAGGTTAAATTAGTATGGTCATAAAATTAAGTGGAGATTAAACTATAATGAATAAATTTTCAATTATCCTCATACATACATATTTCTAACAGTACATATTTAAGAAAAAAATACAACTTTGAATAATTTTTACAATTTACCAATTTTATATTCGGAGCATTTTGACTTTGTGAAATATATATATATGCCTTTGTAAGTTTTTCAAGGCTGGAAGTAAAATATTTTTTTTTATTTATAAATTATACACTAAGTAAGTGCATTATAGAAATTTACAGTGTATTGATGAAAGCTATTTGGATAGAAATTGCACTTTTATTATTATTTGGGACATGGGGGAGAGGATTGTCAAGAGGAGTATGAACAAAAATATAATTACCAAACATATCTTTTGAGAAACACATGATTATTTGTGGAGAATTATAAAAGCCACTTGAATTTATTATAAAAATATAATTAAAATGTTCTTTAATATAAGTAAATTTATTTGTAATTATATTTGAAGTGTTTTTAAAGCTGTTAGAGAAATCTGTACAATTTTATTCTTATTTCCTTCAAAAATAAATATATAAACCATTTATTTTAAGAAAAACTTATTTAGTACTGTTAAATATATCAATACAGTTGAGCATGCTTTTGACTAACTAGTATTTATACTGTTAGTTATGAGTGTGAATACTAGTTAACTGAAAGCATGATTATCAAAGTATATCAAATATTTCACCATATCCAATAAGCTTTTCTTAGCATGAATGTTGTATGTATTTATTTTTTTAATTACATTTTCTGGAAAAAAAATTAAAAAGATTGGAATTAAATTCTTCTCTAATTAAATGTTTCTTCTGTGTCTTAATATTATAATATGGGGAAAAAATTTCATTTCTGACAGGTAAAAAATATGATTTTTATGACTATTTACATTACTAAACATCACATGATCACCATCTCTTATACTAGCACATAATTGTTATTCAACAAGGCAAAACTCTCCATACAGTAGCACCATCCTGTGCCAACCTAGAAACTAGTCTGGGGATATTGGATGAGTAGGCATTAGATAGGGATTTTATGCATAATCCTTCTGGCATCCATTGATTATTTTGGTTGGCACAGGGTGGCACTACTGTATGGAGAGTATTGACTATTTAAATTGTAGCTATGATAAATTTGACTCACTGTTCAAATATAGACAGGTGTCTAATTTTGTAAATAACTTTTCATGGCTATTGCTAAAACACAATTAACTTAGTTCAAAGTAAATAAACATTTATTGACCTCAAAAATAAATCTCTCTAAGTGTACTGATTTAATCTTCCATAATATGTTGTTTATATTGAAAGTCTTATTATTTATATTACTTAATAAAAATATAGTTAATTAGATAATGATGCCAATTCTCGTTCTAATTTCATTACTGCATTTTTTCATATATTTAGTTTCAAAACATTGTTAACAGAAATAGTAACAGTCTCAGTATCTATGCATTCTGCAAACTAGAATCAATTGATATAAAGGTGTAAAAGGCCAAACTATACACCAATTCATTAGAAAATCTTGCATAACATCATTATCTTACCCATGGTCAATACAAATAATAGCTATATTTCACATATTATATCTATGTTCCAGAATATTAGGGTTAAATAGTCTATCTGGAAGTATTATCAATATTTTGAAAGATCCTTTTAATGATGAAGTGTGAATATTACATTCAATTTGATACACATTTTTAAATTAAATGTCAAATGTGCAAGACCATATACTTAATTTAAATATTTAGTTTATGTTAGAAGAAGGATTCAGTAGATTTGTGTTAGTCATATACATTAATTAAATTATGTAAATTTGAAAGTACTAATTGATTTAGAGTTCTGATGAAAAGGTATAATAATCATACACTAATTAAGTGCACTGGGCCAGCTTTTGGAAAAACATTATCAGAGTCATATTACTGAATAAAGTTATGCAGTAAAGATGTGTTTATATAATTGATGTGATGTAATATGCAAATGAGGCAGAATATGCAAATACGTTCATTAGATATTCTATTTTTCAGACAATAAAACACATGAATCTTTTTTGTTGATGGAATATGGATCCTTTGTAATTGTCCAAGCCTCTTCTATATTCCATTTTTTATGATCACTTTCAGAGCATATTATTTGCATATTATGCCTTATTTGCATATTATGTTGCATCAATTATAAAAGCACACCTATACTGTGTAACTTTACTCAGCACTATGGTTCTGGCAATGACTGTTAAAAGCTATCCCAGTGCAATTAATTAGTTTATATTTATTATACCTTTTCATCAGAACTTAAATTCAGCAAGTGTTTTAGAATAAAATTGTTTTATAAATAAAAGTATATACTTTGAGAATTGATTAAATTAGTAAGAGGACAACTACATGTTTTATATCATTTACACTTGTAGACCTAAGGACATAAAAGTTAATCAATGGTTTAAATTAATAACAAAACTCATTCACTGACATAAAAATTTTCAAAATGATGAGTTAATACTTAGACTAATATATATTTGTCAAACAAATATATGCTTGCTTCATAATTATCTTTTATTTGATCCTTTTTGCAGTAATAAAAGTAAAAAATAAGAAGAAATTTAGAGTCAAAGTCTATGCCTTCAGATAGTCTCTTAGTTCTTTCTAACAATTTCTTGCCACTGAAAGTAATTGTGTTGGATAGTGATGAGAAGAAAATGTTGATATCTCTCAGTGTGTGTTTGCTTTATAGATATAGTCTGACATATCTTGAAAAGAAAATGAAAGCACTAATTCATGCTATTGATTTAGATTTAAAACCTAAGATCTTTCTTACACCTAAAGGAAAATATCTTTATCCAAACTTATATGGTTTGGCAAAATGCACAAATCATATATTCCATTAAGACTGATTGTAAGTGCAGTTGGTTTACCAACAGAGACGCTAGCTCATTTTCAATATTGTTTTCCACACTCACATTTAACAGAAATATCAACTTATGTTAAATCATTAATCTTGAGCTTTTTCAAGATATTAAATTAACTAAAAATGATATTTGGTAAGTTTTTATATTGTTCACTTTTTAGTAATGTATCTATAAAAAAAGTTATTGAAGTCTTACAAAAAATTCAATGCCTGACTTTGTTGTGAGTTTCATTGAACATTGTTTATTAAATTGCATAATTTTGTTGTGAGTTTCATCAAGCATTTCTGATTAAAAATTTTTTTGTTTTGATAATCAAATGTATAAATAAATATCAGGTTTAACTATAAATTTATTAATTTCTCCAACATTGGATTCTATTTTTATAGAGAACTTGGAAAAGAAAATTTTGATATCGGCAGTTAAAAAAACATCTGTGTGGTTGAGTTATGTTAATGATATCTTTGTTATTTGGCCTCATACTCTTGACAAGTTTCTAAATTTCTTAAATTATTTTCACAACAATCAAATTTATTATGGAATTAGAAAATAATAACCAACTTCCATTCTTAGATATTTTAATTTAAAAAAGGGTAGTTCTCTATCCCATGATATATGTAGAAAACAAACACACACTTAAATTATATCTACATTTTTTCTTTCATCACTATACAGGATAATTATTTTGAGTGTCAAAGATATTGTTATATAAAACTAAGAAACTTTCTAATGAAAGACATTTTCACAAAAATATCTACACTAATAAAAAAATGCTTCTTCTTAATGGTTTTGACCACAGTATTATTAATAGATATTTTTTTATATAATAAGAAAAAAAGGTTTTGATACTTCAAAAATTAAGACTATTCTACCATATATAAAGGAAGTAACTGAAAAAATTGGCAATGTTTTAAAGAAAAATAATATCCACACAATCTATACTAAATTTTAAAAAAATAATGAAAAATTACATGTCCTAAAGATAATATTCTGTCTTGCATTGGTGGTCGAGAGAGTCAGCCGACTGCCTTGCACTTGCAGGCAGTTGCCTGGGTTGTGGGTTCGCGTCCCGGCCGATGCTATGACACTTAAAAAAAAAGATAATATTCTTTTGGAGTGTCATGGTGTATATGAAATTCCATGTGAATTTTGTTAACATTTATACATTGGACTGACTAATCATAGAAATAATATAAGAAAGGAAGAATACATTTTGAAAGTTAAAGAAAATCCTATCTATCAGCCATTTATTCATACATTAAATTACCTAACCATGGCATCAATTTTAATAATACACATATTCTGGCAAAGATTGGATAATATGACCAGAGATAGTTCAGGAAAGCTATAGAGATAGACTGTTTTAAGTTAACTCATACATGGTTTTAACTCACTCTAAATCCAACAGTTTTTATGTTACCGTAGGGTATTTAGGCTCATTTTAAAGATTAAAAAGTACTGTAAGATGCTGCCTTCTCTTGAATTATTTTACAAGTAAAAAAATCAATAATATCAGCATTCAAAGCTACAACAAGAAGAGATGGCAGGCCTTCCCAGATGCTGATTGGTTGGTTCTAATCATGAAGCAAAGAAGAACACCTGTCAATAATTTTCACCACTCCAACTTCTTTGGTTTGATTTTGAAAATTAAATAAATGTTTTAGAGTGTTTATTAAGTATTTGTTTTACATATTATAATGTATTTTTATAAAATATGCTAAAAATATAATTATTTTAGAAAAATAGTAAGATTTTAGTAAAAAAATATTTACTTTTACAATAATGTAAAAAGAGAAAAAATCAATGACATCTGCAGCCCTTTCTAATTTGTTACAAACTTCTTTTTAGGTCTTCTGCTATTCAATATTTTAATAATTATAAATAAAAATTTATTTTTGAAAAAACTTTCATTCTCTTTCATAATCTGACAAATTATTAATATACTTTCTACAAATGAAACTAAAATGAATATAATATTAAAAGATGAATATATTTTTACTGCTGATTTTGTAATTAACCAATCAAAAGTTTAGTTTTAACTCACTTGGCCAAACAAAATTTGTACACCTTAAGAGTTAAAAATAATTAACAATATTTGGAAGTTATTGGAGGATAATTTTTTTTTTAAAACTCTCAATCAATAGAATTTTAGAATGAGAAAATATAACAAAGGTAAAAAATAACAATTTTAAATCTCACCACACACATTCCTATAATCTGTGAAAGAAGCTCTGAGGAAAGTACTCATTATTGTACTGAAATGTCAGCTATTTATTTATTTTATTATTATTATGTGAAAATCCCCAGATATAATACTACAAATTTATATATATCAGCAGTTTTTCAAGAAGTATTTTGTGGATTAAAATGCAAAACTAATGGAATAAATGTAAATGGAGATTATTTAAATCATCTAGATTTTGTTAATGATGTGATTGTTTTTGTAAATAATGTTTCAGTATTTCAAGAATCAGATGAAATTTAAAAAGTAGGATTAAAAGTAAATGTTAAAAAGTCTAGAGTAATTTTCAAGAGATTTTCTCAAAATAATAACATAGAGATTGTTAATGATGAGTTAGAACAAGTTAACCATTACAAATATCTTAGTCAGAATATTACTTATATACAAAAAGATACTGAGTGAAATTAAGGGTGTAATTAAACTTTGTTGGAGTGCTTTTAGTATAAATAATTCCATATTAAAAGTAAATATGCCTATGTGTTTCAAAATAAACACTTTTAATAAATATGTGCTATCACTTCTTACTCATGTATCTGAGACTTAGACACTTAACACAAGGTCAATACAACAGAGGCTTCAGACTACTTAACAAAGTATGAAGAGATGAATATTATGAGTAACAAGAAGAGATTGAAAATAAAATACATGAGTGAGAGAATTAACAGGTGTATGCTTATTATTAAGAGACTTAAAGGGCTGAAGAAAAAATTGGGTTGGACATATTCCATGAAGAGATACCAATAGATTGACAGTTGATACTGGATTTCATGACATTGTAAAAGACCTAGAAAAGACTACATGTGAGATGTATGGATGGAATAAGCAAGTGTGGTAGCATGCTGTGAAGAAGAGAAGATGCAAACCAGAGAATGTGCATTGAACATAAAGAGACCCTCATTCTGAAGTGGATTGATAATAATTAAAAAAATGATGATGATGATTATAAACATCATGATGAAGGACTGTATTTTTGCCTGGCATGATTATGATTTTATCCCATCATTGGCCTTAGCAGCATTTTGCTTATAACAACTCAGTTAACCATAAATGAATATGAATTTGTTATTCTGTAGATTACAAAACAAAAATTTAAAAAGTATTCAAATTTCTCATCAAGTAGAATTGTCAATCATGATTATTACTATGCCCTTTTTATTGTACTTTAATAAATTGATGAAGTGTTCTGCAATGGGTTTATTTATAGGTTCTTTTACCCATATTTTTACTTCCATGAACCCTTCATCAAATAGAAATTCTGAATAAAATACTATTCATTATGAGTGCTGACTAGTACAGACAATACTGAAAATTAAAAAAAAAATCAAGTCAGATGTCACGTGACTTAATTTAATGAGCTTGTGTTTACAAATGTTATATACAGAGCTTGAAAAACAAACTCTTAACAAGCTTTGTAGAATACCCTCAACTTCAAACTGTTTTCTGCTATTGATGCCAGAAACCGGTCTGAAGTTGGGGGTATTCTACAAAGCTAGTTAAGAGTTTGTTTTGCAAACTCTATTGAAAATGTAAGTTAATAGTTTATCGAATAGAATTGTATCAAAATTTCGAGCGGTGAAAGCGATAGTTCATAGGTCACGACTCATAAATCTTCAGTTTCAGAATCTGCCATTTTACCTTTGTCTCAAACCGCGAAATTTACTTACAATACCCTATAAGATTTTATCTATGTATAAACAGATATGTATCGAATACAGAAAATAATATTTTGAACTATTAATTTTGATATTTCATAATTCTCGTCGTCTATTGATTTATATTAGCTCAATCTATCTGCATATAAATATATTTAGCAATTAAATAATGTATATTTAAATGTAAAAAGAATTACATATTAAGTTGTCTAGTCTTTAGGTTTTCTTTTATGTTTTTTTTACTGAATTTCTATGTGAAAAGTTCAAACGAAAATCTATTATTAAAAAAAAAAACAGATCAATGTTTTTCTGCAAGCCAACTGATATTATTCTACTAAATTACTGAACTTTGCAATCTTTTCATGGCTGAGAGAACTCAGGAACAAACAGAAATAAAAATAAAATGCTCTTATAATAGAGTGATATTCCTGCTGTTTTTCAAATAATTGTTTTCAGCTAAATATTAGTCATTATATAAATTATCGTTTAAGAATATTTTAAAAACCACTTTTCGAATATTTATATACAATCGACCATTATCGTAATGAAAATTGCAATGACTTATGAGGCTCGTCTGTACCTATATGTCATAAAATTATTTTGGCTATTTTGGCAGTGTACCTTAATTTAAAATATGATATGGAATTTTTTTTTTAATCTTTGAATACATAGTCAAATAGTTGAAGACAAAAGTAGATATCTATTCTGGAGAGATATCACACGAGCTTAAATAAACAATGATATCGGATATAACCCCCACCCCCATATTTATTATTTAAATCTTCATCCTCAGAACAGTTTTCTGACTTCTCTCTCTATCAATGAGATCTGAGATTCAATGAAGAATGAATGCAGATGTACATCCACGAACTGTATTCTATATCTCAAGCTAAAAACCTGAAAGTTAAGAGTCTGATTACTTTACGCTACATTATCCCAGAATAGAACCATAGACTTGTATTATTATATAGTTTAACCTTAAAACGTGATGATTTTTATTATTAATTCGTTTAGGGTTATATTTATAGATATTTAACAGAATTAGTAAAAAATTGTAGCACATTAATGACTATGATAGATTAAAAGATTTCGGATAAAATTAAAACAAATTTCAATCAGCCAGTTGAAGGATCTTGCAGTATTTAGCTCTCATTTTGCTGCTGGAACATTGATCATTTTAACAAACTACCAGATGATAATCTTTTATAATAAAGAATACATATTGGAAAATAATATCTGACTATCATACCCTGTCTTGGAATTTGGAGCCAATTAAGATTGTAAAATTATTATATATTTTTTTGCAGATGACAAGAAGAATTCTAAATATATTTTAAATAAATCGTTGTTCACCATGGAAGCCAAAGGCATATTGATAGACAAGTATATATCTAAGAGTATAGCCTTATTAAATGGCCAGAACTAGACATGTGTGTATCGTTTTCTACTTCACACTTTCTCCATGGACAATGATGAAGGAAGTATTGTTCTTAGATTAAAACTTTAATTTTGTTTTCAGTGTCTATGCAATGTGTTTAAAGGACCTCTTCTATCTAGATGGTGATTGTTGCAAACTACTGAATGCATCAGAATAAGATTAACATTAACAACAATCAAATATATACATCAGTGAATATAAAAAATAGGTTTACATCTTTTATTTGTGAAAATTTTCACCCCAAAATATATGTGGCCAATCATATAATGATGACATTACAAAACTATATCTCACAATACTATGAATGACAACATTTAAATACGCTCAATTTGTTCATTAGTCAACTAAAATATAAAGTGTTATGTAAATGGAAAATCTCTCTATTTAAAATGAATTTCAATCTATTATGACTTGTGATTAGTTATATTGGGTTTTGGAACAGCTCCAAAAGAGAATTTATCATAGTTTATAATTCAAAATTTGAACTTTAGAAAAAATCTCATACATCATTTAAAAATGGGCTAATATAGGGCACTCAAAGTGTACTCATTCTTAATACTTTCAATGACATTTAAAACATTCTAAGCCAAGGGTGGGCAATTGTTTTGGTGCAGGGGCTGCAGAGGTTGGTGAAGGATCACATCAAAGGCCACTTTGTGGAAGCAATGGTTAGCAGAGAGTCACACCTTTTTTATGACCCAATAAGCACACTGCTTTATTATCTGTATTACCAAAGAAATATTTGTTTGTCCATTCTTCATTAAACACATGACACTGATTTTACATTTTTTCATAGGGTTCATAGTTTCCACTAATGTTGGAAATGTATATATTTGCTAATGCAAAGACGAAATTGAAATTAACCAGATCAACTGGAAAAGCACTGCACATCGTATCTACACTCTGCATGTGTATTGACATGGCCATCCTAGTGGAAAATACAAGATGAATCTTCGGTCATGCACGGGAAGAAAATCTCAATTCAAGGTGATTTTTTCTGATTGTCTTGGCAGGCCACATAAAAACTCTTAGTGGGCCTCTATTTCTCACCCCTGTTCTAAGCTATAATAATTTTAATCAAGTTGATTTTTCATTAACATCCAATAATATATTTTAATATTTAAATTTTATACTTTAATTTAGAATTCAATACATTTATAATACTCTGTAAAAATAGTTCTATATAATCATTTGAAATTTTTACCACTTTTTGAGCAATAATTCTACTAAATCTTTACAAATAAATCACACTTATCATTATGCAGTTGTAAAAATGTGTTATTTAAAACATGATAGTTTCAACAGACTAGCAAACTTCTTCAGATATTTGAAATTTATGAAGAAGTCTTCTAGTCAATCATAACTGATCTATTTTATAATAAAATATCGTGAAAAGTATATTATTAAAATTGTGTTTTACTTGTAAATATTTGCTATACTGCAATAATTTTAGTTAATATTTCTTGAGAAATTGTTTTTTCTAATTTATTTTAACTAATTAATAATTTAATAATAGGTTGAATTTTTTTTAAAAATTTAAGCATTAGAAGTGATAAAGCTTAAATCTTCATACAGTAGTGCCATCCAGTGCAAGCTTTAGTAATCAATGGATGCAGGAATGTTTATTCCTAAAATTCCCATCTATTGACTACTCATCCAAAATGCCAATGCTATTTTGTAGCTTGTGGCTTTTATCAATGAGAAGCTTTGAGTTGGAAAGCATTGCAACTAGATCTAAGATTCTAATACAACCCTCCAGAAGCAACCTTTTACCAACTTAAATAACCTATAAAGCTAGGAGCTTAGGATAAAAACACAATAATAATTTCAATCCATGTTCATTCAAATGTATCCATTGTTTATCAAAACCACAATTCCATTAGCCCATAGGCAGGAATAGTATAAAACCACCAATACATCATATGATCACCATTTTCTATGCTTACACAAGCTGTTATTATCTGCAACAAATATTAGCATGTGATGTTTTGGTGGTTTTATACCATTTCAGCCTATGGGATCATGGTGACTGTGGTTTTGATAAACCAAAGATATCAAAATATATAGAAGTTGAACTAGGTTCAAATGTGCATGGCTACCCAGGAGAAAGAGCTTGGATAAATAACATTAATATGTTTTTATATTAGTTTCCTAGCTTTATAGTTAACTCATGTTTGAGAGGTGCATTGGATCCTTAGATCTAGGTGCAGTACTCTCAGATCAAAGCTCCTCACTGATAAAAGCCACAAGCTAGAAACTAGTCGAGGGATATTGGATAAGTAAATACTAGATGGGGATTTTATTCACAAGCCTTTATGCATCCTTTGATTACTAAGGCTGACATTGGGTGGCACTACTGTATGAAGTTTGCGACTGATAATAACAGCTTCTGTAAGCATAGATAATGGTAATCATGTGATGCTAAATGACAGGGCTCACATTCAATATATGGATTTGAAACATCAAATGCCACCATTCAATTCATGATTTAAACAATGCAGTAACAGTCTCTATAACTTATAGATCACAGATTGCAATATAGCTTCATCAATTCCAATATTTGATCTTTCTTTCAATGTCTAATCAAGTAACCATTCAAATATCCAGAGCTTAATAGTATTTTGTCACAAACAAAACAACAAATAATCAACATGGGTACCTGCATTTTTTTAAAGTTGTATTTAGTTTTTAGTTTAAAATTGATCTATCAACACAATGCTTAATATCTCATAAAACTGATAATATTATAAAAGTATAATTTGGTTCATGGATACAAACAAGCCTTTAAAGATATGTGGGATGTTTTTGATTAATAGATAGATTAGCATTAAAATGAATATCTACAATTTAAAAACTCCTGTTAAATAAACAAAATTGTAATGTCTTAGCTTGTACGTGTGTTAAATTAAAGAAAATAAATTATTCAGTGAATATTATAAGTTAATAATTTTAATTAGAGTGAACTTCCTATTTTCTTAATAATATAAGATAGGAGGTTGAATAAAGGTGAAAAAAACAAGATAAAATTGAAAAAAAGAGAACAGTAAAAAAGAAGGTATTTGTTTGTGAACTTATTGAAAAGAGAATTTAAAAATAGATTGAACAGTATGTGTGGAGTGCATGTTTGTAAAATTATAAACTATGGATTATGACTAAAATGAAGTAAGAACAAATTGTAAGCCTTTGAGATGTGGATGTGGAGATGAATGAAAAACAAAAGTTAAATGAATAAAATGACAAATGAAAACGTTTTGAGATTGATTGAAGCAAAGATATACTGGATAAACAAATAGTAATAAATATGAACTTTTCATAAACAATAGTTTGAAAAAAATGATCAATAGTACAGGAGTAAAGGATGGGAGGATTAGATTTACTTGATGGTATGAGATGGAAAAGAACTGTATGGAATAGAAAATTTGGCAATGAGTTGGATATGCCAGTCTTCTCGAGATTTATCCAAATCATAGATTACTATTAAAGAATTGCAGAAATAGGATTTATAATAAGGGGGTGATAAATCTTTTTTTAAATCTAAATAATAATTAACTTATGATAAGCCTAAGATGGCAATTTCAGATTTTCTCTATTATTTTAGATTACTAACTCAATATAAAAACTATTTCACTCTTTTTATTTATTTATTTTTGTAAATTGGCTGGAAAAGCTTTTGCCACTGCAGGGGTTTTGAAACTCTGTTTCTCTTGTCTTTTTTATTTGCCTCCATAAAATAATAGCTCAATTTAAAAAAAAAAGATAGTGATCCAATATCAATTTCCTCACGTATTTTCTAAAAATATTTTTTTCTTATTAAAAATGTATTTCATTAACTTAAAAAGATAATAAAAAAACTTTGTTAAATTATTCAATATTTAACAATAAATTAAAGACTGATACGTATTACAATAGTTTGTTACATTTCTACTTGCTCCTAAAAATTATAGAATTAGTTAAACATTTCCACGCACTGTCATGCTTCAAGTCATTAAATATGATTTTTTTTTTTTAATAAAAAAATGTTTAGTGTAAATACATTTAAACATGTCACAAACAATAAAAAAAATGTACAATTAATCTTATTTTATGTACATTTAATATCTATATTTTAACAATTTATAAATTTATACCTTTCTCTCATTTCTGCAATAACAGACAATCAATAATTAATAATATTGTTTGAGTAATGTAAGTTAAAAATATAGGTAACTAAAACCTTCTTAGACATATCAATATTAATTGCTAATGACTTTAATGTTCATCTTTATAGTTAATTTTTCAGGTGTTTATTATTTTGTTCAATTTTATGGCACAATTTGATAATAATTTTTGTGTTTTTATTTTTACTAAATAAATCATTAGTTTTCATTAAAAATTACATTTGTCATACATATTCATTAAAACTATAAGAACAAAAAATGAAGGATATCTTAAAAATAATATATGAATCTTGCAATAAAAAAAAAAATGTAATCATGTGAAATAATAAATTTCAATAATTGGTTTCACTTTAGCTTTCAGTGAAAAAAAATGTTTTTAACCAAATAAAAATTGTGTAGCAATTTTTTTTACACTTTAATAAAAAATGCATTGATATAATGAATATATTTGTTGAAATTTAAAAATAAAACTCATAATTACAACAAATGTAAAAAATCAGCTACATACATGCTAATAGGTATGTCTTTTTGCCACTAATTTATTATTTGGTTAATATTATTATGCTTTCTTTAACTTATTTTGTGAAAGAGGAATATTCTTAAAAAATCTTAATGGGAATATTGCATACTTAGCAAACATAAATATTTTATTTAATTTTATAAAACTTAAAGTCAATAAGTAAATAAATTATGTTAAACTTAGGACTTTCAGTTTCAAAACTATAATAAAAGCAAGATCACACAAGCAAAAAAACAATTCTTATGTACTATGTTAAATCTACATATTGACTTCAAAATTCTGATATCTAGCAATTTCAATTGGAATTCATTTCAATCAATATAGATTTTAAATATAAGTTTTTTTTTTATCAAATGTCTGCAAAGCCATCAAATGAATGTTATAAGATTGCAACAAATGAGACTTTGTTTGATCTGATTGAAATATAATTGCAGTGCTAAGAAAATTAAATAAAGTAATCCCTTGATCAAATTCAAAGAATTAATTTTCTAACTAAAAATAGATAGATAGATAGATAGATAGATAGATAGATAGATAGATAGATAGATAGATAGATAGATAGATAGATAGATAGATAGATAGATAGATAGATAGATAGATAGATAGATAGATAGATAGATAGATAGATAGATAGATAGATAGATAGATAGATAGATAGATAGATAGATAGATAGATAGATAGATAGATAGATAGATAGATAGATAGATAGATAGATAGATAGATAGATAGATAGATAGATAGATAGATAGATAGATAGATAGATAGATAGATAGATAGATAGATAGATAGATAGATAGATAGATAGATAGATAGATAGATAGATAGATAGATAGATAGATAGATAGATAGATAGATAGATAGATAGATAGATAGATAGATAGATAGATAGATAGATAGATAGATAGATAGATAGATAGATAGATAGATAGATAGATAGATAGATAGATAGATAGATAGATAGATAGATAGATAGATAGATAGATAGATAGATAGATAGATAGATAGATAGATAGATAGATAGATAGATAGATAGATAGATAGATAGATAGATAGATAGATAGATAGATAGATAGATAGATAGATAGATAGATAGATGTGCATTTAATGACCAATATTAAATTAATAGCTATAACCCTATTAACTAAGACAAGTATCCAAAGTATTTTTGCAGTTAGAAAAAAATATTATGGTTACCTTGCCTCAATTTAAACAGCTGGTCTTGGACATGGCGAATTGATTTCTTCTAACCATGAGGATTTTCAATATATATATAACTTTAAAATATTTTCAAGTAGAAAAGATTATTAAGATTTTTACTTCAGGCAGAGTTGAATTATTGAAAAATAGATGTATACTATGCACCAATTATTGGTTGGAGATACAAACAAAAAAATTCTAATCTTTTCTTTATCTTTTATTAATTGATTAATCTAATATATAATAGCATTCACTTCAAAATTCTTCTTTTGATAATGTTTTACTTTGTAATAGGTTTTATTACTTTTTGAATCAGCTTTGTAAGCTTAGTGATCTGCTGCAAAATAAAAATGACTCTAATTTAATTCAGATTGTCTAATTCATAACTTCTTTTGTCCATAATATTCGAGAAATCTCTTTTACTTTATTTTCCAGTTTTTTTAAATCCCTGGGGATCCAGTTTAAGATTTTAATTTTGTATCTCTTACCATATCTTCCAACATTTCTGCATTTCCGCTTTATTTTAATTTCTGAATGCTTATTTGATGAAAAATTATACCCATTTTGTACCCAGGTATTTTCTCACTGATCATTCTCTGTTATTCTCAGTAAACATCTTTATATATGTTGATGTTTGGCCAATAGCCATTTTATTTATTTTTTATTAAGCATTCCCATCTCAGATCCATACACAAGCAACAGTAAAATACATTAATTAACCATTTAACTTTCATTTCATAAAAAATATACTAATTAAATTGGGCATCATTTTGCAAAATTAAATTGTTTGCATAGGTAACCCTTAGTGTATAGAGTTTGCGGAAAATCAATACTATTTTTAGAATAATTATTATTTAAATTAAATGTATAAGTAGTACTTATGCCAAAATATTGCTGGTTTGATAGATAAAATTTTGTTGATAGATAAAGTTTGATTTTTTTTCCAAAATTTAAACACATGTATAATTGTTATTTTAGATAGTTGACTTATAGCTATTCCTGCTACTTCACATGTATTGATAAGTAAACATAGTTTGTAACTATTTTTAATTTGGTCAGTTATATGGAGGTAAATGTTTTATCATCAAATAATTAGAAAGCCCAGGGAAAACAGCCTTCTTCTTATTTAATAGGTAATGGTATGATGGAAAGATTTTGTCTTTTATGGACTATGTAAAAGCAATTTTATCTTTCATTTTAATTTCATTATAACTTTTTCAACATATTGTAAAAATAATTTGTCAAAAATGTGGATTGCCACTTTCAACTACTGTTTTTGCAAACAAAGTTCTCACTATCTTAATATTGTATTAAAACCTTCAGTTGGGACTGAATAAAATTATATATATATATATTTGCAGACATTGATTTTTGAAAATCATATTCAGTTTTCAATATCATAATAACTATGCAAGCTAATTCAAGTTATAAACAATGAGAATTGCCAATTCTTCAACAAGCTTTGTGATAAATGCTTAGCCAGAGAAAGCATTTAAAATATCTCTGTCAGGAACTCTCCCCCCCAAACCCCTGATCATGGTTTCATGCTTTGGCACACCTCAGAGAGGTTCCAGGGTATGTTCAGTCACTAGATCTAAAAATACCAACCCAAATCCAGCATTTATCTAAAAGTTATCTATTGAATTGAAAATCTGAAATTTTCAGACACCTACATGTCATCAAACCCAGCTATCCAACTCAAATAGCTATATGGGGCTGATAGATCTTCAGCCATGCCATATATTAGTAGTCTTAGCAATATAACATCACATAAGACTTAAGGCAGAGACTATAAATAGTCAAAATAAAAGTCATAGATCACATGACCCTATTCTCTTAAGCTTGTAAGTTATAAGCAATGAGGATTGCCATTTTCTCAATAAGCTTTGTGATAAAGGCTTAGACTATTTATAGTCTCTGCCTTAAGTCTTATGTGATGTTATATTGCTAAGACTACTAATATATGGTATGGCTGAAGATTTATCAGCCCTGTATAGCTATTTGAGTTGGATATCTGGGTTTGAAGGCATGTAGGTGTCTGAAATTTTCAGATTTTCAACTCAATAGAAAACTTTTAGATAAATGCTGAATTTGGGTTGGCATTTTTAGATCTAGTGTCTGAACCTACCCTAGCATCTCTCTGAGGAATGCCAAAGCACAAAACCATGATCAGGGGTTTTGGGGGTTCCTGACATAGATATTTAAATGCTTTCTCTGGCTAAGCATTTATCACGAAGCTTATTGAGGAATCGGCAATCCTCATTGTTTATAACTTACAAGCTTAAGAGAATAGAGTCATGTGATCTATGACTCTTATTTTGACTATTTATAATTCAAGTTATGATTCTTTTTTATAAAAATAAAAGATGCTTTCTTTATACTTTATTTATTTTTATGATCTATGGTCTCTTGGACAGATGCAACTTCAATAAAACCCAAGACCACAATGTATAAAAAATAGAGTCATGACCTTTATTTCTTATTTCAAAGTTTCATGATTGTGACTGATAAATAAAAATTAAAAACTAGTTAAACTTTAGTACGGTAGAGGCAACCATTTTGTTCAAGTTATATTAATTATTCTTATTTATTAAATCCCTATCACATTAGCTTATGTTGTATTTAGTTTTGACTCAAAGTTACTATCATTTTATGAATCAAAGTTAAATAATATTTTTATGATGAAGATGATTTAATGTTTTATTAACTGCAAGAGGCCCTAGGTTATTCCACTTATGAGGCCCTTTCACCTCCCATATACATAATTACTGTGATATATATATATATGTTAAATGAAACATGGTGTTATTGGTCTTGATCTTGAGGCCCTAGGCTGAATCCTAGTTAGTCTATATGAAAATCCGGCCCTGGCTGCAAGCAATGTCAAAAAACAATCAAACTAGACATTGTGCCTTTTCAAACCATATATAATCTTAATTATGTAAAAGAAAAGTAAATATGTATTGGCAATAAAAATAAAATTCAAATGTTATCCTAATGTGATGATGTAATGCATGATTTTTACTACCTTAGGCTAAGAGAACAAGATTTTCGATTCAATAAATTCACTAATATATTAATAAGTGGAAAAAAAAAATAGTTTAGTAGTTAGGGTAATAATTTGATTTAATAATTTCAAGTTACTATAGAAGTTAAATATAACATCCACTATAATAAACTAAAAATAAAGCAACACTTGAGCTATTATGTTTCTTTAATTTTTATCTGCGTAGTACTTGTCTATCACCGTATCGCAATCATTATCACACAAAAATACAGACCACTCTACTTTTATTATGAGTGCATTTCGCGAACATAGGAGTTATTTATTTTATGTATATATATATAATAAGTGTGCCGTGGCATAGGTAGTATTTATGGGGTCTACCCTTTTTTTTAAATGGCTCTTTTTGTTATTTATTTATCTTAGTGTTGTTTTTTTATTTTTTGAAAATATGTAAAACAAATGAAAAATTAAAACAATTAACAATAATGAATAGGCTTTATCAATTAATTGCCATTAATAATTTGACGACTAATATTACAAACCACTTATTTATTACCTATCTTTATTTGCATAATTAGCAGTTAAGAACAGCTGCCTCAACGCATTGCCTTGATTTGCTTCACGATAGTTATGATATTGAATGTGTGCGCGACTAATGACTTATTGTTTAACAATAGAACTATATAAATAAATATATTTTTGATTTCATATACGTATGAAATGTTATTTACACCTGAAGTAGAGATTTTGTTTTTTATTTGTTTACAAAAATCACCATCAGATGGCTGTACTGCTTACATAATGGTAGTGGGACTAAAAAAAGCAGTAATGAAAGAAAAAATCGTCAAGTAAAAAGTAAATGATATATGTAATAACTAAATACAAAATTGTAATTAATATTTTAAAGTAGCGTAATTTTTTAAATAGCTGACGTAATGCAGCAGGAAGGGGAGATACCATGACGTGAAATATGTTTAAATCAAAATTATTTAAAAAGAAGATGCAAAGTAAGTTAATGATCTGCAAGCTTTAGTGCAGTGGTAGATGAAAGTACTCTGGATCCAATATCCATATATTGCGAGTCCAGTTCGCCGGTATCAGAGCTTATGAATTCCAGGGCAATAAATCATTCGATTATTATTATAAAATAGAATTATTATTTACCTTTATTAAATATTTATTTAGAAGAATGGTAAAGAAATGTTTACCAGGAGGAAAAAAGACTTCCTATTATTAATAAATCAATATTTGCAGATGATGAAAACGAATGACTAACGTAGGCGTATTTTGTAATAAATATAGAACAAAGATAAATAGGAGTTAAAGTTTATGAAAGAAGGTTATAATGATAAAATATTTATGAGCTACAAAATATATATGGCTTATATAAATGTGTTACTATGTCGTCTGTTTGATATTTTAATATCTTTTGAAATATAAATATTTATTTCACTGTGTTTTTTTTTTCATTTTATAGTCATTGTTATTTTTGTCTATATAATAATAATCCAAAGTTCTTCGGAAGTTAAATGGCATTACAGTAACTACTGTGACTCTAAACTAAGACACTTTAACTCCTAAGTCTAAAAGGTTATGTTTTGGATCAGGAACTTACTCAAATTTATCATTTTATCACTATACTCAATTACACAGGGCATTATACTATTATAGAAACTAATTGATGTGTCATTCCACACAGCATAATAACTGTACTTTTCTTTTCTTCTTAAACTCAGATCATCATCTTATTGTTCAAATATTTATTAATGATAACAACACATTTTAAACAATTAAAAAGTTCTGAACTCCACTTATATTTTTAATTACTGACCATCTTACGTTTCTGAGTCCTGATATCTAATCGTAAATCTTCATCGCTTTGAAAGTAATAATGTATTAAAAAAAATAAAAGTAATATTCTATAATATGTTGCCCATACATTCATAAATAGATAAAATTATAATATTCAAATCTCATTTTTAATAAAATGTTATATTTAGAAAAATAAATAAAAAAGTTGAAACTCAGCATTATTAAAATAAATAACTTAAAACTCAAAATCATTAGTATCTCAATTTGATCTTTATAACTAAGTCAAGAACAAAGTCACATTATGATTAAAATTTCTTAAGTAGTTTGTTTAAAGATATCTAGGTGATACAAATATTATCTTCATATAGATTCATAATGTAGCAAAACATTTTCTGGTCACAAAAACATTTAAAGTGACTTTTGAAGGTAACCAAGATCCTCTTTCAGTTTATTCAGCCCAAATTCTACAATCCAAGAAAATATATTTGCCCAGGTTCAATAATTAAGTCATCTGATTTCAATCTCTGTGGATGTTAGTGGCATCAAATCTGCAGATTCATAACCCATAATCATTGTATTGATCTGTTTCATAAATACAATTTAACAATATGCTAACTTCTGCAAATTTAGAGTAACACAAAACATGAATCACATTATTGTTTGCCAAATATAGAAAAATTAAATAAAGCTAATAGTTGAACCTCTAGTTGTTTGTTTATAATATTTTGTAAAATAATTAAGTTAAAATAATACTAACATCCATATGCTAAATAATAGTAATTCCTTAGAAGCCTTCAGAAAGTTGAATTTTTTTAGGCAAAATATCCAGGAATATTTGTGGGATGTATCAATCATAATAATAGAAACCTTTACTACATAGAGATGTGGACATGTTAAATTTCACCTTAATTGCAGTTTAAAATTGCATATAAAAATAGAATAAAATGAAAATGAATTATACTTGGATTTTTTTTCATATTCTGATGATTACATATAACACCTTTTTATTAGACATAAAATGTGTATGTTATTATTTAAATTTAATAATAAGTGCATTGAATGTGATTCTAGTATAAATATAAATATTTGTAAAAGAAACTGTAGTGTTTTGTTGAGATTCACCTTTGAAGACTGCATTAATATTTTATTCTGTCAAGGTCAGAAGACAATGTAGCATATTTATAAATCAAAAGATAGATTGAGAAGACTAAAACATAGTGATACCTATTAACCCTTTGAACGATGATTATATAATTGGCCGAATGAGTTAAAAATCAAAACTTGTAATTGGCCAACTCACAACTTTAACAAAATCTATTGTTAAAATAGATCACTTTTAATAATATAAATACGTTAGTTTCGTTTGTAAAAAGTATATTACTGAATTGTCAGATTATGAAAGCAAACTAAAATCTTTTCAAAAATAAAATTTGATTTATAATTTAAAAAATATTCAATTGTGGTGAAATAAAAGTAACCGCTATTCAACCAACCAAAAAAGATTGCGTCAGCAATCTTTTTTTTTTCACTTTAACATTACGATCAATATGTAGCAATAAATAAATAATTCTTGGTAATATCTTAACTATTTTTCTAAAATAATTTGATTTTTAGTATTATTTTATCAATAATAATTTGTAATTCAATTCAAATATTGTTTAAAATGTTGTAAACATTCGTTTATCATTTTCGTAATAAAAATCAAAACGAATGTAACTTTTTACTTTTTGGCAGCCATTTCCCTTTCTGACAGAAGTGGGACAGCCAATAAGATTCAAGAAAAGTTGGTGAGGAGGCGGTGCTTTGGTTTTGTTTGACATATATGGTCATTTTTATTGATTTTTTACTTGTAAATTAATTCTGAAGAGGGCACCATCTTACAGAACTTTTGATTTTCTTTCTAATGACATATCATATGTATACGTGGGATAAAAAGTAACCGATTTAGAGTGATGTCAAATCTTCTCGTTTTTAGACGAGTCATGCATTCAAAGAATTAATAAAAGATGATGGGAAATATGAAAGTCATAAAAATGCTTCAAATTAAAGATTTATCTTTATTAAAAATTAAGCATTATTTTCTAGATTAAAAACAACCTTTTGTGTGTTTTAGCACATTTTATATTTATACTTTGGAATAATTAGCACAAAGTCTAAACTTTTTGCTCATTTTATATATATGTATAATATTCTCAAGGATAAATAAATCCATATCAATAGTTCTGGTAGTATTTGAATAATTCATTTATCCTTTAGAATGTTATATATATATATATTGTAACAGTCAAATCTGTACATTTGCGCAACAAAATCTAGAACTTTAGTAAATCATACCAAGGCTGACCAGCATAGAGTGGTACTAACCACATTGTCTGATATAGCCCCAACTCCTTTACCAATGCTCCAAGATTTACCACCTTGTGGATGACACATATGAAGCCACAGCAACATTTTCCTTCATCACGTGCCAGCAATAGCACATCAGTAAAGCACAAGACTAGGATAAGTTGACTTATTAATGAGTATAGCTATATAGATGATGTGTGTGGCAGAACATAATTATAAAATATGGATTATGACTCTTAACTAATGATTAAAAAATCAATAAAGACTTACCAATGAGCAACATTGAAACATGACACAAAAGTTAAATTTAAACACAATTTAATGAAAAATAAATTTTAAAATCAATAAATGAAAATGATGACTATAACTTGGCTATATCGGTTGTATCACACGCAGGTGACTAAGTTAGGGATACAATTTCATATTTGAGTTTGGGATTCACACGCAAGTGATGACTGGAGTTATAATCATTTATGGTTTGCCTAGTTACATATGGCTTTATTTTACATATACATTTGGGCAATGTAAATCACTCACAGGTGACATTAATCATTTTGGTTAGTTACATTAGGTTTAGTACAAATACATATATCACTCATAGGTGATGATTTAACTGTTTATATAGCAATTCCAATCATGTGCAGGTGATTGTAGTTTGGATTACAAATCATTTAATTGAGTTTGCTACATATAGATATCATTTGCAGGTGATAAAAAATTATACGTGTTAAAATTTATATTTTCATGAGCCTTAAGATTACATTATAGATCAAGGTTAATTTGCTCATGACCATCTATGCCTAATTTATGCTATATAACAGGGTCTAGATCCACTCTAGAGCTAGCAGAAGTGATTATACATATTGATAAAGAATATGACATTTTATTAAACATGAATATTTAATATTCTCTATATAGTTTATGTGCTTATAAAATTAGACACAAATTCAGATCAAAGCTGAAAATACAATTACTATAGCGGGATGAACTGATGATTGGCAGTCAGACTTCAGATACCATGGCGTATAGAAAATATAAAGTCTGAGATAGCCCTTGTGTCTCAAGAGTGCCTTTTTATGGAATTTTTACCAAGTAACCATATTCATTGCTGTGGAAATAAGATAACGACCTTTTAGTCCGGCAATGGTGCAATTTATTTGAGTGGGAGTCTTATGCTCCATGGGAGTCTCATGCTCTGTTCCTAAGGATGCAGAATGGGGAGGTTTGAATCCATCCACCATCTGAAGAAGAAAATTGCCTGAACTAAGAGAATAATGGTGTAGCCTTAAACATACAACCGCTAAAAATACAGCAACAAGTATATATATATATATGCCATAGCATTTAAAAACACCCTCGCACCACTGACCACATTATATAATTAAAATTTTATGATGCTAAACACTAGTTTTTTTCATGAAACTACCATATATCAGTTCATTAGGTAGCAAGTATAATTATGCTATTAAGGAAAAACTAGGAATCTAATTTGTAAAGCTATCTATATAGGAATTTTATAACTTCAGGAGGAAGTACAGCACATTATTAGGCATTAAGATATAAAGTTATAGCTGTATGCTGTATTTCAATCACTCCAGCTAAACATTAGTCAAATATCTCGAAAGTGAATCTATTTTAAAACAGCTGTAAGCTAATTAACTCTTAAACAAGATATTTTACCCCTTTCAAAACAGGTTTCTTTTGCATCCTAAATGCTATATTATTCTCTAGGTGAGAACCTGTGATGGCTCCTTGCTAATCATTTAATCAATAGTAAAATCCCATTTCAAACAAATACAGCACAAACTACTAAGCAATGGAAAATCATAAAACGGCATAGATTTACTAAAAATGTAAGTTTAATGAACAGATATCTCAAATTTGACTCTGTTTTAGCATAGTTTGAAAATGGAATTGCAACACAATTAGTTTATATCTGATTGACCCAGTTCAAGACAAATTTAAGTTGTGTACAAAAACTAATTAAGGCAAATATTATTACTATATTAAATTATGTAAAAGCACATATCATTAAGTTAAAATACATAAAATAATCTAGAAACTTAATTATCATTTTAGAATGAAGCATTTAAAACATTACACAATGTAGAATAAAGCATTTAAAATTATACGTAATGAAATTTATAATAATTAATTTAAAATCAATCACTTTAAGCAAGTCACAACAAAATAAATTAAAAAAATGTAAATACATTGAACGAGGTCAATTGGAGATAACTTAGCAAACCAACTCATAAATTAATAAATTCATAGAGTACGTAAATCAATAAATATGATCTTAACTCAAATTAGTTATTAAACTAGATTAAATATTACACTAATTCAAATATTAAATTAAATGTAAATCAAATTAAATCAGGCAGATTTTAAAGTGAAAACAAAAGAAATCAAAATTACATTTTATAGTGGATTTAAATGTACATTATTGCTATGGCCATAGAGTTTAAATTTAGCTAGCTTTAGAAATTATCACATTTTAGTTGAGTTATTAATCTTTAAGTAGAGGAAGATTTTTACTGGGCTCTCTTCTTTCTGTCTGCTGGCACTGGTTTCATATTGAAGGGCTGGAAACAGCCTTCTGCTCCATCATACGGCTTCTCCTTTTAATGTTTCCCACATATGGTAGACCTCCTGGGTCAGAAAGGCAAGAAAAAATGCCTTCTACTCAAATTGCATCATAATTACTATTTTAAACATAAGTTCTTAACTGAAATAATGTCTGACTAATTTCAAAATGGCTGCAAAGGCTTATATATCAGCTTACCCCCTCCCTCTTCTCAGTGATAGTAATTTTCTAGATTTGTTTTGCTAATTTTCTCACTGTATTCCTAGAATCATATAATTACTTTGTTTTTATTTCTTATAGCGAAGTTTTATAGCCGGTCATTCACAATTTCTTTTTATTTACTCAGGATAATTTATCCTACAACTTAGTGTTACTTTTAGTTTTGCAATTAGGTTACACTACAGCCAGAAAGATAAAATGTTATAATACCAATTTTTTGAAAACAAATCTATAAATGGAAAACATCTGGTTATATATGTAACTTGATTATTTAATTTAGCAATATATGCAGAAATATACAATAATTTCAAATATTAATTTTCTTTAGAATAAATATTTTAAATAAATAAATTTATAATGTTTTAAATCTGTTAACATTATTTTTTCCTGCATATATGTAATCTCGTGTTACACATACAACGCAGTTTTCATTAATTTACTCCTAGAAATATATGTGTGTGTATACATGGGTTTTTACATATACAGATACACCTTTTATCTTGTAGGCTTAAAATATACACACACATACATAACTAATACCTTTATATTTAAATCTAGTCTGATTTGGATATAATATTAACCTGATATATGAGAATTTGGTGATAGATACTTATATAGAAATACTACTATAGTAAATAGTAGGTGAAACAGTAGGATTGACAAAGCTGACTGTTTCATTATATATATATTGATACGAAGATTTTCACAGGTTGCATATATAAAAAAACATTTTGTGGGTTTATCTGTGTTAAAATAATTTAAATATTAATATACCGACATTTTGACTTGATCACACAAGTCATCTACTGGGTGATAAAAGATAGAAAGATGGTTGTAGAGGCGCTACAATCACTGATTTGGAAAAAAAAAAATGTTAAAGTTTCACCAATAGCAAAAATGTGAGATTAAGAATGTTTTTTTTAAAAAATCTTTCCAAATAGGAGGAAGATTTCATGTATTATCTTGCTTATTGATCAAATCTGGCCTTTAAAGTATCTCAATGGCCTTTCTGATTTTGCACTGGTAAAGATTTTCACATCTGGATATAATGCTGGTACTAGAAAAATCAATTTTATGACCTGAATTTATAGGATGGAGTGAGAGTGCTGATGATGATGAGTGTTGTTTAACTACATTAGCATGCTCATCTCTCCTAACACTGATGCAATGATTACACATACCTATGGAAAAAGCTTTACAATTTTTACATGATATTTGATAAACACCATTAGTTTCAAGAGGATTGAATCCTCAGGCTTGGTTATTATATTGCTGATCTTTTGATGAGTAGAAAACACTGTATTTATTTTATAACATTTTAATATATGTCCAATACTGTCTGTAGTTCCTTTTACATATGGTACACAAATCCTAATAACTGATTTATCATTTTTTTGCTTCCTATTTTGTCCATTTTGGGTGTAAAATAAGGCTTTTTTTAATAAATTTATGATTATAACGTTGTTTTTTCAAATAAGTGATTGTTGTGCCTCTACAACCATCTTTCTACCTTTTATCACCCAGTAGATGACTTGTGTGATCAAGTCAAAACGTCGGTATATTAATATTTAAAATTTTTAACATGGATGAACCCGCAAAATATGTCGTATGTAACAATTTAAACAATTTAACGGTAAAACGAAAATATTACATTTTAAATTTCTTACTAGCACTTTCAATTATATATATATTCTAACAAACGATAAAAAATTGAAAAGTTCTAACAATTAAAAATTTAGAGAAATGAAGAAGATGCTGATTTTTCTAACTAAATGAAGATTCAGTTGTATTATTGGTTTTTGAAATATGATGAACATTTCTTAAATATATAAATTAACGACAGATGCATTTCTTAAGTATCAATTAAATATGCAATGCATCAATTATATATATTCTGGTATACTAAGTATAGATCAAATAATTTCTAAGATATAATGCATAGACTAATATATTTCATACATATAAACCAAATATAACTTCCTTCGTGCAACTGCATTACAGGCCAATTGTAACCAAATAAAATTCATTCAAACAAATGAAAAGTTATTCTTTATTTTGTTAACTTTATAAAAACTTATTAAAGTAACAGGAAACGTATTTTGCAATCTCTCGATCGGTCATCCACAATGAATTTCAAACATAACTAAACGATTGGGAGAGCTTCCGAATATCATATATATTATTGGATAGTTTAAGCTAATTATAACTTTATTATAACCAATGAGAATTTTATTCAAATGATCGCACATCCACGTTATGGATTAATTATATTATATTCAAACTATATGGCATTTACACATTTGCAGATAAATTGCATGCCATATACAACATTTTAAGAATGGATCGATGGATATTTCATCATTCCCAGCTGACACTATTTCTGAGGCCTACTGAGATGATGATACAGAACACTTATAAGCTTAATTGCCAGGGCACCAAATTGCAGCTCCAATAAAATATAGAGGTTAAATCTCAATTCAATACTCTTAGTAATAATATTTCATGAATGGATTAATACATAATTAATTTAGAGAACACTGAGAACGCATTAAAATTGACAATATTAATATCTTTAAGAATTCCAGGCTATTCTCAGCATAATTCCATTCACTATGATTAAAGCTACAATTAAATTTTATTCTAATTATAAAGTTCTATATTCATCTCCACCTTCCTGATCCATCCCTTCATCAATTTCACGTCCTCTATTACACTATTATTTATTTTATCATTAAAGTTTACATCTTTGCTAGCTCATCTCCTCTCATTATAATCTCTTCTCAGGGTTTTTCGAACAATTAGATGTCGAAATCGAATAAGCTGCGATAGGTTATTGGTGATAAACATTTCTCTCTTGATCACCTCCAAGGTGATCTCAGTTGTCTTTAATGCAATCTAATATCAACTTACATTAAAGCTGGAATATTTTAAGCTTATTAAATCTTTATAAACACATCATAAAACATAGTCGCAATTATAACAAAATTATATAAAATAAAATGCGTCTAGAGAGGTTTGAGTACAACGGATGGAGAAAGGATTTTATGCCCACCCCCTGCACTCGCTATCACTCAATACTATCTCTATTCACGATTTATACTTCAACAATATTAAATTATTTGGTAATTTTAAGCCTTTGAAATTAACCTTTTAAATAGTTTTACTAAATAATACTTACGTACATGATAATTCAAATATTAATATTATATTGTTGTATGATTGGATTGGAAATATCTAGATAATAATAACCCACAAAAACATGGAGACACACGCAAATTTTATTTAAAACAAATAACAAATTTTATTTAACAAACTATAATTTAATATCAATACAAAACATATACAGTACATTATATCTACACTTTCTTTTTACCTTAAATATAGTAAATACCAATTTCTTCCCATTTTCAATGCTTTCTCTTTTTATTACATATATATTGTAGAAAATACATAATCGATTTTTCTCCTAATTAAATTTAATAATTTTATTTAATAAATTTAAAGTTGATATTCCCTTGCAAATTTCTTGATCTTATCCGATCATCCCGATTAAATATTCTTTGGCCCTAATCTTTACAACAGAGATATCTTAATAATAATGAGACTAAGTTATTGCAAATAAATTGGCATTAAGATCAAACATCATCATAGTGCACTCTCTATGTTCATGTTCTTGTAACATATTAATATTTTAACAATACTACTTTTCCAACGAAGTTCTCAGCTGGCCATGTAAATATTTATTAAATACATTTATATACGCATTGCTTATGCCCAATCATTTGTAAGTTTTATTTAACCCTTAACAGTTAGTTATTAACTTAATTATTTTTGGCTCGAATGCTAAATCAAATCTACCAAAAACAATATTCAAATACACCAATTGCACATACGTTATCTGCATTCATTCAGACATTAAATTGAGTTTGCGACCTGGTATCCAATACTTAAAATAATGCTCATCATGGCTATCCTCTCATACACATGTAAGAAATATCAAAGATTAATATGAGGCAGGCAGTGACCCGAATAAGAGAGAACCTTTTCACTAAGGTTGAGATATGCTAGGATTTTTATCGCTAGTCATATAAAAACATAGGTATACCAAATATCTCTGGCCATCAAAATAAGAAATCTTCTTACGGTGTAGAGAATACTCAAGTGGGAAAACTTCCACTGGGTTCAAATACTTTTAAAAATATAGCATATATCTCAGTGAGTTAAACTTCAATGAATTTGTGGAGATCTTTGTCTATCCACACACGTACAGGTCGAAACATCAAATTATACAAGTAAAACTTTCACAACTTTAATATTCTCACAAATTAGTGTACTGGAATATAAGCCCATAAATTTCCCAAGCATAAATCAGCTTGTTTCTGGCCTTAAATCTATGATAACAATAATAATAAGCAATAAGAAATGCGCACAAAATTCTCAAAACTATTTCCATGCACTTTTATATAAAAAAAATAAATAAATAAAAATGATGATGATACTCATTAGACAAGCAATTCATTTATAAGTCTAAACATTTGATAATAACTTCTGATGCTAATAATAATATCTTAATTGTTTTCTTTCTTTTTTTTTTTAAATTGAGGAAAAAAAAATTGTTTGTAAAGCATTTTAAATAAGGCATATAAATTTCATCTACCCCCAAGATGACCATAATAGCAAAAGCATTTAAATAAACATATATAAAATCATCTAAAATCAATTTCTCTCCCAAAATAATCATAATAGCAATTATTACATGAATTAATTTTAAAATAGACGATATATGTGATACACTACAAAGAAAGAAATTCGTTTTTATATATATATATGAAATGTCCTACACACATAAAGAGTGAATAATAATAATAAAAAAATATACTTATATAAGTCTTTTAGTAGGTGTTCTTTCAGGTTCCTGATTTCTCCCTTTTTTTTGACTGGTTTATGAGAGCATATAAGTCCTTCTTATAAAAAGTTCTTTTGATAGAGTTCAGTTCCTTTTCTCTCATATATATATATATGTCCACAGATGGCGTTCTACCAAAAACGCCCATCAAGCGTATGTTTTGTTTACACAAACGTCAGAGTAGTTAGTATTCACTATCTCTAACTATAATTCCACTTTCAGATCATGATTTCAAGCTATTTGCTATCGTCAGTGAAAGACAGGAATAAAGAAACTAGATCTAAATACAAACTCTGAGCGTTTATGAAACAATTTCTATTCAGCCTGCAAGCGTGAATTTTTTAGACACGTAATGTCTTCAAACTCAGCATAGCAAACCAGATAGCTATATGGGTCTGATCTCAGTTCAGCATCACCACATAGTAGAAGCCTCTGCAATCTATATCATTGCAAGAAAGACCTCAAAGGTACATTTATGATAAACAAAAATGCAAGTTAAAGAACTTGCTAATGCTTGTATTTATGTCCACAGATGGCGTTCTACCAAAAACGCCCATCAAGCGTATGTTTTGTTTACACAAACGTCAGAGTAGTTAGTATTCACTATCTCTAACTATAATTCCACTTTCAGATCATGATTTCAAGCTATTTGCTATCGTCAGTGAAAGACAGGAATAAAGAAACTAGATCTAAATACAAACTCTGAGCGTTTATGAAACAATTTCTATTCAGCCTGCAAGCGTGAATTTTTTAGACACGTAATGTCTTCAAACTCAGCATAGCAAACCAGATAGCTATATGGGTCTGATCTCAGTTCAGCATCACCACATAGTAGAAGCCTCTGCAATCTATATCATTGCAAGAAAGACCTCAAAGGTACATTTATGATAAACAAAAATGCAAGTTAAAAAACTTGCTAATGCTTGTATTTATGTCCACAGATGGCGTTCTACCAAAAACGCCCATTAAGCATATGTTTTGTTTACACAAACATCAGAGTAGTTAGTATTCACTATCTCTAACTATAATTCCACTTTCAGATCATGATTTCAAGCTATTTGCTATCGTCAGTGAAAGACAGGAATAAAGAAACTAGATCTAAATACAAACTCTGAGCGTTTATGAAACAATTTCTATTCAGCTTGCAAGCGTGAATTTTTTAGACACGTAATGTCTTCAAACTCAGCATAGCAAACCAGATAGCTATATGGGTCTGATCTCAGTTCAGCATCACCACATAGTAGAAGCCTCTGCAATCTATATCATTGCAAGAAAGACCTCAAAGGTACATTTATGATAAACAAAAATGCAAGTTAAAAAACTTGCTAACGCTTGTATTTATGTCCACAGATGGCGTTCTACCAAAAACGCCCATCAAGCGTATGTTTTGTTTACACAAACGTCAGAGTAGTTAGTATTCACTATCTCTAACTATAATTCCACTTTCAGATCATGATTTCAAGCTATTTGCTATCGTCAGTGAAAGACAGGAATAAAGAAACTAGATCTAAATACAAACTCTGAGCGTTTATGAAACAATTTCTATTCAGCTTGCAAGCGTGAATTTTTTAGACACGTAATGTCTTCAAACTCAGCATAGCAAACCAGATAGCTATATGGGTCTGATCTCAGTTCAGCATCACCACATAGTAGAAGCCTCTGCAATCTATATCATTGCAAGAAAGACCTCAAAGGTACATTTATGATAAACAAAAATGCAAGTTAAAAAACTTGCTAACGCTTGTATTTATGTCCACAGATGGCGTTCTACCAAAAACGCCCATCAAGCATATGTTTTGTTTACACAAACGTCAGAGTAGTTAGTATTCACTATCTCTAACTATAATTCCACTTTCAGATCATGATTTCAAGCTATTTGCTATCGTCAGTGAAAGACAGGAATAAAGAAACTAGATCTAAATACAAACTCTGAGCGTTTATGAAACAATTTCTATTCAGCCTGCAAGCGTGAATTTTTTAGACACGTAATGTCTTCAAACTCAGCATAGCAAACCAGATAGCTATATGGGTCTGATCTCAGTTCAGCATCACCACATAGTAGAAGCCTCTGCAATCTATATCATTGCAAGAAAGACCTCAAAGGTACATTTATGATAAACAAAAATGCAAGTTAAAAAACTTGCTAACGCTTGTATTTATGTCCACAGATGGCGTTCTACCAAAAACGCCCATCAAGCGTATGTTTTGTTTACACAAACATCAGAGTAGTTAGTATTCACTATCTCTAACTATAATTCCACTTTCAGATCATGATTTCAAGCTATTTGCTATCGTCAGTGAAAGACAGGAATAAAGAAACTAGATCTAAATACAAACTCTGAGCGTTTATGAAACAATTTCTATTCAGCTTGCAAGCGTGAATTTTTTAGACACGTAATGTCTTCAAACTCAGCATAGCAAACCAGATAGCTATTTGGGTCTGATCTCAGTTCAGCATCACCACATAGTAGAAGCCTCTGCAATCTATATCATTGCAAGAAAGACCTCAAAGGTACATTTATGATAAACAAAAATGCAAGTTAAAAAACTTGCTAACGCTTGTATTTATGTCCACAGATGGCGTTCTACCAAAAACGCCCATCAAGCGTATGTTTTGTTTACATAAACGTCAGAGTAGTTAGTATTCACTATCTCTAACTATAATTCCACTTTCAGATCATGATTTCAAGCTATTTGCTATCGTCAGTGAAAGACAGGAATAAAGAAACTAGATCTAAATACAAACTCTGAGCGTTTATGAAACAATTTCTATTCAGCTTGCAAGCGTGAATTTTTTAGACACGTAATGTCTTCAAACTCAGCATAGCAAACCAGATAGCTATATGGGTCTGATCTCAGTTCAGCATCACCACATAGTAGAAGCCTCTGCAATCTATATCATTGCAAGAAAGACCTCAAAGGTACATTTATGCTAAACAAAAATGCAAGTTAAAAAACTTGCTAACGCTTGTATTTATGTCCACAGATGGCGTTCTACCAAAAACGCCCATCAAGCGTATGTTTTGTTTACATAAACGTCAGAGTAGTTAGTATTCACTATCTCTAACTATAATTCCACTTTCAGATCATGGTTTCAAGCTATTTGCTATCGTCAGTGAAAGACAGGAATAAAGAAACTAGATCTAAATACAAACTCTGAGCGTTTATGAAACAATTTCTATTCAGCCTGCAAGCGTGAATTTTTTAGACACGTAATGTCTTCAAACTCAGCATAGCAAACCAGATAGCTATATGGGTCTGATCTCAGTTCAGCATCACCACATACTAGAAGCCTCTGCAATCTATATCATTGCAAGAAAGACCTCAAAGGTACATTTATGATAAACAAAAATGCAAGTTAAAAAACTTTTTTTTTTCATGATCTGAAAGTGGAATTATAGTTAGAGATAGTGAATACTAACTACTCTGACGTTTGTGTAAACAAAACATACGCTTGATGGGCGTTTTTGGTAGAACGCCATCTGTGGACATAAATACAAGCGTTAGCAAGTTTTTTAACTTGCATTTTTGTTTATCATATATATATATATAGTTTTTATTTTGCTGAATGCATTCCTCATACCCAACTCTAGGGAGATTACTTTTAAACTTTGTAATTTTCTGCAAGTTTCAGTTAAACAGCCTTGATTTAACTTTTTCACAATATCAGTCTGTTTTTGATTGTTCTTTTCCAATTTTAATTTCATTTTGTAGATTTAAATTGACTTATATATGCATTAAACTTTTGAGTTTTAAATTTTACTATTTGCATATATCTAAATGATATTAAACTCAAATTTTAACTTCTGTGGTTTAAAGTTTTATGACCATCTGCTGAATAGCTGACTTCTGGAGGTTCAAGTTGTGTGTGCCCACTTAAAATTTACTCACTATACATTGTTATATTCAGCCAAATTATTCTGAAGAGACAAAGTACAATAAAAATTATTTTCAATTTTATAACACAGTTTTCTTTTTAGTCAATGAAGGAAAACTGCTACAGATAAGTTTTTCAAAATACAAGCAAGTTTAAAATAAAAAGAAGCCTTTTTTCCTCCTTTAACACAGATTTTATAGAGACATCCACCTGTGTTTATTAACTTTACAATTAACTGACAGGTTCCCCCTTCTCAATTAAATTTAATCTTTTGCCCCCTCAGAAAAATAAGGCACAAATTCCATTCAAACAGACACAATTAATTTTTACAATCTAACAATTAATTACCAATTAATTTTTGACACCCTGACACACAAGACTATCGTTAATGGTCTATTAATGGTCCACTTAAATTCCTTAGTGAGATCTGTCTTTTAAGGAATGATAATTAACTGAGTAAGATAATACCAACACTAAAAATAATCTTACTTTTTCCCTTTAATAGTGAAACCAAATATCTATTGCAGCTGTTTCAAACTCAGACTTTATATTAAATTTGGCTGCTAATATTAAACTTATTTAAAAGATTTTAATTTCTTATTTAAAATTGCTTTACAACATGTAAGAAATGATTATTAATTGTAAATTGTACTATCCAGATTTACAATTAAATTATATATACATACACACACATCACAGGTATATACTTTTCTTTAAATTTAGATTTTTAATGCCTTTATCTTTATTTATTACAACTATTCTACCTATATTATTATTATTTTTTATTTACTTTCATGAATTATTTATTTCCAACCTAGCATATGATAATGACTATTCATCCTCACTATCCTAATGTAGTTTTTAATAGTCACACACCTCCCTATCAACAAATGTGTAAATCTTGCTTTTTCTTATATTTTCTTAATATCAATTTAACCCATAAATTACAACAAAAATAATCCTCTGGCTATAAACACATTAACAATAAATTTTTAGATTGCTTACTAGTTGAACATATGCAATCCCTTATAAATATGGGTTCAAACTCGGTCTTGGCTTAAATTTTCTTATTATAGAGAAAAAAATACATATATTATGAGGAAAATTTGGATGGAACCTTCTTTTTCATAGCCAACTTAAAAAACTGGAACCTTGGACAAATCCAAGGGCTACAATATATATATATATATATATATATATATATATATATATATATATTTATATTAGCAAGAATGGAAATATATATATATATATATATATAATATTCTAAATGATAAATGAATTCATAGTATTATTTCTGAGAGTATTCCAGTAATAAAAATAAAATAGCTAAATATATTGTAACCAATCAAAAAATCATTTGTAACCAATTAAAAAATAATGAAAAGATCTTTGTAACTAAATAGATGTCTTCCAACAAGAACAATCCCCTTTTTTTTCCACATATATAAAACACTGTTCAGGGTTGTTGGAGAAATAATTCATGGCAGCACTCAGGCATGTCATTTGTAACTAAACAAAAATATCATTAAGTATATATATATATCTTCCATCAAGAAATTGGAAAAACTGAGAATTTTAATCTCTTAGTATTTATTTTAACCAGTTTTACCTATATGTATATGGTCAATCTGGGCCCCACTAGGCTATCTAAATCTAGATAAAGTTCTATTATATACCTACTTATACTCTACTGGGTTTGAACCTCACTTGGTAAACTATTTATAACCATATCACATGCACTTGTATTAAGGAAAAAACATACTTACTATACTCTAGTTGTGCCAATTAATTATCAAACAAATTATTACATAAGAGCTTGACATATTAATTCCTCATTTGATAATATCATGTGTTACTAGTTCACATTAAATACTATAGATTTATCGGTGGTAATTGCACTAAACTTTGAGTGATTTTAATGATCTTTGATGGTAGACATTATCTTTTATGATATCTCACAAATAATAAATAAACACAGTGAGAACTATTATTCATCTATGGCCATCTATTATGTTTATTTAGACCACTAATAAATATGATGATGATGATGATGACAATGATGCTTCCAGCAACAGCTTCAGAACTAACTCACAACGCAAATCTTAACTTTTATCAAACTATAATTATTTCCCTAAAATATTATATTTAAATTATGACTTAAAGATTGACATTCATCAGTGATGATGATGACTAAACTAATTTCACAAGACAATGATTAACTCTTAAGAATTATATACACCTCTTTTAATAAAAAAAACAATTAAAATTCATTATTGATTAATCACTAAAAATACAGATAGAAAATTTACATAATTAATAATGACAAATTACATTTAAATATTAATAACACCAAAGGTCTTCCCCCTTTCCTTAATTAAATGTAAACTCAATGTTAATTTCATATAGAGTGTTGTGTCTACATTTATTTCGTTAGCGGGTGAATAAATAAATCTTATCCTAGAAACATTTTAATTTTAAAAATAAACACAGGATGCACACACTTACCTATTGCATATAACATACAGATTTATATTTATAAATTTAAACATAATATCAATCAAGAAATAAGTAGAGAAAGATTAGTTAGATCATAGAGATAACAACTTCTCAATAAATCGGCTTCAAATTTCTTATTTCAATTCATCAAACTAGGTCACTAACTACTTTAAACTCTATCTCTCATAATGTTGCAATTTCTACCGATTTGTACATTCATGGCCAAACTTATATACATGTAAGCATCGTGGTATTACTAGATGTGTGTGTATATGTCACTTCCCATTATGAATAAAAACTGTATTTAACCCTTTACATACAATATAAATAAACATATCATCATAAACGAATTAATACATAATAAAAACATTTTATAAAATAAATACATATTTATAAATGGCTACATGTAATGGTAATTGAACAATACATCCTATATTGATAGTCAATATTTGTAATTATTGAAAAACCTGTTCTAATAATCGATTCATATTATATATACTTAGAGATAATCAGATTTTTATAAAAAGTGTTAATGTCATTGAGAAAATATAATTAAAATTCATTTTACCGAATTCTTCCTTTATTCTGATGTAAAGATAGTTTGAAAAAGTCCAATGAATTTCATTGTTGAAGTCAGTTTGTTTAAGGTTAAGAATTTAAAATCAGCCACATGCTAATATGTAACATGTGTAAACTTACAAATTGAAGTGGTTTACTAGAAGAGTCCCATTTTTGACTTGGTCTTGCAATTCTTCTGTTTTATGATGATGATGTGAAATAAGTTACTTTTTAGGGACAATTTTAGCACAAATGGTTTCTTCATTTCTTCTCTTCTAGATATGACTGTTTTCAGATGCTGAAATTTGTGTGTTTCTATTTGAACTCAGCAGTAGCATGGTTTAATATAAATTTCAGCATTTACTTTGTGCTTTGATTTGAATTCAGCATGAGGCAACAATATTAGCAAATTTGGTTTCTTGTTTCATCCTTGGAGATTAGTCATAGGATGTTTTAAATACTTAGATTGAAAGTCCTCCAATGCACACAGTTCATAAGTGGCCATAAGAATCGCCAACAAATATTTTTAACCTGCCATTGGGCTGTAGAAACCTTCAAATATAAAAAATATATAATGTGTGGTTTTGAAAGGCAATCAGATTTGTTCTCCCCAAACCATCTTATTTTTCAGACTATATATAGGTGCTGGCCTGTTGATGACATCACACATATTTTTGTTACTAAAACACATGGCTCTTCATACCAATGTATCTGGATAAAATATCTCTGAATTGACATTTTTTTAAATTTATTATTTAGTATGGTCCAAAATGATCTGGATCCTATCATTTTAATAGCTTACTAATTAGTCATTGTTCTCACCCCCCCCCAATTCTCAGATTGATGTGTCCAAAATTAATCTTTTATCTCTCTCATGGCCCTGTGGTCATTAGCAAGAAACCTTTAATTTTTTTCAGATAAAATAAGACAAATTGATCCCAAATAATATAATTGTTTTATACAGAGACTACAAAATTATTTAAATAAAACTATTTTTCAAATATATATATATATGTAAATGTTCAAGTTTATGTTTGTCCATACACATACACTCATCCATATTCAAATATATAAAACATGTTTCTCAAAAACAATCTAAATGATCTGAAAGCTATAAATTGTTAATATCATTAGTATCAAAGCTATAAATAAATTAGTAATGATGAAGTACCAAAATCAAAGCACTATTAAATAAAGAATATTATTATCTATTAGATATAAATTAACTTTAAAAAAGGTTAATAAACAAACTTAAAAAAATGATAGTTTGCATCTACAGACAACTATTAATATGTACTTTAAAATTCAAACTTTTAAGTACAACTACTAAAACATTCAAAGTATATATCATCCTTTTTACTAATACAAAGTTAAATAGAGAGAAAAACAAATATTTCTCCAACTCTCCTTCTGAGGCTTTGGGTAATTGGTCATGTAGGGTTTGGACTTGATGCACTACAGCTTCCCCTTCATATAAAAAGAAAATGTGATGATGATTTTTTTTTACTTTATGCACACACTATTGCAATTTAATTACATGGCTAAATTGGAATATATACAATATATACACATGAAAATATCCTACTGCATATTCTTTTGCATTGTGCTATTTAGAGTTCAAGCTTTATACTTATTCTCATAGGGCATTGCAGAAAAAAGAACATTTGTGAGGTGATTTGAAAATTTTATATATAGGTATTGAACAGTCCGGGTTTTTCACAAGAAGAGGGGGAATCCATCTAACTACAGTCAGACCTAGGATCTTTGGGTATGATGCTGTGAATGATGTGATGAAGTAACTAAGCAATGATTATGTCTACCTCCAGTAAGCTAGCTCTAGATTTCCTTATTAAATTCAGATACAATTTATGCGAGTTCATCCATTTATCATCCCTCTGTTGGATTCCATTTTGTGTAAAAATTCAAACCCAGGGAGAATGTTACCCTCGGCTCTCTTCAGCGTTAAATTTATTCTAGACAGCAATCACTGCATCATAGTGTGGATTCCAATTTAGTATAAGACTCACCTAACCACATTATTGTATTATGATGTAAAAGAAAGTATGTGTGGGTGGGTATATATATATCTGGATATGAATTGATGGATGGATAAATAACTTTGATAAACTAGAGACCATTTAATAAAAATCAATTGAACAAGATTTATTTGATTGACAAAATGAAAATTCCAAAATATCTCAACATGATGAAAATAATAATAATAATAATAATAATAATAATGATGATGATGATGATGATGATGATAATAATAATAATAATAATAATAATAATAATAATAATAATAATAATAATAATAATAATAATAATAATAATAATAACAACCCCAGAAGGCATCCAGCCACATTTGAGAATAAGTTAATTAAAATTCAAGTTAGAGACAAGCAGATCATCAGCCCAGATATTTATGCACCTACTTGGTCCCTGCTCAGACAAACAGCAAAGTTATAAAGAATGAAGTTGCTGGTTTATGGATAAACTGTAAGTTTTTAATGATCCCAAATATGATCATGGGACTTTGGGTTTGAAAGACAATCTAGAATATAAAGGTTGTGAGATAAAGAAATTCATACAATGTCTTCCATGATATACCATGAGATTAGAAATCAAAAAACAATGATGAAATTATGTCTCCCATTTCCAAAGAATTCAAAAAAGTATGGTCCAGATTATGCTCCTCTTGGATAATAATGTGCTTCATTGACATTTCTAAAGTGGATAGAATCATGTACAAATTGCCTATATAGATATGTACTTTTAGAAAAATGAATATTGTAGCACTCAAAATTGAATTAACAATAATAAGATTAAACATGTATCTTGCTACGGCATTGTAATATTATGTAACTAAAAGGATTAATAAAGTTTACTATTGTTGAAACGTAATAATAATAATAATAATAATAATAATAATAATAATAATAATAATAATATTGTTATTATTATTATTATTATTATTGTTATTGTTGTTGTTGTTGTTATTATTATTATTATTATTATTATTATTATTATTATTATTATTATTATTATTATTATGTTTCAAAAGGCCTTTATTGTCTCAAAAGAATTACAAATTTTGCATTTACATAGTTTGTCTACATATAATATCCTGGATTGTCCATTATCATTTGAACACCATTAGCAAATCAATTACTTATAATAGAAAGGAAAAAATTGTTGCTAAATTGTCCTTGTTGCTAATTTGACATGCATATCCTTCTAAGTTTTTTTATAATGTTTAATTTCCTCAATTCACTATAACATAGATCTAATCTTAAGTAATGACCAGATTGCTGCATAAATGTCAGGTCTGGCCAGTCTCTTATCCCTTTTCTGTATTATTTCAAGTTTATGTGAAAAAGTAACTGGATGTCTCCTGGAATTGTTACCAATTAGAAAAGTGCATCTAGTACACCAGTATGCATATAGCACAAAGGTTGCTGCCCTGACACTTGGTGTTAATCCTTCTCTAAATGCAGAAATCAATTGATGCATTGTTACATTAGACCTCCTGTAACTGCTAGTTATGAGATTTCTTATGTGCCTAAGTCCCTCACAGTGATATAGCAGATGTGATAGGGTTTCCTCAGCTCGATGGCATAACCCACGAAAGGGATCAATTGATGTATACAGTCTTTTATGGCAAAGAAAATATGTGGTAGGTAATGCAGATAGATTAAGTTTTATTAGAAAATTGAAAAACTTTGGTTCTAAGGCCCATCGTTTATACCTTTTAACCAATTGCTTATTATTAATTCCCAGTATTGGTTCTAAAGCAATTGTGTTATTATCTTCATGCATTAATTCATAAATTTCCCAGTATTTGTATTTATTAATAAATTGCTCTGGGATTTTTGATTCTGTTTTACAAAGATGTATTAATTGTTCAAAATATGATAATTTTTTTGGTGGTGGTTTATCAGTTGGAATGACCTCTATGAGCTGCTTAATTTTTGGAAATTGTTTAATAATATCAATTATATTGTTCCTCATTTTCTGTTTTGCAAAACATACCAATATCATGTAAGCCCAAACCATTTTTATTCAATGGCTCACATAGTTTTGCCATTGATATTGCCACGACTTTCCTTGACCATAGTAGTTGATTGCAAATGGTCTTAATTTTGGAGATAAAAGCTTTTGAGAAAGCAACCACTGGCATAAAGTAAACTATCTTAGTCATCATCAAACTATTAATCAATTGAATCTTGGAATATACTGACATATAGGTATTGGATAGAGAGTCTGCTATTTTCTGTATTTCATTTTTTTTGTTCTGCAAATGACATCTCATTCCAGTAGTCCCTAGATGGAATGGAAATCCAAGGAATGAGCCTGGCTTTGCCTGGAAAATGGATGTACATGGCCTTCCTGTGAACATAGTCCATGCTGCTGTTTTTTCTGGATTGAAACTTAGTTTAAATTTCTTTGAGTATTCTTCTAAAATCATCTGTAGTTTTGGTATCTGCCTTTTTGATTTCAGGAAAACTGTAATATCATCCATGTATGCAATGCAGGTCAATTTTTGACCTGTTCCTGGGATTTCCATTCCCTCAAATGCCTGTTGTAATTGGACAAGAAGCGGATTTATATATAAAATAAATAAGTGCCATTAGCAATTAAAATAAACAATGAAACATTTACTGGAAATAATATGATATTACCAATTCTTAACTATTTTAAAGATAAGCTGGGACCAGGAAAATTGATACAATACCAGCCAAATGTATTTGGAATGGCAGAGACTGAATCACCATACACTATAGATGATTTATAATGAAAATGAATAAAATGGACAACAACTGTCACCCAGGAAGCCCTGGAATTCCACTGTTCATATTAAAACACCTTGACAAACTGACTAGCAAATGCCTGTGTCAGCTAGCAAATTATTTATCGCAGGGAATAATAATAATGGAGGGAGTTAATACAATCACGATCGTGCCGTTTAATAAAAAAAGAAGCCCATTCCTTTGTTATCAGAGATAAGGCCAATATCAATGGGTCTACTATTATTATTATTATTATTATTATTATTATTATTATTATTATTATTATTATTATTATTATTATTATTATTATTATTATTATTATTATTATTATTATTATTATTATTATTATTATTATTATTATTATTATTATTATTATTATTATTATTATTATTATTATTATTATTATTATTATTATTATTATTATTATTATTATTATTATTATTATTATTATTATTATTATTATTATTATTATTATTATTATTATTATTATTATTATTATTATTATTATTATTATTATTATTATTATTATTATTCAAAAAGGGGAACTTTATTCAATCTAGAAAACAGGTTACATTAATAATTTTTATATACATGCATTTACACTGATATTTCCGAGGATTATATATATTGTTCTTTCCAAGTTCTTACATATATATACCAGGTGAGTGATGGATTGTTTAGCCTAAGTTATCTTTATTGATTCATGGATTTTTGCTGTCCATTTTCTTGTTTTCTTTTTAAGTCTATTATTGAGGAAAGGCAGAACTATTAGAGATTTGACCGTTGTTTTACAAGTGACC